>JASJOG010000247.1:0-451162 GCA_030142905.1 Heliopora coerulea
AACTTTATCCTACCTCTGACAATAACATTCAGGATATTCCTAAATCTTTGGAGCGTTGGCATTTCAGGGTTTTCTCCTCAATTTTAGGTGAGAGGATATATCAGGTAAATACAATATTTAATTTTCCAGTCCAGTCTGCACACGGTTACCTAGCCGTCTCAGTGGTTAGGTTCTAGTCCCGAACGATCATATCAACCGACGAAAATTGGTCCGTCCAGGAAACAATTCTGGTTAAACCCTACATTTTATCAATCGTTACTTGTGCGATTTATGGCACTTATCTACAAGTTAATCAAGCTGTTCTCTGAAGGCGATCCGCGTCTGGTCGACGAGTATGATGATTGTACAATAGGGTATAGACTAATCGAAGCTTAGAGTAAAACATGAATTACTTTTATCGGCCTATATGAAAGGAAAAAACGATTTCGGAAAAACTTTCAGTCTTTCCCCAAACTGCATCCTTGTTTTCAAGGTTTTCCGCTCTGTTGGGGCTCTACGTTTCTCCGCATCAACTTTTAAGTGCGCAATTTAATACTCACGATATCCCATAAAGCAAGAGTCAATGTCGAATAAAGTCGTCGTTAAAACCAAGACTGGTGCGTCAAGCTATTGCGATTTGATGAGGTGCCCAACACTCTCAGTATTTGGATCATCCAGTCAATGACGTCATCCGAATGAAAAAATTTTCGCGCAATGTTGACCTTTGTTTCTTCTCATACTTCCTAATGAAAGATGCCAAGATGCCGTACGCTACTGGTGTCTTGTTTCACTTGGAGGTTTTTGAGTCTGATCGCTTTGTGGGCCCTTTTGTAGTCCATGCATTTGTGCATGTGTGAGTTTGAGTAATTCACATCACACCCTACAGTGTTTTTTGCCATCGAGGGAGATGAGATTTGCAGTCAAACCAGTGAACAGAACTTTCGAACAGGAAAGAGTATTCGAAAGAATCAACAACAGCAGACCATTGGCGATTTCTTTACATCGTTAGAACTTTCTGTTGAACTCACCGTAGGAGTGAGCTCTATTAATGCTTTCTTCTCCCCCCGATTTCTTCACATTAAGTTTGGTTAAAAGGAGAAAAAACTTTTTTGTCGGATGGAAAGAATGTACACTGTTGTTAGTGTCTTGATACAAAAATTGTACGAGGTACGAGTCATTCCATCACGTTAAATATTAACAACTATTTAACAAATTGAAAATTGCCTGATTGTCTCTGCTGTGATAGAAACATCAATGATGTCATTTCAACCGAAAAAATACCTAGTGAAATGATAAGGCGTAGCCAAGTATTTTTTGGTATTTTTCGGGTTGAAATGGCGTCACAAATGTTTCTATCACAGCATAGAGAGACACGAGAGCTATTTTCTATTTGTTTTATAAAATAATCAAGGTTTTTTGAGTTATCGTGACGTCATCCGTATTTCTGTATCCTAATACAAAATGAAAATGACGTCAGAATGTCTCTGTATTCCTAGTGAAAATGAGGCTCGTCAAATCAAAGCGTACGTATATGACGCGTGTTACTTTATAATTGTATATTTAACGCTAACCTAATTATTTTGAACCCCTACAATTTCAAACTATTTTCGTTTCCCTTGAGAGTTCAAAATACCAAGGTTTTGCTGTATTTACAAACAACCCTCGGATTATTTTAAAATAATTCACAGATTCCAAAACTTCTGGTTAGCAAAAGGATAGTTATAAATTTAAAAAACACGAGAATACTTTTCAAAGACATGTTTCGGCAAGACTTATGCCATCTTCAGTTTACAAGATGATGTTTGCAAGGCTTTAAATAAGAATTATAGTATGAATAAATTAACTAATTACAATGACGATATGTTAGATGATTAATTACAATGACAGTGTGTTGTGTGAGGATTAACGGAGGCGGTATCAGACGATAATTACTAGCAGAGGAAGATGTTCATATGTTGCATTTGTGTGTTTAATTGTGGTTTTTTATTTTGGATGTGAATAGCTTCTTTCAATTTGAGTGTGAAAGTGGTTTTGGCCGAATCTAAAATTTTTAAAGCAGTTAGGTGTGCAATGGTTTTTGCAGTTTATAGAGTTATTGAGGTGTTTAAAGATGTGAGAATTTCGATCAGTTAAAGTGTGCTCTTTGATCCGCGTTGAGAAATGGCGAGAGGTTTCACCAATGTAACGGGAATTACATCCCGCACAAGTAAATTCATAAACTACGAATGATTTAAGAGCTGTGGGAATCGGGTCCTTGAAACTGAAAAAAGTTTTGATTTTGAAAGTAGAGAACACTAGTTTGATGTTAAGGTCTTTACAGAAACGTTTACACAATTGTCTTATTTTGATTTGGGTAAGTCTAGAATAATTACCAATGTAAGGGAGTTTGAGATAGTGGATATTGGTATTTTCCGTGTTGTTGGAAACATTTTTGTCAGGGTTTTGTCTGGGTGTCCTTAAATATTGTTTTGTGATTTTGTCAATAAAGTGCGAAGGAAAACAATTACGTTTGAGAATTTCTGACAGTTTGTTGAGATCTTTGTTTAAGCCGGCGTTGGTATTGTTAATTTTGAATGTCCTGTGAACGAGAGTGCGAATTAGACCTGTTTTGTAGTTTAGCGGCGTGAAACTGAAAAAAATTGTTAAAAGTCCAGTATAGGATTTTTTACGAAAGACAGAAGTGACACAAACGTTGGACGAATTATCTATTAAAACATCAAGGAAGGGAAGTTTACCATTTAACTGTTTTTCGTGAGTGAATTTTATGTTCGGATGTTGAGCGTTGATGTAATCAAAGAATAACATAGCGTCGTGTTCGTTGTCAAATAAACAAAAAATGTCATCAACATATCTGCGGTAAATTGAGATTTTCGAATCTTTGTAGTTTTCAAGCCAGGATTTTTCATGGTATCCCATAAAAAGATTAGCTAAAATAGGGGCAAGAGGAGAACCCATAGCGACTCCATCAATTTGGTCGTAAATAAAATCATTAAACAAGAAGTGAGATTGATTTTATTTACTGCTGGGTTTTTGTAGAGCTACAAGACTAGCCAATGCCTCAGGGATAATAAATATATTAACCCAGGGACATTAACTAATTAGGGGTTACAAAGTGAATTTAAGAACCGTGGTACATTAAAGAAAACCGAGGTGATCGTGAACTAAATATACTCAAGCAGTATTTGTGGTATACAAATTTACACAGTGCACTTTACAAGGGCTAAATTCAAATCAAGGTTTTGTTAGTTAATTTAATAACTTGGAGAGAAAAAAGATAAAATTAAAAAAACTACAACATCGAAAACTTGCTTACCTTGTCCATTAAATTAAATATTTTATTAACCCGTTTTTCTGACGTATTCTCTTCTTCTGGAAGGGACACCATGTTCGACTGGAAACAAAATCAAGTAAGATCCGTTTGAAAATCAAATAAGATCCTCGTGCAGCTTTTAATACTTTACTTCAAAAGCTCAATAACAACTCATGAAGAAAATTAAATACAAATGAAAGTTATTAACGTGTCGTGTATTTAAATGTTACAGAGCACTCTTACTTTTCTCCTGAAATTTATGCGGCTTAGAAAACATTCATTTTCAAACTTTCTTCACGAATTAGCGCATTAAGGGTTTCGTTTTTGAAGTAATCCAAAAAAAAAACTCGCAGTTTGTGCTTAATCAGATCTAAAATACTCGGCTTTAACCCCGATACAATACTCCTGCTCGTTTCTTAAATATTACATAAAGCGGGCAGCAAATACGACATTAAGGCTTTATGTATTCATTCCTACTTTATCAAAGTTCACAAAACGGGAGCCAATGGAGGAAAAAGTGGACTCAATCGTCTCCCAAACTGATAAAATCTAGTACTGTTAAAAACTTCGAATATAAAGCAAATTTCAGTCAGTATGCACGACTTCTCTTGTACACGTAGGCAAACCATCCAGGGCAGGATAAGGGACAAATGATTCCCCCTTCCCTCAAGTGCTAAAAATACGGGAAAATCGTGGCAAATTCAGGCAAATTCACATTCAGAAAATTTTACTTGCTGCTCACTTTGAATTAGTGCTCTTTAATTCTGTTTCTTGGAAATCCGTTGAGAAAACCATAAAGGTGTAATTTAATTAAAACCTCTGCAAATCACAGGCAGTGAACATTGAATCATTTGTCCACGAAAGTCACACCTTTGCCCGTATGGGGCCACTGTTTACAAACTCGTCCAATTCGGAGAATAAAGGAAACTGGGGAAGGTAAAGTATCTTAACGCATGACGTCATTTCGTGTGATGTAAACAGTCTGGCCCTCGAATAAAAATTCAAAGCAATACCACAGTCAAACAGAGGCTTTCAGGAACAGCTTGATAAGGGGACCAACGAAATACCTTCTACTGGTCTTCCCGTTTAAAATAAAGTGATGATGAATGATGCCAAAAACCTGTTTCTCGCTCAAAATGTTAACTATGGCTTTTTTTGTGCCATCAAGAAATTAAACAATAATTCAGTTTAATTTCACTTGCACCAATCTAGAAACTTACTCTATTAAACATCTCACATGAAGAAAGTAAATATTTTCGAGCCAGCTGCGCGACAAAGATCAGGAGGTAATCCCTTCACTTTAATGACATCAGCGGACGACTGCCACCCCACCCCATTCTACCGAAGCCCTTGCCCTCAACTACTTGTCGTCACTTACCACCATTTTATTGATCGACCCTACGATGTTGAGCATTTCATCTCTCGTAACGAAACCATCGTTGTCAAGGTCATACAGTTTGAATGCCACTGGAAAGAAAAAAAGGTCGTTGGGTTTTCTAATCGTTAGTTTTACGTGAGATCATTGCTACACATGTCCCCTATTTTGCCTCGTTGATCCAACATGACCGCTTCTCCTGCCCAGTTTTGACCTATGAATAAAAACCTGACGGGAAACAGCGACTTGGTAAACATTAAGGTTAGTGTCAGGCTCGATGTGATGGTCAGGTATTTTTGCAACATGATAAGTACCTCACTTCTACTTTAAGAAGATTTTTCATTCTTGATACGCCTCTAAAGCTCAAACCGGAATAACTTGTCAACTAGAAGACGAGTTTCGTATTCCACTTTGGTCCATAAACGTTTGACATTTTACCATCCAAAAAGATTTCTTCAATTAAAAACCCAAAAAACAAAGGTGAAACACCAAAATTTGCGAAGTCTACTCACGCTGTCCTACAAATGCTTTGCATTCAAAGATATTTAACCCTTTGAGCAGCACTGTTGCCATTTGGCTACTTATTAATTTTACTTTGGCTAACGCCAGACAGTTTCACAGCGCAACCTTTCACTTCAATCTTTCTACTGACGATAAATGCTATTAGAAACAGGGTCCAAACTTAGTTGTTTGGCAAAACTTGGTTTGGTCAATTCGAACACACAGCTCGTGTGCGAAAAATCTGAGGAGATATATCTGCAATTCAGCTGAAATGGACGATGTCATACATACTAATATACATACAAACGTACATTGTAATTTCTCGTCAAGGCTGCCCCTCGAAGTAACAGACAAGGCACTAATAAATTCTTCGAATTCAACATTTCCGTCCCGCAAACGAAGAGATTAAAACGTAAAACAGGAGGAGAACAAACTCAACGTGATTTATGAACTGGTTAAAGGTCGGAGGAAGTCGAAACACGTTGAATACCAGTGTTGCCTGATGGGTAGCCTGCAAACCCGCCCAAGCTACCTTACCAAGTAGCCCAAAAATAGCCCAAATTTACATCAAAATAAGTGAAAACTAGCCCAATTCTTGTTAAAAAAATTTAAATCGAAACCAAATTACACAGTCCACAGTGAAATATGCACCACCTTTTGAAAGTGGTCAAAATATTTAAATATTTTCATTTGAAAATGTAACACATAGGTTTGTGACTACAAATACTACATAATGGTAAGAAACTAGCTTATTTCAAGTTTTGTCTTTTGGGGATTGATTTAAATTTCCTTAATTAAAATTTGAGCAGGACAGATATATGACTTTATTTATGACTCTATGACTTTAGTTTACACATCAAAGTAACCTGAACAATATGCATGAGATGAAAGTCATTCGTAGAATATTATGATTTACTGTACAATCAATGCCAACTGATGCAATTTTAGTGCAAAAATTAATCATTAATATCGTACATTGCATCGTTTTCTCCTTCTGTGCTTTCATACATATCAGAAGTAAACCTAGATATCATTTCAGGCCAAGGAGTGAAATTGTTGCAGCAAATTTTATGTGTTGCTATATAAGATTTTACGTGCAAAAGATTCTCAAGTAGCGGCTGTTCCATTCGATTTCTTAGTTTGGTCTTCAGCAAGGCCATCTGAGAAAATGCTCTTTCAACTGCTGCATTGCTAAATGGAAGGGCCAAAATAGAAAGTGCAAAGCTTCCCAACTCTTGGAAATCCTGATCCCCAGAAGCATCCACATGACTGAAGACGTCAATCCAAAATTGCTCAACTTTATTGTCGTTGACATCTGGCCACTGGATAGCACCAATGCGGCTATATTGTTGGTCAAGCTTACCTAAGTCTCCGGTGAATAATGGAATAAGTGACAGGTCTTTAAGAGGTCGTTTCTGTTTGCCCGTAACAACGGTGGGGCTTAGATCAGCAATAGACTCAAGCCGCTCCACATTTGATGGCAACCTTTGTCTCATTTGCCTGAGCAACTCAACCAAAAACTGTTGGCATCTAGACTTGATTGCATTAGCCTTTTCGGATGTTATGTCTAATTCTGCCAATGTCAATTGAAATAGAATGCCAAAGTCAACCGCAGAAAGAGGCAAATGATTTCTCTCATTCTCTATGTCATAGGTGAGAGTGGAGTGCCAAGTTGTAAAGGTCACAGGCTTCATAGTACGGAAAAGGAAGGCTTTATACAAACTCATAACATCAGTAAGGAGTTGCAGCGGGTTAGTGGAATCTGACTGAAACAGCTTATTTACTCGGTTTAGTTCTTCAAGGATAGGCTACAAGAAAATTAGATATAATTTGTTCTCAGGGTCACCATACATTTGGAAAAGTAATTCTGCAGCGTAGTTGCGATCTTCATCTTTGGCAAGCTGAAAGTGTA
The DNA here is from genome assembly GCA_030142905.1 of Heliopora coerulea. NCBI lineage: Eukaryota > Metazoa > Cnidaria > Anthozoa > Scleralcyonacea > Helioporidae > Heliopora > Heliopora coerulea. The sequence goes on from JASJOG010000247.1 coordinate 7,078, forward strand.
GCTTCAGTTCGTCAAACTGGTCCAGTATTCGATCAACACATGCAGAAATAGATATCCAACGGGTGTCGGAGAGTTTTAAAGTCCTCAAAGGTGCTTCCCCTACGTTGATAGCCGAATAGATTTGGCGATACTTTTGTTGCCTGGAGGTGCTATGTGAAAACCAGTTGTAGGTTTCTGATACCATGAACTCCACATTCCTTGGCATAACTTTAAGAGCATGTGAGGAACAAAGCTGGATTGAGTGACAAATGCACCTAATATGTTTTATGTTAGGGCACAGTTCACAAAATTTTGTGATTACAGAGTTATTCCTTCCACACATGGTGTTGCACCCATCGGTGGCCAAGCCTATGCACTGCTTGATATCAAGCCCTTTTGCTCTCAGAAATTCCTGTATCGCTTGAAAAATGGCCTCTGCCGTTCCTGATTCGATTGACAAAAGTCCAAGGAAGCATGTGAGAATCTGCTGTTTGACTCTGCTGTAATACTTAACCATAATGCACAGTTGCTTCTCATTGCCAATGTCAGTGTTTTCATCTATAATTAGTGAATAAGGGACATTGGCCAAGTCTTGAAGTAACTGTTCTAACATCACTGGTCCTAACACATATTTAATCAATGCAGTACACTTTGATCTGTGGAGTTTAATATCTTTCCCTGACACATCTTTGAATAACTCACCAAGATGATCCACGGTTTTCAAGCTAGAATGACAGGCGATGTGGGCAGCGATCTTCGTCTCTGTAGCTTTTAGAGAATTGTTCACTTTTATACTTTGGCAACCCAAGTCAAATAAGGTTCTTGAACTGGAAAAAGGTCGCTCGTTGCGCTTATGCTTCTCAGTTTTTGCATGAGAGACTAGATCGCCATGATGTGCACGAATTTCAGTTTTGTAATACTTACAATATGCTTTCTGATCGTCTCCTGGTAGACTGGAAATCCACTCTTTTAAGATTTCTTCCTTCTCCCAGTCTTTACAATACTTTTTTCGGTATTTTGCCCACTTTCCCATGACATGTTATAGTCAAATATCCTCTAAACTCACTCTATTTGGTTTTCTACCCGTGCAGTTTACCACGACAAAAACACGTGGAAGCTAGGACGGCGAAAATTAATTCCAGCCCAAAAAATCGCACAAAAAAATTACTTCCAGCCCAAAAACCCGCAACCCGCAACCTCCTGAAATTTCCCGCAACCAGGCTTCTAAACCAGCCCAATTGGGCGGGAAAACCGCCCATCTGGCAACACTGTTGAATACGTTGCGGTCCGTCGCACAGCAACAAGATTTGAGAAAGCTGCTTCAAACACATCCTCGCAGAGAAGAATGGCACCTCAAACTATAATGTGTGCATTCAGTTGGATGTAATTTTTCACCATGGCAAAAATATTTGGAGAAGCGTTTAGCAAAGAGTCTTTATTTGACATACGACCGACGGCGTAGTGGGATCGATCAGATAGGCATTCTACACGATGGAAGAAAGTGCCAAAATGCTATTATGCGTGGAGATCAAAGCGACACCAGCCATATCCAGTAGAGTATGCTACATATATTACGCGTCTATGGGTTAAACTTCGTTGGTTGACAGTTTACGCATGTGAAAGACAGTAAATAAATAGTTCCTTAACAAAATAACATAGTAAGGCCACCTCTTGTACGCCAAACTAGACATGCATACCAAAAATCAACATGAAGCTCCAGGTCCAAATTTGGGTATTGAAGAGACATTTTTGGAAATGGAATCAAACAAAGCAGTACATATCGTCAATAAACTTCATTAATCAAAAGAGTATTTATTGCGACAATGTTGTGAATATTGAAGGTTGGAGAGATCATACGGCTTGGTTACACTTGCGATTTTGCGCACTGCGATTGACATCCTGGAGTATGTGTTAAATTGACGAGAGCATCGAGGACAAACCGCAGTGAATCATAAGCGGACATCTTGAAGCGTAAACTGTCAGTTTATTGTTTACACCAGGATGACAACTGCAACGTATAAAATCGCCCATCCAAACAGGCCTTTAGATGATTGACGACCGTTTGTGAAGCCCTACTCTTGAGAAAACGATTTCTGAGTCCCAGACGTGGATCGAATCCGCAAGTTGACGACCGGTGAAACGCTCTGATATTGACCTACCAAGACTCAGATGGATACTTCAATTGCAAGTTTGACATATGTGCTGCCCTAAGCGGCAGCCACAATATGTTAATAATGATAATTAGTCGACATATGTTGTAGATATGGGAGCTGGGAGATGTCTTAGATGATCGATCATTGTGGCTGTCGAACTTGTACCTTAGTTCATCATCTGGCTCTTCGCAGCTCAATGGTTAGAGCGTCTCACCGGTCATCAGAAGGTTGAGGGTTCGATCCCCGTCTGAGGCTCAGAAATCGTTTTTCTGTTGTTAGGGCTAAGCAAACGTTCATCGATTATCAAAGAGCGTTTATTGTTCCCACTAGCTTAAAAAATAGATTAAAAAGGTCAAGCTTTCGGACTACACATCCATCCACAGGGTTAAGATGACTAACAATTTTTACATTGTTGGAGTCTATTCAAATAGACTAAATACCTTCCCATTTACGTAACTATGTAAAATTATCGACAGGAAACTGAGTTCATTAGAATTCTGAGAAACATGTCTGTGTGCTGCTTCCTATTACTACATTTCGAGACATGCCTCTTGTTATCAAAATTCTGAGCTGGGCTCTCAAATTAATGCTTCGTTTGTGATATCCGCCTGGTAAATCCTTGGTAAACAATCTAATGACATTTTCCAGGAGAAAAATGTAAAGAAAGATTTCGCTCTTCAGCAACTGAAATCGGTGCAAGCGTGTCTAACACCGTCCGTTGTGCCAAGAGGTTCCGCTGTTCAATAATACCAAACTAAAAGTAGGCTGTTTTGATATGTTTGTCAAAAAAGTTTCTTTAGAAGTAGCATTTTCCTATAACTGATTGCCTCTGACGTAAATATATGCGAGCCATAATGTGTGGCGACAACATCAAAATATGTCAAGGGTGTTTATTTTTAAATATTGTGAGGGCGTACAACTTCTTGCCACCCCAGCGGAAGTCAACTTCCACTTCATATATTGCCCGTGAACCCTTTAGAAATCACGTATTTGCCGCCTCCAGTTTCCGTCGCAGTCAAATTGCAAGGGAAGTCGACTACCCAACGTGAGAGCTGTTTGATTTAAACAATGACACTCTCTGTCGCGACACTTATGGCATTCATGATTATATACCTTAAACGGCACGAAAAAGATGAGTTAACTGAAATGAGATTCTCTTGGATAAAAGTTAAGGTCGATTTCCGTGAGAGAAAAAAGTCGCAAGAGCAATGCCTTTCTTTTAGTCCATTGACTAATACTGGCTGACGTAAAATGTCGGGCGGGAAAGTTGACAAGTCAAGTTTTTCCCGACAGAATTGTCGTCGGCGCGATTTTTATTCCCAGAGAAAATTGGCCGCCAAAGTCTCGCGAGAATATCTCTCGGGTTTAAATCGGAGTTTGCGAGAATACTGTTCCCATTTGACTAGATAGATGAGTTGGCAGACCAGCAATAAGGTCAGGCGAAGAAGCAAGTTCGAATACCATTAAAGTCGGCTTAATTTTTGACCTGACTTTCCCGGTGTAGGTTAATCATGAAACTTTCTCTTCATGTTACCCTGAGGATGATTCTGCAATTACTTACGGTTTTTTGGGCCCAAAATTTTTCGCGTCCTTTCTCTGAACAGTCTTCCGGCAACGTTAATACAACCATTTAGGACTGAAACAAGGTCAGAGAATACAAAGCTCCTGGATGGGCCTAGCAATTTCATCTGATGAGTTACAAGTAAAGTCCAGATAAAGCAAAACAGACCTTATACATGTTAATAAAATTTTTTGTGTGTTAACCTTTGAATTATTAATCTTTGAATTGTTAAACGAATAAAATGACATGAAGTTTTCCAAGCTTTGGGGTTGGTTTAAATGTGATAGGCTATCAAGTAGTGCTTCAGTAAGTGACGTAGTTACACTTGAGTCATTTTAGGCGCGGGGGAGGTGAAGCACTAGAACTCCACCAAGCCAAGCAACGCAACGGAACGGGACACAACACAAACAACAATCTTTCCTTCAGTTAAAACAATGTATAAAGACCGATTTATCCGATGGGATTATCGCCTACGACTATTCTTCCAGGCGTATCGATGCAATGTTGTCTCAAAGGCACAATTCTATTTTCCACTTCCTCGCTAATAGAGCCAACACAAGTTGAAGATTCCAGTTAATGAATTTGATAATGCTATTTACATTTTACTTTTAAATGTGTCAGTGTTATAGATGTACGATTTATAGCCATGTGCAGGTTGACTTCATCATGGTTATAAGTTTGTACAACGTGCCTCAAGCAAAAGCATTAGTGTGTTTTTTGTTGTTGTTGTTGTCTTTTTCCATCTAATTCTTTATCTTCTTTTTCAGAACCGTAAACATGTATCAGCCGAGCAATAAAACTACAGATGGACAGTGAAATCGTGGTCGTGAAATAGTATTTTAGACTTTAGGCTCACGTTGACAGGGCTGTACCTTACATCATGTATTCGGCGTTAATAAACCGAAAAGTTTATGTAACCAATTGTACATAATTCTCAAAGTTTCAATGTAGTCTGTAATAATGGTTTTTGTTATCTCGAAAACTTGAGCTGTTGATGGTTAAATACATGGTCAAAATTCTTTAACTTTCGTGGTTACATATTATGGCGAGTTGCCTTCCAATTCCTAGATTGGAATCGTGCTGAGTTATGTGTCCGACATTACAAAGTAATCAATCGTACTTACCTTAAATGAGGTACATATTTAAATATATTTCTGAAAGTCAATTCGTGAACATTTCTCTTACGCGAAATAAATTTTGCAATGCAAGCAATTGATAGTTTTCTTGAATGTTAAAAGGAAGTTGTATGAACATTAAGTTGTCACGTTATTCTGAAAGTTATTAGGCCGTTCGTTTGAGTCCACAAAATAATGTTCCCACAACGTGGAATTACGTTGTGCAGACGTTAATAATAATATTAATAATAAATTCTTTCCTCCACCACGTTTCTCCACCATGACTAAGACTGACCTGTCGTAAGAAGAAAGATGGAGAGTTACAAAGCCTACGTAAACTTTTTTTAAGCTGGTATACAAGCCAAAAGACCAAACTTTTCAGCCTTGTGGCACCAAAATTTTTATTTTGATGGAAAAGGATGCACGGAATAAATCAAGTCAAAATAGAAGGGTTAAAAGTTCTGCTTTACATTTTACGCTATCAAACTTGTCTGGACGTTATAAAGTGCCGGAACTCACCATTCTGTCTTCCTGGAATATAACTCTTCGTTAAAACGTGTCGAACAAGCGATGCTGACACTGCGGCTGCAAAAGGTTGCCACTCTTTATTCTTGGTACCGTCCGCCCAATCTGAAATGGCCTTGCAGACTATCCAAGGGATCCTAAAATGCCCACAAATGTTATACAGTCCTGAAAAAGACCAAAATATATTAAAACTGATGGAGGAACACGATGTTCTGTATAGTGTCCAGTATATGGTTCTTTATAAATCCAAACTTCAAAGCCGCTGAAAGGTCTAAGCCTTCGGGAGCTTGAAAAAGTTTTTTTTTCGCACAACGGGAAACTAACAACTGAAAAATCATTCAGTGGCTTTCAAATTACCCCAATAAGACCGTTTATATGGGACTGTTTATATAAGACAGAGCTGAGCTTTAAACAATCCTATAAAAGAGCCACTGTGAATTTCTCCCAATGATAATATTAGCCGTGGTTTAATTTCTCTCGTATAAACGTCCTTTGTGAGAGATTTATATAGCATACTAATAAATTTTCAACAGGGTTTGATGTTTTTACAAACGCTGTAGAATTACGGAATTCACCTTTTCAGTCATCGATTTTGCCTTTTTGTTCTTGGCTTTGATCTGAAGTGTCTAAAGGGTCAAGTTTTACACAAAAAAAACCGGCAATAGCTTTTCTCACTGAAGTATTTTTAGATAACTTTCACTCTGACGGACACTGCCAAAATTACATTTCCAGAGCTCAGAGAATTCGCAATTTATCAGCGGAGCGCCACCCCGTACTTCCCCAGTTGAAAGTTTGTGGCGAATTATGTTTCAGGGATCATATTTGCGCCTCAATATCAAACACTTTCCGATGCCGGGTGACTCCCCATTACAAATATAGGAAACGTCAAGAACCACTCGAATACCATGAGACACTGGTGTTTTCTCCACTCAGATATAGAGGTTGTCTTCGATAACTGTAAGTGACAGATTAGACAGGAACAGCCAAACCATTGGAAATCCAATACAGTGCAGAAGCGCATGTTGTATATTACTTATGATACGCTAATGCATCTAAATGACTATACTGACCGATTTGGAGATTCTGGTCTTTTTAGCTAAGTACATCTACACCGATCGCGAGCGAACTTTTTAGAAACAAGTAAATATGTGAGCACCTAAACCGGACCAAATTTAATTGAGCGAGCAATTTGAATCATATAAAAGTATGTTCTATGTTTTCGTCCCCCACCCGCGCGAGGAAATGAAGAAGAATTAATTATGTCGTGCATCCACGGCCGTTTCTGTTGTCTTCGACGTGTCTGACGTAGAAAGAGAAGCGCCGCTACTTGACGAATCTCCGTAATGGAGATCTTAGTTTAGGAGGACTTTATTTAAGTTTTCATGCTTGGTCAGAACAAGCGCAATGTATTAAATTACCCGTCGCGCTCCGTTTTCGTGACGCAACCATCGCTCGTGTCGTTCGCGTCCGGTGTAGATGCGTCTTTAATCGAAAGAAATGTTTAACGATTCTGTATCAGATTTACAAGAACTAAAATATGTTTCTTACCATTAATTTGTTCCATAAACCAGATCATTTTTATTCAATGCCTACTTACCTTCACCTTCCATTTCCCCCCCTATTGCATCCGGATACAATTTTCTCAGTTCTTCTTTTCGATCCTTGCAGTCAATGAGCTCCGGGCCACTGATAATAAGCCCACCCTCAACCTTTGGTTTATATTTGTCACCGCGTGGGCTCTCCCACCCCACCTTTCCACCGACGAATAGATTGGTTAATCGAGGTTGGCACTCCGAGGTCACTCCTCGAGAAATTCTTGAACCATCAGCGTTAATGCGACATGGAGCGTAAGTACCCAACTTAGTCGAAACCAAAACGTCACCAAAATTCTGGTTGTTTTTGTCCATCCCGAAGCAGACTCCTAGACAGATGATTGTTTTTGGACTGAGTTGCATAATAATATCTAGACATATTATTTGTATTCCATTAAGACCACTAGCTCCCTGGCCTGATCTCACCAGGGCTACTTTGTTCTTTCCAATTTGACCAAAGTATACCATGCCCAAATCTGTTCCGGAATCTGATTCCAATACTGACTGAGATAAAATCTCGTATGCCGCGCGAAATTCGTTGTCGTTAACTACAAGCAGAACGACGTCAACTGGGGTTTTGGTAGCTTCAGACCATTCAATCCTATCTGGCTTCATGTCTTCGAATTTGATAGCGTCTCTGCGCGGAGGAGAGGGAAAGCTGTTTTCACCTTTTCAAAAAAAATAAAGTGAGAAGGATTTATAAGCTTAGCATATTGGTGATTTGTAATCGATCCTATCAGATTCAAAAGACAAAGATACGGCAACCATGTTAGTTCTCCTTCGTACGCTCTCCCACTGATCCTCGCAATACTGGTGAAGATACGCGGCCAGCACCAGACTGGTATCCACGTTGAATTTTTAGCGCCTGCGCACTTCGTGAAGTTAGGGAGTTGTTTAGTGTTATGAAAGAAGGTGTGGAATTTGAAAATGAACAGGTCAAGCCACACAAAACTGGTGGGAAAAGATGGATAGATCACTAGGTGAAGGCAATGAAAGGATGCATCGACACATATGGCTTGTACTTACAGCACAAAGAAAATGTAATCGCTGACACCAAAAAGCAAACAGGTAAGTCTTCACACTAAGGGCAAACGTCACCAGTTTGAGAATGGTAGTACTTTGCTAGACGCTGCTTTCTTCGTCGACATTCTTGAGCAAGTGAGACGTTTAAGTTTGTCTACTCAACATAATAAAGTCGACATAATTCAAATGGTTACCTGCATCGACAAGACAAGGGAGAAGTACAAGAGGATGCTTGCTGGAGTTAAGAAGCCAAATCAAGTTTGGGAGCTACCGGCGGTTAATTCTTTGGTCACTAAACTAAGCACCGAGGAAACTTACACATTCGACAACGTAACGTGCAAATTTCAGTGTCTACCATTCGGCCTCTCATCAGTCCCGCCAACATTCACCAAAGTTTTCAAACCCGTGATTGCTTTAGTGGGGAAACGGGGACTACGAGTGATTATCTACCTCGACGACCTATTGTTGATGCATCAGGGAAAAAAGGAACTAACTCAATCATTCAACAAAGTATGCCTACAGTTCAGCAACCTGGGCTTCATCATCAAGAAAGAGAAATGTTCAACGCCGCCTCTTCAATCCATTGTCTTCCTCGGTGCCCTTTTGATCTCGATCAACACGTCAGTGGAAGAACCCCACACAAAATTGCTGGGCTTGCTATGAGAAGCCCAGACATTGAACGAGGAAAAAAGTGCACCATCCAGGAACTCTCATCTATACTTGGGTGAGTGACTCAAGTGTCCAAAATAGGATTGACAATTGCACCTCTTCACCAAAGAGCATTGTAACAACAAATCACGGCAGTTCACCAATACGGAGTTCTGGCTCGGAAAAACTGATCAACTTGACCTTGGAAGCATCAGCGGACCTACAGTGGTAGACATCCCCCAAACTGTTGGACAAAAACAGCACTCCGATAGTGGAACCAACATGCTGCATTACAATGCGAACAGACGCCTCGTCCATGGGTTGGGGAGCAGTTTGTCAAGGCTCGAGGACAGAGGAACACTGGAACAAACACGAGAGATAAGCTCACATCAATCTTTTGGAACTCAACATGGGTTACTTCGCCATTCAGTCATATATGAACATTTGTTCACTAACAGGGAGTCACATTCTCCAACAAATGGACAACTCAACGGCGGTAGCCTACATCAAGAAACGAGGAGGAACCAAATCAAACCAACTAACTCAAATAGCCTGGGACATATGGAACCTGTGTCAATCATAGACTATAACCCTGTTTGCACAACACCTTTCCGGATCCTAGAATACCGAAGCGGATGCAGAATCGAGACATCTGAACGACAGACCAGAATGGGCGTTGGGCAAACAACTGTTTGCCAACGTCCAGAAACGTTAATTCATACCCCAAGTCGATGTATTCCTTACGTACGTGTATCCCGTCGTCCGGATCCTAGAGCAATAGTGGTAGATGCGTTCTCACTGAACTGGAGTTAGTGGAAAACCTGGAAGGCCATTGGAAAACTTGGGGTAGTTAGTGTGCTGAAAGGAATAAATGTCCATTTTGAAGGCCCGTGACTGATACTCTGCAGTTTCTTACATCCCAGTTTCGAGAATGAAACTTAGCGTACCGGACAGTCGGAGTGTGCAGATCATGTACATCTCAGTTCCACGACCTAGATGATGGACATCCAGTCGGAGATATACCAAAAATATTGAGTTTCGTCAAAGGAATTTCTGAATTACAGCCATCAAAACCCAAAGTATCCACTACCTGCTCTGTCGGTAAGGTAGTTGACTTCCTTGAAGAAATTGGTCCGATTGAAGGTTTATCGCTTCAGGATCTCTCCTTAAAGTTGGCTATGTTATTGGCTTTATCATCTGCAGCTCGAGTGCATGAACTGATAGCATTAGCCAAGGTTAACGTTACCGTGAAAAAGGAGAGTCTGAGATTTCTTCCTTTCCACACGTCAAGAATTCCAGGCCAAACTATCCAGGAAGAGGAATAGCCCTCTTAGCCTACAGGAACGACGCCAGAATGTGTCGTACAGTGTCTAGAAGAATACGTCAAACGAACAGATGACATTGGACAAAACGAACAACAACTTATTTCATACGAAGCATCGCACAAAGCAATTGGTAGCCAGACACTTTCGAGATGGTTGCGTACAATCCTTACTCGAGCAAGAGTTTCCAAGGAATATACAGGGCATTGGACTAGGTCAACATCGACATCCGAAAAAGCAAAATCAGATCTACTAATAGAAGTTATTCTTGAGGCAGCCGATTGGTCGCCAGCAAACGTTTTCAGAAATCATTATTATAGGCAGCCGGAAGGGATATTTACAAATATTGTTTCAAAATTAGCTAAATAAAATGATTAAATAAAGTTAATATTTACGTTATGATACCAGCAGCGTGGTAGTAAAGATTCGTAATCAGTACCAGTATTGCGAGTATCAGTCGGAAAAGGTACGAAGGATAAATTAAATTTCCCTGTTGGGTATTCTCCTGACACGGAGATATAGTTTTCCTAGGACCTTGGAAGACTGATACGAGCAATAATGGATCCTCAGCTTGTGGAAAATTCTTTGCCACCCCCACCCTCATTTTCTTACAACAACACCTCAGCTTGCACTCCAGCAGAGGATGAAAGCTCTCAGGCGCTAAAAATTCAACGCGGGTACCAGTCCACTGGTGGCCGCAGATCTGCACCAGTGAACTCAGTTTTCATATCTGGAATGCTAACTGGCCAATGAAAAGTAAAGCCAAGATGGCCGCCCATGGAAGCTAATTTTGGACGTCAGTTTCAGTCCCCTACCCGGGCTCGTACGTCAGTTTTAGTCTCCCACGCGACGTTTTACATTTTCTGACAAATTTTCTTTGGAAATACACCCAAAACATGTCTTCAAAATATAGAAATAAGCTTAAGAATTTTAAATATATTTCGACAAAGTCAAACCGAGTTAAAGGTTATATATTTTCACTAAAATAAATTACAAATATACTAGAAACCTGATAAAATGGTCTCGAAAAGTTACTTGAAGAAACTACTAACTGCACGTCCTCTTTTTACCGTTAGTTTACCATCTTCAGACAATTTAGTACACGCACTTCTTAGGCCACACGGCAAAAAATAAATCCTTTTAAAAACTCGGTTATGTAGAATTGGTCTAGTAGTATTTCGTCTAAACGCTTTTTCCATGGTTGGGAATGTTTTCGAAGCCGAACCAAACAAAAACTAAACATTAAAGTCGTGTAAAGGACTGGAACTGACGTACATGACCGCGAAGAGGACTGAAACTGGCGACCAAAGTTTTCCTCCATGGGCGGCCACCTTAGCTTCACTTTTTGCCCGAGCGAATGACTGGGAGTTGACATTCCAGATATGGAAATTGAGTTCACTGATCTGTACTAGTATTGCACGTATCGGTCTTGGAAGGTCCTCGGAGAACGACATCTCTCCGTCAGGTGAGTACCGTCCGAGGAAATTTAATTTCCGCGTGCAATAAGAGTTAATAAAATTCTTTGATGATGGGTCAGAGTTAGGATTAGGGTTATAGTTTGGGTTAGGATTACAGTATTTTCAATAAAATTGTTACATTGTCACATAATATTACATTAAGGCAAGCGAAATATAACATACACCTTCCTTATCAAAAGAAATCCAACGCAAGCATTACGATATATTTCCTACCTCGAATGTCACGGGAGGAGTCTGCTATCGTGAAGTTTGTGTAGAAAACGAATGTAGCTTTCTCATTAGAGGACACACCAAGGATTTCCTTGATTTTGGAAAGGTAATATTTGTTTCCATCTAACTTCGTGCATGGGATCAATTGACTGTTTAGTAATACAAAATTACGCTCGAGCGTGTTACATAGCTTAACAATATGCCCTGAAATTTTAACTTCGCGATGAGTTCTTTTTAATTTTTTTAAAAGAGACGAATCGCTAGCAACTTTCACTTCTACCAAATTGTCGATAACTACGGGACATTTTAAGGATTTACTTCTGTCACCAGTTGAACATTGCTCCACGTGAACGAGCTTCCGCCAATTCACTTACACAACATGAAAGTATATGGATGGAAATGTTACTGTTTGATATAAACCAAGGAAAGTTAATAAATTCTTTACCGATCCCGTATAATGTAAATGTCAGAGCATGTGAAATTTTAATAAATGAAAGACGTACAGGAACAAATAAAAATAGAATCTGCACTGCATTTCGGCTTACGCATGGTACTTGGCATATTTAAGAACTGAACAGCTTCCTAATGCCCCTCAAGTTCCTCACATTACTATCCAGGGACTGTGGAGCATTTAATCGAGTGAAGGGCAGACTGTGCAATCCGCCCCCGATTATTTAAAATCGCCCAAGGGAAATTGTTCCTTAGTTTTCTTATTCATTTAGTAATTACAACACAGTGAGGTAAAGAAAAACTCCAGAAGTTTGAAATACTAGCTATCACTGCTAGGCACCAAGGTGGAAAACCTTTTCCCTACGGCTTAATACATTTAAATAAGTAAATAAATGAACGAATAAAAGATTGAATGAATGAATAAATAAACAAATAAATTAATCAACCAATCAATTATTCAATAAATTAATTAATCATTTAATACGTAATTATATTATTGAGATCGGTTTGCAACGCCAATTTAATTTACACACGAGGTTTTCCAAGAGAAGTAATGAGTAAGTTTTCGAAAGTTTGAGGAGCCTTAACGTTGGTAAATATCTTGCTGTTTGATATTCCTAAATGTATATGGTTTTTTACGGTAGGTGGAACTTCTACCATCTGATGTTGCTAGGGACCTGGTACATTTAACCGAAGAGATGGAATTTCCGTTATTTGACGAGTAAAATCCACAAGCAAAAGCAAGTCTTTCCGTGAGATCCGTCGCAAAATAACCACTTTAGCTTACTAGTAGCGAGTGCTTTAGAAGGGTGGAGAATTTGGTGTCACCAACTTAAATTGCGCGGAAGCCTGGGAACCACAATAAGGCCCCCCATTGCAGTATGATGAGAATTCCCAGTAGCTCAACAGTTATTACCTGAAGTTGGTGGAACATAATTACCAGCTTGTGGCACACTTTGTAAGCGGTTCTTGGGAGAATACTCCTATAAATAGAAAGCACTTTCGTTTTTATCAACATACTACCAAGTTAACAGATCAACCACTACACATTTATTGAGAAGGATATGAAAGTTTAATTAGGTTGTGTTAACGGAAAAAGCAAATCCAGTAAAACTCAACATTTTTACTCTGTTCGTTTGGCCAAGCACTTCTCACTTATGCAACAAAGCGTACATGGAGACAGGTCATGAGGCGTAAAAGTTTATTTCAAAATCTTGGAGTAAAAAGGCGACGAAAATGGTTCGTCCAAGCTGAACTCGGAAGACCACTGAGAAGATGAAACCCGAACGAACCATAGCTGTATGAAGCCGGATTCATTTAAAACAGTGTTTTACTTATTTCTTTAAGGAAATACACCCATATTAGTCGTCTCAGGTAACAACCCAAGATGAGAGGTTACGGTGAATGGAAATAAATTGAGGATAATGTTTAATACTTGAAAATAGTTTTCTGCATGCATGGTGCCATACTATGAGTGTCTATCACTTCACAGCACCGTATCACAACTTGAAGAGGAAGAGAGAGTGATTTTATAAGAGCGGGAAAGATGGAAACGCGATTAAAGCTTGAATTGAAAATTTCATGATTAACCTACACTGCAAAAGTCAGCTCAAAAAACTGAGTTTATTTTAGCGGAATTCGAACTCGCATCTTCGTGTTTCGGGACCGCTGGTCTACCACCTCAGCTATCGACGTTTGTGAGATTGTTTTAACCATTTTACCAGGTATGATGATGGACTCTTAGTCCGAAAACTTGGTTTTATCGTTTTATTGTAATTTGCTCGAGCCTGGAGAAGCATACTTATTAAACAAATTCCTCTACATCATTTACTCTTCACGGTCGAGTTTCTTGTCCGTTTAAAACATTAGATTTTGTGGTAGATTTCATCTCTATACGTTCAACGAAGAAGTAAATTACTTTTCTGTTCGAATGCGTATCACCATGACTATTTGCTACCATATGGGAACTTCGCCGATGAGGTAGCATTATACAGATGTTGTTGTAATGAAGATAACAATCCATGCACGGAAACTATTAGTGGCAGGTTAGGAGGTCAATCTAGATGCTGAATCCTATTGCTGTAGGATATAATGATGCATTGACCCGTGGGTCCTTCCAGCTATCTTATATAGGGAAGTTCAACAAGCACGGTGGGTTTCTGGATAAATAATTAAACAACATAGTTTCGTCCCCTAAGGAATCAAAACGTCACTCGACTACTCGTATTTACATTTTTTCAGGTTAATCAGATTAATGAAACTAAGCTAATTAAGTTTTTGTATGAGTTGTAATCCATTCATAAATTGCTATACCTGCGCAGTGAACTATATGAGTTTCGTAATTTAGTTCATTAATTAATTTAGTGACATTTTTGTATGTCATCATACCACATAATGACCATTAAACAAGAAAAACACGGCACTAAGAAGACCAAACGCCACTGGATCAAAAGTCATGATAAATTTTACAAACCTGGAGTTTCTCTTCACCTGGAATTATATTATGAGGAGGAAGATCCAACCCGTCAGTCTGATCTAAAATGCGAGTTGAATGAACAAAAATGTAATGTCCAATGCAGGATAGAAAATATTCCCTAATCCACGAAGGCAAGCATTAAAACGGTGCACCATCTACCCACAGAATCTAACGGCATGGAAAGGTCGTGAACTAAAACATGTGGACAGTGAGGTTTTAAAAAGCAGGCATGGCTATCGAAGTAAATCAACTGTCCCGAAAAATCATACAGAAATATCCGTAAAACATCTTCATTGTAACTGAACATCTTTTGTTGGAATTTGGAGAATTCTGCTGGGGCCTGAGGCAATTTGCCTTCCCAGCCATCCTCTTCCTCCCGGTGGCCCTGGTTTCACAAGCGTATCCCCTTCAAATTTCTTCTGGTCTCCTCTTTTAATGTAGTCGACAGTCTTTTTATAAGACATAGTCTCTGCCTCACTCTGATTTGTCATAAATTCCTCCACATCTCTCCTTTTCCAAGGATATTCCGCATTCTTTTCTGTTACCTCGACGACACCAACGTCAATCCCAGTGGTACTGGGTTGGATTTGCTGGAACGGTAGTCCTAAAAGGCGTTTTTTCAAAGAAGTCTTCCCTGCCCTGCCCTACCCTGCCCTACCCTGCCCTACCCTGCCCTACCCTGCCCTACCTTGCCCAACCAGCATAATCGGAATTCGCGTGTTCGGTGTTTTCCCTTCCTCAAGCGCTTGCAAATAGGCTATCTTGAATGCCTCCTCCGAATCTGAACGTGAGTCCGTACCAGAATAAAATGAATTAGTACCAAGTAAAGAGTAATACCGAGGTCAGAATTAATCGATTAAAAAGTGTAGAAATTTAGCCATCACGTAGACATATTACAACAGACGTAGTTCTACGAAGGCCAGACTTGGGGGAACCCCCCCCCCTCAAAACTCGGTCATTTTTACTTAATCAGTGTCATTTATCAGATATTTTCAGCATTGTCGTGTAGGATGGTCTTGTCCGCACTTTAGGTTGTTCCCAAGCTACCCAGAAATTGGGGAACTAAAACGTGGAACCGCCAAGCGTGTTGCTTGTGAAACCAGGGCCACCGGGAGGAAGAGGATGGCTGGGAAGGCAAATTGCCTCAGGCCCCAACTCAAAGGGGCCCCCAAAAATTGGAAGGATTTAGCATGGGTTGGTTTTGACTAATCAGTGACAATCTACCAGACATAAAACGATTAACCTTTACGGTGTTAACAAATTAAAATTTATACAGAACGTCTTACAGAAGCGGAAAAGTTTTTTGGATTTTTGCATTTTCCAGTAACAATTTAAGTTACAGTTTTAATAAAGTGCATCTTACACGACGTATTCACATTGAAACGTAAGGATGGGAAGGGATAATTAGTGCTATACAGGGGGTAACGGGTACACCTGCTCTCAAAACTTCATGCAAGCTGGGGTCCTATTTATGACTTCATAGGTTATAACGTCATAAATAGGGCCCCAGAAAACGTTTTGCCTCGGGCCTCGCTAATTCTCTCGGCGGCCCTACGTGAAACAAGATGAAATCGCCAAGTCAGATGAAATCGTCTGAGGCTGCTAAAATACGTTTCCAGGGAGTCTGCTCTACGTATCGAAGTTTGCACCACCATCACCGTAACAAAGTTTGCAACACACAACGTAATTATTAATCACAAAACAAAGTTTGCACTACACAACGAAGTTATGCATCACAAAAAGTTTGCACGACACAGCAAACTTTTCACCGAAAAATAAACTTTGCATCACATAAAAAAGACTTTCAAGACACAACTGAGTTCACACCGAACGTAATGAAGTTTACAACTTTCCAAGAATACGCCGACAACATTTTGGATATGTTAATGAGATAGTTTATTACCTCAATTATACTGAAGGACATACCATTGTTACTGACGAGGAAATTCTGAATAACGTTACGACTATTCAAAGAAATCACTTGAAAATTTGGACGTGAAAGCCTCTCATGACCGGAAACATCACAAAATCAAAAACATCTTAGCTCTCGAAGCCTGACATGACACGTAACTTCCCAGAGCCTTTTATCCTCCTCGCAGACTTGTTCGCTTTTTGACACACAACCGCAAAGTATTCTCTATTTATACTTTTTTTGGAAAAAATCATCATGAAGAGGAATACAAATAATTTTTGTTTCACTCAAATGATGGCCCATTAACCAATAAACTACTATGCTAACATTTTTGACTTAATGAAATTTTGTACCACGCGATGCATTCACGTGCAAAGTTTCAACTGACTCGGTTGAATAGTCTCGAAAACATACGTTATTTCCCCGCAATCACAACGCTCTATCCATCGCAATCATAACGCTCTATCCACGGCCTTCGCCTTCGTCAACTATCACCTCATAGAAATCGAGAGCGAATAATCTACTTGTTAAATAGCAACCAGGTTGAAATGTCATCGTTGCCACGGCAACATATGAATAACTTCTCTTGTTAAAGGCTTTGATGCTTAACCCTATTTCACATGGGGGGGGGGCTTTTTTGGCCCCCCCACCTATACTTTGTTTCATAAAATTTGAACCGCTTGTCCAATTCGGCTGAAATTTTGTGACTTTTAATATTTTTTTATTGCGGTTATTTTGCTATAAAGAAGTTTTAAAAATTTTCACGTTTTCCGGGGGTAATTCCACTTTTGTCGCCAGGGGGTGAAAAATCACTTTTTGCGGTTTTACAATCTTTGGTTTTATTTTCGTCTGATTAGATTTTTTGGACAATAATGTTGAATTTTTTTTTGCCTACCAATTACATCTTAGGTCTAAGACAAATTTGAATGCGCAATCATCATTTTTATTTTTTTTTTTCAGCAGGTAAAATTCAATTCCGGCAGTTATTTTTTGAACTCAAACATTCTAATGTTTTTCTCAAACTTTGATGTCTTTTTTGATTTTTTGTCACACTGATTTATTACTACATCTTCAATTTAGTTCTATGTTTGCCTTTTTCAACTGGAAAATGCAGTCTCGGGAGTAAACACAATGAGTTACTTTCACGTATTCTGTAATTAGTAATTAGTGGAATACAAATCACAGGCAAAACGTTTCTTTTATACAAACCTTTAAAGCTTCCCTTTTCTATGAAAATGTTAGTTGAACCCATTATTGATATTTTGATGTATAGAAAGAAGTGTAAAACAAATTAGAAACCCTGCTTATCTGAGGTATTGAAAAAGGTGTGAAAAGTTACAAAAGTTACAACAAGTGACAGTACGTCGAACAACCAGCAGCACTTGAAGCTCCAAGTGATCGAAAAAGATGCTTTTACTGCATCAAACAGTTGAAGGGAAAGCCTCATTACAAGGAACAAAAGAACAAACTTGGCAAATCTAAGCATTGTTGTCCATCTTGTCAAAGAACAATATGAACAAAGCATGCAAGCTATGTATGTAATGAATGTATTGAAAAATTCCACATATAGACTTGAACAGACCCCCAGCAAAGACACTTGAAAAAAATTTTTTGTAGATATTTTGATGTTTTTTGACTAGTAATCGTTTCCCGTTCTCGAAATAATTAGGGGGGGCCAAAAAAGCCCCCCCCCCATATGAAATAAGGGCATACCGATATGCCATGTTAAATAGGGTTAAAATGTTATTCCTTACAATGCATTATGTTTCATTCTCTTCAAAAATATTTGTTCACTAATTTTTGGCGTTCAACTGGCAATTTTTAAATTTTAAAGAAATTGTTTCGAGTCATTTTAACAGCCCATTTCCAAATGGTCTTACCTCTACTTTCGAACGAAGGCTGGGGAGAAACCTTTATATTAAAATATACTTGATTTTGTTTTGTTTAGACGCTTGTAATATTTCAAACATAATCATATTGACCGGTCAAAGGTGGCATTTCTTCAATCATGGCATTCCTCTCAGGAACACCGGTACCATCCTCAACTTGCACATCGGCGTCTGCTGTTTAATAATATAAATATTTTATAACATTGAAGCAAGCTTACCATCATAAGATCAAGATTTCTCATACACTAAAAACCAAAGAAAAACAGCAACGTTCTTATATTTTAATTTGCCTATATTTCTTGAATGAGAACTTTTTTTACCATGAAAGTTAGATAATTCATTCTGTTCAACGTATTATTCGTTCCGAGTGCTGTCAAAATTCCCAAACCAAAACAATGGTACAATACTTTTACATTTGGATTAAAAACTGCAGAAGAACATTGAATTACTGCCTTTGGAGAGGTCTAATTTTATTCTTAGTTCACGTCGATAATTGGTGCATTTAAGGGAAAGCTAACAACTTCAAAAATGCAACTTCTATCCGAATTTGCAGTTTTCGGAATATTAGTCTTTTCTTCCAAAATAAGACCTCAATTTTAAGAACATAAGATTTCTTTAAAACTTATTACCAACATTCCATTGTCCGTAAAACACCATGACTTGGTGGTTATTCCGCATATTTCAGTTAAATTTTCGACAGTTATTTCTCCGAGATATCGTCCGTATTCCTATGATTGCGATTACTTCATATTTCTCCCGGATTAAAAAAATAAGTGTTTAAATTTTCATATATTTAAAGGTCATTAACTACGGACACAAAAGTTCATTAAAAAGAACTTAGTTTTAATGAGGTGGCAAGTCATACCATAGGCGCATGTACCAAGAATAAGTTATCAGTTACAATCACAAAGTGTTATGGCGCCCAACAGCTCAAATTGGCGGTGCTTACATAGCTGTCACTTCACTCCTTTCCATGTAGTATAAGTAATCTATGTTTATGAGAAGGAGAATTATTGTAAGCTATGGGCTATCTGTAGCGACATGCGCAGAGTAGAGGACAGCAGAGCGCTGAGAGCGTGGTTGATATTCTCGTTGAAAAGCATATTCCTTTAACTTGTAAATAACTTTAATAAAGTAATAACACTTTGTCAAATTGTTATTACACTGGTGGCAGTATGGGATCAACCAAGACAGTACTCCCAGAAAGGAAGTTCTCAGGAGAAGATATTCGAGACTTCTTGCGAGACTTTGAAATATACGTCGCTGTAAACGAGTGGTCGGACGAGAAAGCTGGGCAATACTTGGCAGTATTTTTGAAAGATGATGCGAAGGCGTTTTACCACCAGCATCTGAAACGGTAAGAAGGAGCTACAAAGAACTTTCAGGGGCGTTGAAAGAGAGATATGAGGGTGGTTTGGCGTTATTGAAGTACAAGAAAGTGTTTAATATGAGATGTAGGATGGACGGTGAGACATTACACTCATATTTGTCAGCCTTGAGACTATCTTACGAGAGAGCTTATAGTCCACCTAAAGTGGAGGTTCTGCCTGAAGACGCCAGCACAGATCAGAAGATCGAGCGTTCCAAACAAGAAGGAGCTTTGGCCTTTTACAACACAAGAAAGAATGAGGATGTACTCTGCCAGTTCGTTAATGGATTGGAAAAAGAGCTGAAGGAGGTGTTGATTCGCCAGGACGACTTGCTTAAGAAACCAGTGGAGAGTGTTCTTAAGCAAATATCTACCCTAGAAGAAGAACAAGGTCTTACTAGAAAAACTTTTGCTGTGCGAGGTGCTGCAAAACCAGACATACCTGGGGAGGGTAAACAAGAGTACAAGATAGTAAACCAACAGTCCAACCTGGAACACAAAGTAGATGAAATACTAAAGAACCAACGCACTGTCCAGGCAGTAGCAGTGAGAAAAGGAGTAAGGAGAGTTGGTGGGAAACAGAGACAAGGTCCAAGACCCTCAGATATCTGTAGAGCATGTAATGGACAAGGACACTGGGCAAGAAGCTGTCCTTCTTTTAAATGGGGGAGAGGCTGGCCGCAGGCCCCAGGTTCAGCTTTGAACAGACAAATAGGGGTCACATATCCATATAAAGCTCCTTCATCAATATCAAAAGTAAATACAGTACAGACAGAAAAGGCCCAAAAGAAAAGTTACCATGTTAAAGGAAAGATAAATGGGGTTGAAACTACTTTCCTGATAGATACTGGGGCAGACGTTAGTCTAATTTGTGCAAGTGTTCCAGGGCTAGAAGTTAGAAAATCAAGTACATCTCCAGTTTCAATAACTCAGGAGCCTATTTCAATACAGGGGGAAGCTGATGTAAACCTAAACCTAGGCCCCTTGAATACCAGCTGGAAATTCTTAGTAACAGACAACCTTAGTGAGTCTGTTCTGGGAGCAGATTTTATTGAAAGCCATCACACAACCTCCTGGGGTATTGCAGATAACAAATTATGGTTAGATGACATGGGGATACCACTTAAGGGAATTAAAAATGCTTGCATGGTGAGAGAGGGCGGTCACTCACCAGTGATTGCCAAATGTACTGTGAACCTTCCAGCAAGACACCAAGTGATAATTCCCATGTGTACAAAAGATAAGAGTTGTAAAGGTGGTTTGTTTGAACCAACTAAGACACCAGGAGGAATACTGATGAGCAAAACAGCAGTGCAGGGAGGAAAGGATGGTAGTTTCTGGGTCCGAGCAGTGAATTTGACTTCTGACCCTTTTATAATTTTTAAAAACCAAAGAACTGGTGCTCTTTCAGAGGTTGAGGACATTTCCAAGCCATTTTTCTTTAATACAGGACGAGAAACCCCCACAGTTTCCAATGTCAAAGCAGATGGTCAAGCAGAGAATAAATTAAGGAAACTTGGTGTGGATCTGAGTAAGTGTGAATTAGGGTCAGCGGAACGAGAGCATTTAGAGAAACTGATACTTTCTTACTCTGACATTTTCTCCAAAAACAAGAGAGACTTAGGAAAGTGCAAACTGAGAGTTAAGCATCATATCCACTTGAAACCAGAAGCAGTTCCTGTTAAACAACCTTTACGTCGAATCCCGTTTGGGTACCAAGAAGAAGTACGAAATGAACTCAGAACAATGCTTAGCGATGGTATTATCGAGAAGTCATCATCAGAATGGGCAAGCCCACTAAGTACTTGTGCGGAAACCTTCTGGGGACCTGATAATCTGTGTTGACTATAGGATGTTAAATGAAGTCACATCAGTAACAAGTTATCCTTTACCTAATATCACTGAGACACTACACCGCTTGGCAGGGGCTTCATTTTTCACTTCCATAGATATGGTTCTAGGATACCATCAAGTGGAGATAGCCGAAGAGGACAGAGATAAGACAGCATTCATACCGCCATATGGCCTTTACCAGTATTGCAGAATGCCTTTTGGGCTTGCAGGGGCACCTGGAACCTTCCAATCTGTTGTAGAAGACATGGTGCAAGTACTTGACACAGAAGACATAATGGCGTACCTGGATGATGTTATCTGTTTTCATCCTACTTTCGAAGAACACGTAGAAGGTATTAGCAGATTGTTCCAGATGATTCGGCAATCAGGATTCAAGCTGTCTGGTAAAAAGTGTCAGTTTGCTACCAGATCTGTAAAGTTTCTGGGACATGTTATCGACAAATCAGGGGTGAGACCACTCCTGGAAAAGCTGGAGATTGTTCGAAATTGGAAGGCCCCTGGAAATGAAGGGGAACTACGTCAGTTCCTAGGGGTTTGTACGTTTTGGAGAAGGTTCGTGAAAGATTTTGCGAAAGTGGCTGTACCACTACATAACCTTTTGAACAAATCGAAATTCGAATGGTCACCCGAGTGCCAATGTGCTTTCGAAACGTTGAAAGAAATCCTATGCTCATCTGTAACGCTAAAACTACCAGATCGATTTAACCGTTTTTCAGTGACCTGTGATGCGTCCGACTATGCCGTGGGCTACTACCTGGAACAGGTCGACACACTCGGACAGATACGACCTGTAGCTTTTGGAGGGAGGAAACTAACAAAAGCTGAAACTAACTATTAGACAACAGAGAAAGAATGTCTAGCAGAAATCGAAGCCCTCAAAGCATATCGTCCGTATTTATTAGCCAGAGAGTTTGATTTATACACTGATCATCAGTCTTTGAAATGGCTCCTCACGAAAAACCAAAGAGCACAGTGATCGGTTGTGGCGTTGGGTCGATAAAATGCGCGAATTCCAGTATACAGTAAAGCACATCGCAGGAACTAAAAACACAGTCGCCGACGCTTTGAGTAGGATCAGATCTGTAGAAACAGGACAAGAAGGGAACTGGTCGCTCGAAAACATACGTCGACAACAGGAGGAGTGTCCAAAGCTTAGCCAAATCAAGTTCTGTTTGGAATCAAATACGACAACAATTAGAACATCGGACAAAGAACTCAAAGCTCTGATCAAGGAACTACCACACTGTTTCATCGGAAAGGATGGGGTACTTCGTCGAATGAGCAGAAACAGAAAAGCGCAAATAATTGTCCCTCGTAAATTGACTCCCAGAGTTCTAAAGATGATGCATGATGACCAAGGACACTTTGGTTTTTCCAAAACATTACTGAGGACACAAGACAGATACTTCTGGCCATACATGTCATCTGAAACAGAAGCGTGGTGCAAAGAATGCAAAGTATGTCAACAAAGAAGAAACCCAGTTCCAGCTAATAGAGCACCATTACAGCCAATCACAACAAGCCGGCCGGGAGAACTAGTTACTATGGATATCGTCGAATACCCACAAAGTGCTCGAGGATATTGTTATTGCCTGGTAATGATCGACCACTTTACGAAATGGTTGGAACTGTTTCCCCTCCGTAACCAGAAGGCAGAAACCGTGGCGAAGAAGGTCATCGATGGTTGGATTCCGAGACATGGCACACCAGAGCAACTCCATCATGACCAAGGAAAGAACTTGTCAGCTAAAATGATTGAAGAAGTCTGTAGTTTCCTGGAAGTATGGAACACTCGCACTACACCATTTCACCCCCAATCGGATGGGGCATCGGAAATAAGCATCAGTACGGTGAAAAACATGCTCGCAATGGTCGTGGCAGAGGACCAAAGAAACTGGGACCTATACGTGTCGTCGTCCTGTTTTGCATACAACACTGCCGTCCATAGCAGTACCGGATTTACGCCAAGTCATTTAGAGTTTGGAAGAGAGCTCCGGTTACCCAATGACCTGGCGGAGACGGATCCACATGAAGGACAGGTAACCTCATACACGGAGTATACACAGCAGTTAAAGACAAGGCTAACTAAAGCGTTTGAAACAGCGAAGGACGTTCTTGATACCTCCCACAAAATACAGAAAGATTTCTACGATCGTTGGGCAAAAGCAAAAGTGTATAAGAAGGGGGACCTGGTGTTATGGTTGGATCAGAAAACTAGACGAGGACTGTGCATGAAGTTAAACAGACCTTGGTCAGGACCTTGGAGGATTATCAAGCGACTGGGAGAAGTTGTCTACCGAATACAATATATCGGTAGCGGTAAAGTTAACGTCAAGAGGAGAGTTGTCCACCATAACCAATTAAAACGATTCTATGGCACCTGAGAACCGGGAATGGCGAATACTGAAACAGAGGAATCAAACACGGAGAAGTCCTGTGAAGAGAAAACCGACTCAAGGGAAGTTGGTGACACCGTTATAGTTATTGAAGATACAGAGACTGCTCCACCTGAACAAAACAATGAATTCCCAGAGCCATGCAATAATAATCAAGAAGAGCAACATGGACCAATAGATGGCAATAGGAGGCCACAACGAGAACGGCGACCTCCAGACTGGATTGTTGACTATGAAATAGACATTTAGAACTGTGGGACACAGTTGGGTTTAGAGGGGGGATAGTGTAAGCTATTGGCTACCTGTAGTGACATGCGCAGAGTAGAGGACAGCAGAGTGCTGAGAGTGTGGTTGATATTCTCGTTGAAAAGCATATTCCTTTAACTTGTAAATAACTTTAATAAAGTAATAACACTTTTTCAAATTGTTATTACATTATAATAAAGATTTGAAGGAATGCAGCTTCCCCAGATATAAAGTTTTACACGGTTTACAACAAGATTGTCGCCATTCTATTTTCTTGTTTATAGGAAGGCTATCATTGCGTGGTTAAATTTGATAGTTAACCTTCGAATTCGTAGTTTTTCATATGATTTTCATCTGTGATTATGCATAGTTTCCGATGATCACTTCAACAATTCAAACCACACTGAGCTTTACGTTATCAACTGTTCGCCAGTCGACATATTACGTTTCCAACTGTTTCCAGGTTAACAGGCAGAGAAGTTGGTAAACCCTCTCCAGTCGAAAGTTAATTTCATTAACCTTTTAACTATTTAGCAAATTTTGGACATTTTCATGACAACGAATTCACGGTATTGCACTAATGTCTCGCTGTATGAACTTCAGAAATGAACAAAACAGTAAAGCAATTCTAAATTTAAATCAGTAAATACAAGTAACACCAAGTTTAAAATTTTATAGCAGGTTTTCAAACTGTTCCCTCACATCTAATCAATTCGGTATTCCATGCGTGATGAATCCAAACTGTCCATACTCTAAAGTGCTACTTTAAAGGCGGTGTTACACTATGCAATTTTTCGTCCGATTTGTCTTGCAATTTTGTTGCGATGCAAGTTGCAAGGCAAATTGCATGGTATTACATACCCCGCAATCATCAAGTCTCGCCACGTTTTTGTTGCAGCAAGTGTTGCGCGAAGTAGAATCAAGTTATATTTTTCGTGACGATCGCGGCAACGCCGCAACAGATTTTTGAAGTATTTCACAGGGTAACACCTTTCTTGCAACTTGTGTCGCAATGTTTTGTTTGATCAGCCAATAAAAATACGCTTTCAAGCTGCGTCCGCCGGGGCTTTCCTGTTGTGACCTTGAAAAACGAAATTCCAGCTAGTCGCGAGCTTTTAAGTATTCAAACTCAGGATTTGGAGAGTCTAGGTAAAAAAGCAGTCACTAATACAGTTGAAAGACAGTCCCTCGCTGTGGAATACTTTGTTAGCAACTGTAAAGACCAGTAGATCACGAAGAAATTCGACGACACACGACTGCTCTCACAATGTTTGTATATGTAAGTTGAAGATGTTAAAAAGGTATTTCATAGTCTTCGATCCTCTATGTCCTGGGAATTTAAGCGAATGTCAAAAGATAATGCTTGTGTCTCGAAAAAAGTTTTATAAGACATTGAGTTCTTGGAGATCTTTTAGAGGCTGCGGTCATTTTTGCAAGAATTGAGAGACAAGTAGCAAAAAGAATAATTTCATCTTGAGAACTCAAGATATGAGTCAATACAAGATAAAACTATTGTTGAAACTCATATCTTGATAGAACTCATATCTTGAGTTCTCAAGATGACATTATTCTTCGGATTAAGTTGCCAGAAACAATGCAAATTGCAACACCCCCTACCAATGCAACCACAACGCAACAAATTCAGCCGTTGCGAGACAAGTTGCACAAAAACTTGCGTAGTTTAATACCGCCTTAAGTCAAACCACACACATTGCTGCACGTCACATAAGTGAAAACGTCATGTAATACATAGTCATTCATCTTTTCGTGTCTAGAACACGGACGTCGCAAATTAGAATGTAAAAATGGTCATATTGTCTTATTTTACTTAGAAACACTGATGGCACATGAGTAATAGTTCTTTATTTCAGTAATAAAAACTATGAATTCACTATGGTACTTTCCGGGCAACCGGGCCCTGTTGTATTATGTTGGGAGGCACGTGGACAATCACGCGGTCACGTGTAGTGGAATTTCACTTTGTTTACAATTCACTGTTAACGCAGGGCTCGAACTGGGGTTTGAGTGCAGACCGTAAGGTTGAATCTTATTGAGTTGAATCATAAAGTAATCGGAAATTACTGGAGTTACATCTAAATTACAACATGGTCCTTTGATAGTCGGATAAAGAAAAGCGGAGAAAAGATATCCTTGGATAAAACTAAGAGAAGGCGAAGCGGAAACAGAATTTAACAGATCCTTCGTTACGAAGATAATGCAAAATGCTCATGACGCCATCGATATGTTCGGTGGTACACAGACGGAAAGAGATCAATTGGAAGGCTACAAGATTACATTGGAAGAAAAGAAAGGAATCTTAGAAACACTTGGTCAAACTATACTGGAGATTATCGACGACGAAAAAAACTTCGACGAAGTACTTACGAGCGAATTCGGTGAGACAATCGAGTCATTGTGAAGATCAACAATGTGCTGAGAATAACCGAAACCATAACGTTAGCCAGTCACAAGAAGTTCACAAATAGCGTAAATATTGCAACGCAGCTACCCTGTTAATAGAAGATTGAAACTTCCGAAATTATCCCTAAAAAGATTCTCTGGTAAACCTACAGAGTGGCAATCGTTTTGGGACAACTATACTGCAGCAGTGCATGGTAACGAAAATCTGTCGAAAGTTGATAAATTCAATTATCTGAAAAACCTTTTGGAAGGTCCCGCAGCAATAGCAATCGCAGGATTTGCACTGAATGACGAAAACTACAAAGGAGGTGTTCAATTATTAGAAGATAGGTTTGCAAACCCTCAGATGATTATTTCAAGTCATATGGACGCCCTACTAAAACTTGACGCAGTCTCAGACATTCTCGATGTTGGAAAAATTCGCTGTCTGTACGATACCATCGACATTAACATTAGAAGCTTCCAGAACTTAAAAGTTTCTTCCGAAACATATGGGAGACTCTTGGTTCCGTTAGTCCTCGCAAAGATTCCGGAAGAGATGCGGTTATTAATTAGTCGTAAAGTTGTTAAAGATAATTGGGTAATGGACAAAATACTTAAGGAGTTTGAATCTGAGTTGGAAGCAACAGAGCGATGAACCTTAATGAGTACTTCTTCCTCTACCAGTTGCAAAAAGGACGGTGGTAAGAAAAGAGGAGATCTTCCCATTACTTTCCCATCTCTAATCTCAGGGAATATAAACATATCTGTACAAGTATGCTCATGCTGTGATCAACACCATTTGTCAGCCAAGTGCAATATCGTTAATAATATAGCAGCTCGCCGATTGGTACTACGGAAAAAGGGAAAGTGTTTGGGATGCTTAAGATCAGGACACATCGCCAGTAATTACCCGACCAAGTCAAAGTGCCCAAAATATGGATATCACCATCATGTCGCCCTTTGTGAAGGAGTCAAAAAGAAAGATGACCAAAAACCAGTTGGCCAAGGTGTTGAAAAGAAAATCTCTGAGTCCTCAAGAAATGGAGCATCTGCAACGTTGTGTATCAATAGCAGCACTTCAGTGTTATTGCAGACAGCGAGAGTAATTGTTGGTAAACCTGGTGATCCTGGAGAGAAAGTGCAAGCACGTATCGTTTTTGACTCATGCAGCCAAAGATCTTATATTTCCAAACGACTCAAAGATGCCTTGAAACTGCCAGCAGTTACCTCGACAATCTCTTGGTGAAAACATTCGCAAATGAATCTCCTAGATTAATGTCGTGTGATATGGTGCAGATCTCAATTACAGCTATGGATGGTCTGAAACTTTATAGTAATGCCTATAGTTTACCTACGATTTGCAGGCCTATTAGCAATCAAGCGATTGATATCGCAATTGACAAATATCCATATTTAGAAGGTTTAACATTGGCTGAAGAAGTTGTTGCATCCCAAGATGCTGAAGTAGATGTCCTTACAGGCGCAGATTATTATTGGAACTTTGTCACAAATGTCTCCAGACGGGGAGCACAGCCTGGTCCAGTGGCTCTCCTGACAAAGGTAGGATGGGTGTTATCCGGACCTGTTATTAACGAGTGCCGTGATGAGCCGAACTGCACAACTAACCTACATGCCACTCACGTTCTACGAGTTGATGCTACTCCTATTCAACGAGAACCTGATCCAGATGTGAAAGAACAACTTAAGACATTTTGAGACCTGGAGACATTAGGTATTCGTGATGAAGAGAAGTCCGTTTACGATGACTTTGTTGAAGAGATCCAATTCAATGGCGAAAGATATGAAGCGCCCCTGCCATTCAAGAAACATCACCCAATGATTCCAGACAACCACACAGGAAGTGTGAAGAGATTGGTGTCCTTGTTGCGTCGCCTTCAGAACCAGTCAACCCTGCTTAGAGAATATGACAGGATCATTCGTGATCAACTCGATAACGGAATCATCGAGCGAATCCCTTCTGAACGGAATTGAAAGTTAGAAATGTGCACTATTCGCCTCACAGAGAAGTTGTACGAATAGGCAAAGACACTACTAAAGTAAGAGTGGTGTACGATGCATCAGCTCGAAGTGAAGGACCGAGCTTGAACGATATGCTGGTCCACCTCTTACTCCCCTGATTTTTGACATTTTGGTTCGTTTCCGTGCACATCAAGTTGTAATCACAGCTGACATAGAAAAGGCATTCCTGAATATCTCAGTCGTCCCGGAGCATCGAGATTTTCTTCGGTTTCTATGGGTTGATGACCCATTCAGGAAGACACCAGCAACGTTGCCGCTGAGATTCACGCGAGTCGTCTTTGGTGTCACCTCAAGCCCGTCTATCCTTAGTGCTACCCTTCGTTATCACACAAACCGTCATCTTACTGAAGATCCCGAATTCGTTCAAGAGTTGTTGAGATCCCTCTGCGTTGATGACTTCCCATCAGGATCCGAAAATGTAAAAACTGGCGTAGAATTATCGAGAAAGATCAAACACCAATTGGCTTCAGGTGGTTTCAACATGCGAAAATGGCTGAGCAATTCCAAGGACCTAATGAAGCAGTTTTTGACCGACCCAGAGTTCGTTGAATTGCCACAGACGCAATTGCCGACTGTGGAAGAAGACCAAACCTACTCACAAACCACCCTTGGTTATAAGTTTGACTCCTGCCCACGAAGACTTGGTCAAGCCTGGAATATTGACAACGACAAGATTGGGCTAGAACTCTACAAGCCGATAGCTGAGGTTGATCAAAACGTGACTACTAAAAGAATGGTGTTAAGTTCAGCTGCAAAGCTCTACGACCCGTTGGGCCTGATCTCGCCTGTAATTCTCCAATTGAAGTTCCTCTTCCAAGAACTTTATAACAGTAAAGTAGCGTGGGGTGATGAGCTGAGTGAAAGCCCCAGCGCCAGGTGGAAATCTATCATATCAAGTCTGAGAGAAGCCGGAGTGATCTGGATTGACCGATGCTACTTCCACCCTTCCCCAAAACAGAGTTAAGTCTATACAGCTACACGCATTCGCAGATGCCTGTGAAACGTCATACGAAGCCTGAGTTTACTTACGTCACGAATACGACACCAGCGTTCAATGCAACGTAGTTGCCTCGAAGACCCGAGTGGCACCCAAGAGCAAGCAGACCATACCCGGTTAGAACTATTGTCATGTCTGGTTGCAGCTCGACTTACTGAGAACATAAAGAAAGTTTTGGAAGAAATCATTAAAATTGATGCCGGAATGTATTGGTCTGACTCCACTGTTGCCCTTTATTGCATTAACAACGTGAACAAAGAATACAAGCAATTCGTAGAGAATCGAGTACAGGAAATCTGCAAGTTAGCAGCCTCAGAGTACTGGGATCATTTCCCGGACTCACGAGAATGCGGCGGACATAGCATCCCGAGGAACAACGGCCACACAAATAGTGACCGATGAGAAGTAGTGGCATGATCCAAGCTCTCTAAAGAAACCCCCGAATGAATGGCCTAGTCCAACATTCTTCAAGTTATCTAAGGAAATCGATCAAGAAGAGAAAACCGGAAAAGCTAAAGCGACCACGGAATCGAGTATCAAGATTGAAGAAAACATCGAACAAACCCAACCAATCTGATTTTCCAATTAAATTTGTCAAACACGCTAAAGTAGAGAACTTCTAAGAATTTATATTTGAGGTTGATAGACCTCCGTCCATCAAGGGGGGAGTGTGTTGCATTGTGTTGGGAGGCACGTGGACAATCACGCGGTCACGTGTAGTGGAATTTCACTTTGTTTACAGTTGACTGTTAAAACAGGGCGCGAACTGGAGTTTGAGTGTAGACTTTAAGGTTGAATCTCATTGAGTTGAATCATAAAGTAATCAGAAATTACCGGAGTTACATGTAAATTACAACAGGCCCCTTGATTTCTTCCGTACCCCCTTATTTCGTCCGGGCCCGGGGTCAATTTGACCCCACTACTCTCCCCCTTTAACTGACAATATTTTTTCTTTTTTTACAAAACTCGCCAATCTTTTAAAGAAGTTCTTCGTTCAATCATTTTTATTAGCCCTTCAACGTGTGTTTTCTCGTTCCAAATCTTTGCTTTGGCGAATCCGTTCTCCGTTAGCAATGGGTTCATCGTCTCGAGACAGCACCGTCTCCACGCAACAATGTCCTCGTGTTAGTGAGTATTTGCCCTGCACTTCCCTGACCTCCATTTCACCGGTTAAACAAAAATATGATTGAAATTTCGTTAAACTGATATCTGAGTCAGAAACAGAGGTAGACATCTTCGGAAATACCGTAAAAGCATAGCCACTGCAAGGGAGAGAGTTACAAAAGTGGGCGGGACTAAGATTTATGTTATTGTTTCAGAATTTGAAGCTCGCGTGGTCTTGAAACTGCACATTCGGCTAGTATAGTGTGTCTTCAAAACGATAAATTGTTAAAATATATTGTTTTAAAATATATACAGGACAAAAACTGTTGTCTTGACGGTTGTAGCAATAGCAGACGGACTTCGAATGCATCATTTTTCAAAATTCTTACAGGGACGAGGAGCGATAGCGATTTTACTAATGAAAGAAAACTTAGCGCAGGAGCCGCATTTATCGAGGTTCTCACCAAAACACGTGTTTTAAATGTCGATCAAAATATTATTCATATATGCGAAATTCACTTCAAAGAAGATATTACTGGGCGCAAGATTCAACCTCTTTTCTTGTTAAGCTACAAAAGTTGAAATTTCCGGCAAAGAAATTTCATTTGGGTAAAATGTCTGAAGGTGACGGGAAGGCCATGAGATATGTTATTTCTCTGTTAGATCCTAATTGTTTGACTCTCGCTACTGGTGCTATTCCAACCGATAATTTACCTTCCCAATCACACAATATTACCTGATCCAAAACCAAGGCGAATAAATGAACGGTTGGCCGTAAACTGACAGGCTTAAATTGAAATAGAATGTACGAGGAATTCAAACTGCGCGAGTGTTTAAGGTGAGTAGACTTCAGTTAGGTCATAAACGAAACAATAACAGTAAGTTAGGCTAAATTTGTAGGATAACTAACGAAACAATGATGAACTAGGCTAAATCTATCGGACAATCAACACGTATCAAAGTTTCATTTTACAATCTGCTCGTCATTAAAGTTTTGTACCAGCATGTTAGGTTGGAATCTCATTGCAAGTTATCTACCCCATACGTAGAATGGCCGATCATTTCGGTTTTTAAGCTTGCCTGGTTTTGTTGATATTCTTGAAGTCTTTACCTTATCATATGGTGCTCTTAAAAAAAGCTTCAAATGGAGAACCGTCCAAGATATAGGTACATCGGGATCTCAAACCACGGGGAAAAATATTATGCGGCAGGAAGTATACCATTACATTTATGAATCGGGAAACTTCATCAGGGAAAATATTAGTAAAAAGGAAGTACATCAACTTATCCCTATATCTGCCATTAACTGCTTCAAATCATATTTGGAAAACAAAATTTGAGAAGAAGTGCGTGTATTGGTAAAATTGCGCATTTGTCACCGTTCGGCCGCCTTACACTTTTTCCCGCATTCTGAGCTCAAGAATTGCTTATTCCACTCATTTCTGCCAAATATTCATGTACAACGGTTTCAAATCCATCAATGTCCTCTTCATCTGCTAATGCCTCTGTCAATTCAAGATTAACTTCATCATTTTCCAAGATACTACTTGGATTCGCAATGTTTACTCTATTGAAACCGAGTTGTTTGTTTAGGTTAAACATCACGTGACACTCAAATGCAGCAAGTTCAACATAAAACCGGAAGCTGTATTGTTTAGAGTGAAGTTTCACAGTCCTCTCCCTTGCAGTAGCTACGGTAAAACAACCTTATTTCCGAGTTTTACGATATTTTGGTTAAAGCAGTGGTGCTTTTTAACAGCCTTGCTTGACAGTTCATCTGACGATACATCTTCTGGAGCCGTTACCGGGTGTAATGCACCTCTCTTAATGGCAAGACCATCATCCTTTCTCACTATTACACAAATGTTTATTTTAACATCGGTAGCCACACCTGCTTTACTATCAAGTTTGATCATTTTGCCATTTTTTTTCTTGAAATATTTGGACCTATCCTCTTCCTTACGGGCACAGAATTGCAAAGGTTAAAGTTGCCGAACCACTGCTGCCACTACCATTATCTCTTGGACCAGTTTCTCCTCCAGATCCACTATCTTCGCGTCCATTCATGGCCAGCTTCTCCACCCTCTCAAAGGTATTTCAGTTTTCTTTCTCCACACACACGGCGATTCTTTTCCCACACACATGGCAATATTTAGCATTGGAAACATAAGACACTCCACAAAAGCAGAACATCTTAGCGATGGCACATACAATATCCCGCCACGCGTCTTGTCAACTAGCTCCAGTCTTCTTCGACTGTGATGCGCATGCATGGCTTATTTGCAGCAACGAAGGCTTTTATTTGCAGCAAAAGTTCTTATTTATAGCAACAGCAGTATTAATTTGAAGCAACGAACGTTTAAATTTGCATCAGCGATAATTTTAATTTGCAGCAAAGAAACTTTTAATTTGCAGCAATGAAACTTTAAATTTTACAGGAACAAGACTTAATTTTGCAGCACCATTTTATTTTGCAGTATGTCCCCGGTGGGCTAGTGGGCCACCGTAATCTTGGGATCTGAGTGATGATCGAAATTGCTAAATACTTCTCTTAGATTATTTTGAAATTCAGTAGTGTTAAAATGCTTGAATTGTCTTGTCTCCATTAGTTTAGGGTTTCCTCTAGGGATTCCTATCTTTCTGCATATGTAAATCAGATTATGATCGCTTATCCCCTAGTACATGACTCCTGAATCTATAGTCTTTTTATCATCAGTTCTAGCAAGTATGAGATCTATTAAGTATGAGATCTACGTCGGGCTGCAGGTTTTAGTTCAGCCCGGGAGTAAAATTCGTTCTCGATTTGACTTTTTCAATATTACTAGTACTTAAACTCTGTTTTCACGGTCATATTTAAAAGTATTCATGTTAATGTGAAGATATCTCTGTAACTATTCATACGTTAACCAAAGTTATATGTAGTGTGAATTCTCTCAACGTGACCAAATATTAGAAAAAAGATGAATATTCCCGCGTATGCATTTTAAAGTACACGAACGTTTAAAGCCATATATTTTCGTACTTCTTGTCGATTAAAATATCGGATACGAAATACGGAAACTAGTGAATTTTTATGAGCATACAGACATTCAAATTGAACCCTGGTAAACCCAAATTAGACCCTGCTTTTTGTAGTTTGATCCTCCAAAAATGAGCTTAGTTCGATAAAAAAAACCCAAAAAACTGCAGTGTAGTGAAAAATGCGACTTCGTCATTACTTATCCGTATCTTCTTGTAAATAAAAAATTCGGTTAATAAAAGTGAGGTAGACTGACGGGTGATTTTAAAAGGCTTCGCCGGGAGCCTAACTCTCGTATGACATTACGCCCAGAGAATTCTGTCATGTGATGAACTTTTTGGAACGTTGAAAATATTTAGCGGTAATAGCTGCTCGACATTGAAAATCCCTTCTTCAAGAAAAATTCCTGGCTACGCACCTGTAGATGCTTACATAATGTTGTAATTACAATGAGGCACTCTCATATTATCTAAGCTTCAATATAGCTGTAAATTGCAACTATGGAGCCAATTGACTTGGATGTGACTGGGGAGCATGTTCCATATCCCTAGACCTATACAGACCATCGCGTCCGTCGACCGCACGAATTTAAAAAGTGATGAGGAGCCAAAGTTAATGTTCGCCTCCGCTGACAAAGACTGGCTAGCACGCAACTGGTGCAAATTCGTATACAATTCATTGAAAGTTTTACGTTGACCTACCTGCAAGTTCATCTGCGTATTATCTTCAAACGTATTCTACTTCTTTCAAGTTTTAACCATTTCATTTTGGATACGAAAGGTTCGTTTTCTAGTATGTTTACAAAAGCTGGTTCATCGTACCATAAACCTTATTAATATTCGTCAAAATCTGTGCCACGGATTTTTCGTCAAAGTGAAACTTTGATATGAGACAATACAGTTTCCTCAAATTTGATTCAACACCTTTGTAGGAACATGAAATTAAGTATCTCGTGGATTCTTGTTTCTTTGGCAGAGTTTTAAGCTCTCAAAGGTGTAGTTTTTAGCAGCTCTTAATTTTCTTCTGTGAATTATTTTACAATGCTAACAAGATGTTAAAATCCTTCATGACACAATGAAATTCACATCATATTTTCTGATGTTTCAAGGAAATTCCTCACTTTTCAGTCAGAAAATGGAGGAAAACTGCTACAGTCAATTTGCATGTCCTCACCATTGCAAAGGGGATAATTAAAAGGATAATTCAGACACCAACGGCGTTTATATATTGATACTATACAAGGCAAAAACTTCCCAATCCTGATTGGCCGAGAACAGTACAATGTCAAGGTGACATGGTGCTGAAACGGCAAAAGTACTTTACACTGAAGTACCTTTTTTTCCACTGCACTACTTTTTTTCATAAAATATATTTAATTGTTAATAGTTCGGGTTCTCATGCAAATTTCGAAAACTGGCTGCATAAAGTCACACTTTCAATATTTTAAGCTCATGTAAATCTCTAAAACAGCTGCTGTTGTGGTACAATTGTACCAAAAAGAGTTTTCTGACTTTCGTGTAATACCGAAAGCATTACATGAAATTTGCAGGGTCAATTATTACCGTAGGAAGGAAAGCTTGACACTCTTCAGTCCATTTGATGCATTCGAACCCTTATTGGCCGATTATTTTTGAGGTCTCTTAGGTCAATCCACTTAGTGCGCGATTCTGCGTAACATTTTCATCGAAGACCGAGAGAAGTCTCCCACATGACAGACAATTGAACTGTTCTGTGAGTATAGAGCAAAAAGTAACGTATCAATAATCTACGAGCCAACTGGCGAGGTTGACCAGTGGGAGCAGGCCTTTTCAGAGACTCTGCTCAGCTAAACATACTGTTCCCTCCATGTTATAACTTTGAAAATTGTGTTTGGTCGCTTATAATTTAACACTTTGTCACTGACAAAAACCCGAAAAACAAACGTGGGGTCGTAGACGACCTAGTTGGTTTCCTAAGAGTTAACAATGTTATTTTCTTCATGTAAAATTACATGAAAATTACTTTGGTTTTGTATATTTTTACTTTAAATTTAGAACTGTTTATGCCGCGTAAATAGAAAAATATGGGGTACAGCTTGCAGGCGAACAGAAACGGTTGGGCTCCAGGGAACTCAGTCCCACCTTTTTTAGTAAAACATGAACAGAATTTGTTCGATGTTGACACGTTGGTAACTCTTCCACAGAAACCTTGACTGCCAAGTTAAGTCCGCTCCCATTTCTCTACCGTCTTAGTTCAACGTCTACCTTTTCAACACAGTCCTGCACGTTCAGCTTCAAGAATACAACCCGGCTGGACCCCCATAATGTAGACCAAGAGTATTTTCCAAATTCAGAAGAGCAGACCTTACCTTTATCGTCTAGCATTTGAGCATCTCGTAACCCTAAGTAGGCCTTTTCTTCTTGCCATTTGTCTCCTCGTTCTTGTGCAATTTTCAGAGCTCTCTGATAATATTCCCTGGCTGTTTGATGTTCACCAATGTTCTTATTGGCATCTGCTAATCCTAGGTACGCCATTCCTTCTTGCCATTTGTCTCCTCGTTCTTGTGCAATTTTCAGAGCTTTCTGATAGCATTCCTTGGCCTTTTGATGTTCATCAATGTTCTTATTGGCACCTGCTAACCCTAGGTACGCCATTCCTTCTTGCCATTTGTCTCCTCGTTCTTGTGCAATTTTCAGAGCTTTCTGATAACATTCCCTGGATTTTGGATGTTCACCAATGTTCTTATTAGCATCTGCTAACCCTAGGTACGCCATTCCTTCTTGCCATTTGTCTCCTCGTCCTTGTGCAATTTTCAGAGCTTTCTGATAATATTTCCTGGATTTTTGATGTTCACCAATGTTCTTATTAGCATCTGCTAACCCTAGGTACGCCATTCCTTCTTGCCATTTGTCTCCTCGTTCTTGTGCAATTCTCAGAGCTTTCTGATAATATTCCCTGGCTTTTTGATCTTCACCAATGTTCTTATTGGCATCTGCTAATCCTAGGTACGCCATTCCTTCTTGCCATTTGTCTCCTAGTTCTTGTGCAATTTTCAGAGCTTTCTGATAATATTTCCTGGCTTTTTGATGTTCACCAATGTTCTTATTGGCTTCTGCTAACCCTAGGTACGCCATTCCTTCTTGCCATTTGTCTCCTCGTTCTTGTGCAATTTTCAGAGCTTTCTGATAATATTCCCTGGCTTTTTGATCTTCACCAATGTTCTTATTGGCATCTGCTAACCCTAGGTACGCCATTCCTTCTTGCCTTTTATCTCCTCGTTCTTGTGCAATTTTCAAGGATTTCTGATGATATTCCATGGCTATTTGATCTTCACGAATGTTCTTATTGGCATCTGCTAACCCCAGATATGCGTTTACTTCTTGCCTTTCGTCCCCTAGTTCTGCTGCAATTTTCAGGGATTTCTGATAATATTCTCAGGTTATTTGATATTCACCAATGTTCTCATTGGCACGTCCAAAACCTACGATCAGGAGGGAACTATGTTGAGAAAATTGTTTTTATTGTAGGTGAACTATGTTATTTAGTCAGAGATGGTTCGTGTGATTTTCCCTCCCTCCCCTCCTTAGCAATATTGGTCAAGCGGATAAATTTGACTTGTCCGACACTCAGCCATCACAGGAGATCAACATTGATATAGGGGGGAGAGGAAGCGAAGGAGTAAGATGACCTTTTAGCATCATTTTCATGTCTCAAAACTGGTTAGTACCAGAGAGTTCATAAATGTCTCAACTATTTTGAACTCAATTGTCCGGGAAGGGGATATATCATTCACAGCGCAAAATGACTTTTTCTTTACCTAGTATTGGGTTATTTTTGAGGATTTTAATATTACCGGTCCTTAAAACACCATTTTGGCTGCTCTAACGTCTTCCATGATTTTTTGATACGTGATTTTATCGTTTTTGGGTCCATTGGTCATTCCCCTTTTTCCTATGAACACTGGTCCATCAAGTGGGTTCGCATTTGTTGAGGCTGAATTGCTCGAAATTCTCGAAAAAGGGTGTAGTAAGTACATAAATATCACGATATTCTAGCAAACTGTGGAAGAATTTAACACTAAGTCTCTTGAAGGAGATATTTTCCCCCTTTTAAATCTGGCTAGAACTGCGTTTGCCTGGAGGTGGGCCAAAACGACGGAATGTGTCTTCTTGAACGATTTCAGGTGCTCTCTTCAAATGATATCTCACTATGACTTTCTCCTTATGCTACTCGGACAAATTTAGGTCAATCTTCTTGCTCTCAAAACTCAGGACACTAGAAACTTTGGGCTCAAATCGGAAATACCGACTTTCTTTAATGACCAAGCACACTTTCGCGCTCATAAATAAAAACGTAGTCATGCACGACAGGGAGATGGATAATTTGTCCGTCCGATTAAACTATTTTTCTTCAATAATCAAGTTGCGGAACAAGATCACGTAGAGGTGGCCACTTGCAAATAATGGTTTTCCGCGTTTGTGTTATATTCAGATCAATGACAATCTTGTTGTTCAATTGTTCTTTAGAGTTGCTAAATTGCTAGAATTGTATTCATTCATGAATGCAATTTGTTACCACCTAGACAGTTTATGCTTGGACGATATACATCTCACATTTAAATATGAAATTTTAATGAACCCTTTGTTTATATAGAGTGTAGACAGTATATCGTGTTCGATATGATATCCAATTGGGCCTTATAGATAGGGGTATCTCGCACGAAAACTGTTTCAGATGTTCTCCGAAGAGGAGAATGTCTAATAACAAAACATATAAGTTCAAGTTGTGAAGACGATGTAATTCTGATGTATAAACAACACGTGCTTTTATTTTTCAATCTGTTTAAATCCACCTAATTTTGTTCTCCATTAAACAAGCATTGAGTCTGCCCATGCTCGAAATGATGTTGTGAATGACTCTTTCGTCTACATTTTGAAAATGCTCTTAATTTGCACTGCAAATTCTTCAAGTGTGTAGTAATTCTCTCAATCGTCCTGCTTTTTAACACTTCGTTTTACCAAGCTAAGTGAAAGATGTTTCGTATGGCATTTAAGTATGGCCATCGAGTAGGAATTCGAAGTGGGTTTGCAAGCACATCGTGGAGCGCCTTTTCAACGCACTTACTCTTCAGGCTAGAATCCCCATCTTTGATGAATATCCGGCTGTGTGGTTAATTTGACAACCGCAATAATTTCTCAAAATTGTCCAAATTAGTTTTTGTAAAAATTGCATCATGTAAATGTTCATATCGTTGACAAAATTCGACTAAAAACCGTAGAAAATTCCCAAAGAAATTTTGGATAGTTACCAATGTTGTTATTGGCAAGTCCTAACCCTAGGTATGCATCTCCTTACTCTTTACCTCCTCGTTCCAGCGCAAATTTTTTGAGCAATTTTTCCTAAGCGATATCGACGGGGACAATTAATATTTAATCCACAGCTACTACGATGATGAAAAAAACTAGATTTACCTTCGTGTTACATGGGCATTCTCAGAGTCTTCTGGAGGCTAGGATCCACGTTCAACGTTTCCTTTTCCTTCTCTGATTAAGCAGTTAATAAAACTAAGTAACAACAAAACAAGCAAATAATTTTACAACTAAATTAGGAATGTTTTTCAAAAACGAGGTTCTGCCTCAGAAAAACACCACAGAACTAAAATCAAACGAAAGAAAACAAGTAGTAAAATAAAATATTGGTATAGATACTGGTATAAATAAATACTGGTATATAATGACATATTAGTGAAGTATTAGGAGTTTCATAATAAATGGAACTGTGTCATGGGGCCAAGACCCAATACCCTCTCAAATTTTAGCTGGTTGGTAATCTCAGCGGGAACGGAAGTTAATTCCCATGTTCACATGAATCGACCAATGTACAGAAAAACGTCTGTCGTTCTACGAGGCAAACATTCCAGCCCTCACGCGGTCGATGCTGTACATTAGAGTTGGAATAGATGAGCGCTTAATAGTTTCTCATGAAGATGACCCCTTCCTACTGATCGCGTGGCGCTTCCGTATTTAAAAATTTTACAGAAAAGCAATCGCTACAATTTAGGAAAATCTACTGCTCAAGATAATTTGATAAAATTTCCAGTTTTAGTTTCTTTCAAAAACCAAGGAAAACGTTTTCCCTTGCTGCCTTCTTTCGTACTGGAAGGTATATTTTTTTCAGTAGAGACGAATGTTTTTCTGCAACAGTATTCGAAGGGCCCTTTTTAATGTCGACAAGGAACTAACTTGCACTTAGTGCAAATATAAAAAAACTAGTCGCCTAAAATGGCTGCTTTAAACACGAGGTGGTTTCTGAGATTTATTTTTTATAGTTATTAGTTCTTTGTCAAGGAAGGCAAGAATATAGAAAAAAGTCTCAGGCTGGATAAATCTCTGTTGAATGTCAGTGGAAAGAAAAGTTTCACTTCATCATACACTTCTGTATGACCAAGAGTATTTCATTCGCCAAGTCAGAATGTCTCAAACTTTAGTTTGAGCAAAAAAGTTTTCCAAGTATCATTGTTTCCTGGCCGATGACTTTAATCACATGCACTGTCCTCCATTTTCGCTGCAGCTGCGTCCTGTGCGCATGCTTATTGCAAACCCTGGCGATTAAATTTCCTTCGTATGAAAAAAACCCGCTTGGTGGGAAATGGCTTGAAGAAAGAAGATCCTCGACAAAATTTAATTGCAAATCTAGAGTGTCCGACGAAGAGTTTAACATAATTCCAAAAGAATTATGCACGAGACAATGTTACGCATCTTTTACTGTCATCTTTTACTCTCTTTTTTTTGATATGCTATATACATACTCATTTTTTTACTCGGTACCACATGTCCAACTGCGTAGCCATCTAACACCTCGCATCAATCCGTAACATACGGTGGGTTTAGACTTCCCTTTCCTACTAGCTGGCAATTTTATCATTTTTACCACACTTATATGGGCCCTACATCGACTCTGAGACCAAGACTCATACATATTCTATCGATTCTCGTGGCATACCCTTATGTGTAGCCATCTGACGCGTGTTATAGCCCGAGGCTGTAGGCGCATTATATTATCACAATACTAACTCACTCATTAAATTATCACATTTACATAACTATAAAACCAGTGTGGTTCCAATTACCTACTCCAAACCCATAAAAAATGAAAAGGGTAGCTTTTTTATAGAATTACCAAAATACAAAATTTAAAACAACATTCCATCATATTTTCTACACATTAATTTCATTATTTATTGGATAATCGCTTTCATTGTGGCTCTCTCCAACAGTGAGAAGTACTTCTGAAACGCTATTCCAGTGAGGGATGCATTAAATGACAGTATAATTGTTACAAAAGCATCTAAAATCATCTAAAAATACGTTGCCTATTTCCAGATAAAAGCATACCTCTGGGAAACTGACCAGAACTACGAGAGTTCGATTCTTAAATATGTTTTAATAACGTCAAATGCATCCAAAGAAGAGCAAACGACACCACAAACTAGCAGTTAAGGGATTCATTGCGCGCACTGCTAACCATGTTCCAATATACGTAGCACCAGAGCCTTGTAATTAACCACAATGAAACATCACAAATTTCTGCAAAGTGTAATAGGCCACTTGCCCAAATAATTCACGTGGTCCAATATCACATATGGAATTATGAACCCCGAAAATGCACACAGGACGGTAACGTCAGTGAATAAAGTTTTCATTTACAAAACTTATATTAGCTAAGAAAAATGGGATCAGATTTTTATGCCCTCTCATTATCAGAATAAAGTTCTTTGTCTATGTGAAAACACCGTTTAAAAGAAGATTTTGCATTCAAAATTCAAGAAACAGTTTAAAACACATTTTACTGTTTTCACGCTAAATTTTGGCTGGTATGGTGAATATCTAACAAGGTCAAAAACCGTTTTGATTTCGGTTGTAATTCGTCTGTATGATATTTTAGTCAATAGGTGGTGTGGTTGCTAAGGATGAAACCACTCATTTTGTTCATAGTTGACAGCTTTTTCAAAGTGGGCACGTCGGCTGCAACTTGAGGCAACGAATGCCCAGTATGAATTAAACAGATATCTTGAACATGGACCGCGTTAGTATCGGGCTTTTTTTTGTGTCAATATTTGTGAGGAAGATGCCAAGACGGAGGAACTGGTTAGCAAAAGAAAGAGTAGCAGTCGTGAGTTGAGGAATTCGGTAAATTTCTAAGACGCAAAATGTTGGCCATGTGCTGTACAGGAAGTAATCAAAAAGTCTGAATAATTCGGTACATTAGCTGACAAACCCTGATCGAATCCATCCCCGTTCCGGAATTCCATAGCAAGAACAACCCCCTCATTCCTTTCCAACGAAAAGTTGATATTAACTATTTTCAAACGAGAACTGGAGTATACCAAAGGTCTCGAGATATCTTCCAGATCTCTCAGAAAAGGCGACGGGAAATCTCGTTCAAGGGATGAAATAAAACCTTCAGGAAAAACCAACTCGACTGTCATATCATCCGTCTAATATGGGAATAGTATGGAAGATGAACTTGCTGTGGGGTAATACAAGTTGGATGGACTAGATCGCAATCTTTTTGTTACTGGTCAATACTTCAATACTCAAAAGGGATGCAAATTACGTAAAACGAAACCTTAATAGCTGTGTCAAGGGAGAGAGCTAAATAAATTTGAACCTGAAAGTAACAGTTATTAAATTCTTTAATTTCAGGTCAACACAAATACAACTTGCCATAAGGTAAATTAGAATATTAGTTGTCTTCAGCCGTTAAGATTTAAACCATGAAGGTTAAAAAGACATGTAACGAAGCAGGTCCAACAAAATTCTATTAATTAATGGCAGGAAACAACCGCTGTATCGACAGAAATTACCAAATCAAAATAAGCAAACTTCTCACCGGAACCTATACTTATTGACCAAGGTATAGAACGAGAGCTAAGTCTGTCTGTGGAACAAGCGTGATTGATAAAATTTTACCGCAAAAATACAGGTGGTACATGAGGATAATGATTGCACTGACTGCGCCTCATATTTCTGTCCTTAGTCATCGAGTCCGCTGCTGGTATGTTAAAGATGAAAACCAATCCTGTCGACCCCATCCTAGGATTTCCGGGTATCATTAGCCTCAAAAAAAGTACTGCCAATGAACTCTTAACGTCCAAATTACAATCCCCCTTCTAACACTAATGACGCCAACAGACTTTTGAAGCAACTTATAAATAATCATTTCTCAAGCTGTCTCATTTTTACCAGTTTACTCAACGACCTGACGGGAGGGCTATGAAACAATAAGAAACTAGGAATTCTTATTCAAATCTATGTAATAGCTGTTTAGGTTTTCTTCTCCATTCCTCTGTTGGTAAAAGGATTGTTTAGAGATATCGTAATATAATCCAATATTGATAACCCAACCGCTGCTGCTGGAATTTCTAGGTCGTGAGAAGTATTTCCCAAGTTGCTGTACTTTAAAACGAGCATATTAATAAATGTACACAGTAGTGGGGTGGTCTGGGGCTACATTTTAAAACAAGCTTCTGAGGTAGGTATTTCATTAATCCTCTGTGTCATAACCAGAACAGGGAGAACTGGACTATTACACGTTAATGGCCACAACATATATCCTTTAAAAAAGATATGCCGCCTGGTCCGAAACACCAGGGAGGAGTGTATTTAATGCCTAACCAGCTCCTCTCTACAGTACAAAAATTTTCGGATCATGGGTGGTCTTTAAAAACTATTATTATACATTCACACTTAATTCTTGCTTCTTATTGGTCGACATTCACCAGTTAATTCTCAACGTCTGGAAGCCGTGACAATATTTCCGTAGAAAAGCGTGAATTATTCGACGGAGCGGTCCAAAAAATTATTGGACGGTGATAACGTAACCGCCTCAAGACCGCCAAAATTACAAAACAGTAAAGATTGGCCTGCAGCAGTTTGAAAAGTTATTTGCACGACT
This sequence comes from Heliopora coerulea, assembly GCA_030142905.1. NCBI lineage: Eukaryota > Metazoa > Cnidaria > Anthozoa > Scleralcyonacea > Helioporidae > Heliopora > Heliopora coerulea. Next base: position 50,775 of record JASJOG010000247.1, read on the forward strand.
CTAAGTGCAAATCTTTTCTTACATCTATCGCTCTTTTGAATGTATAACATTGACCTCGGTCTGGATAATTCTTGACATCATCCTCATCCAATAATTGTTCATTATGTCTTTTTACATGTGAAGTGTAGTTATATTCAAAATACTTAAAAAATAATTACTGAGGCACGCAACATTATTAGATTCAATGCAGGCAGTTGAGGTCTGTGGGCTCAGCTGCCTGCATTATGTTTTCTCTGCATCATATCAGCGAATTCAGCAAACAAAATTTTACAAAATCGACTTGCATAATTTTGTTCTCTGCATTCGCTAATATAATGCCGAGTGAAGACAATAGGTTTTGATGCGGGTTAGTAATTATATGCAAATAGTAAATTTTGTATAAGACTAAGTACATGTATATATACATATAAGGCATAGCTACACAAATTAGTTGAAATTGTTCGTCCGTGGCTCGACTGTGTTATATTTCTGCACGCAAGATAGTTCCATAAAGCTTTCACCGTTTGAAAAGTAATAACCTTGAGATATTTCGGACTTGCAGTAAGCAGTGGCGACATTTTTCCCTTTCGTGAATTTTAAGATTTATACCGGTTTTCACCCACTTTGGTCGGTTGCCTCATCTTAAGAAGTTCAAGAATGTTCTGAAACAACTAGTTGATAGTATCTGTCTCATGAACACACAAAAACACCTTTCAAAAGGAAAAGATACGGTGGTCTTGAAGGTCTCATCCAGTGAAGGCCAATGATATTCTTTCGATAAAGTTAGAGCGACCAAATAGGCACCATGCATGCAACGCACCAATTGTTCAACATTGTAACTAGAATCGCAACAAAAATAGTTCTGCAAATTTGCCGGCAGAGGCGGTAAAAAATACTTTTGAGCAGATGTGAAATAGAGAAGTTGTAACCCTTTACAAATATTACGCCAGCCGAGGCTGATACACAGCTTAAAGAAAAATCCCACAATGAACGAGCGCGCACTCAGCCAACCCTGCTGTGATTAACTGTTCTCCAAAACAAAGACTTGCTAGTTTTAAATCAAGAAATAAGATGAACGCAGCCTTGCTTCAAGCAAGTATGACGGAACCATTGTCCCAACATCATGCCAAACAAGGTATACTCAATATGTTCGCTCGAATCATAGTTGTGTCAGATATCATACAATTAATATCAGTTAATATCAGTTAACCATACAGTACGTAGGTAATCTTAATTGTCTGCACGCGGTTCAAGAGCTTGAACAGTCTGTAGTCTATAACTTTGAGCTTCTTGTCAGATGCTCTGCTCTTCCTCTGTTTCTTCGAGAAAGTACTATCAACAAATGTACGAAACACGAATTGATAGATGATCTCATAAATTTCGAACATTGGTGTGCGTGACATTAATATATCAAAACAACAACGACCGCAAAATTTCCGCTTGTTTTTACTTTCGATATCAGCTACATTACATGCTGATATTTCTTGGGTAATTGGAAATGTTTTCAACTCGGCTAATCGAGTTGAAACTCTTCCATGTAACCATCCCCTAAACCCACAAGAATCAATGATATGGAAGACTGTCAGTCCACCAGAAAGTTTGAGAAAATTCCCAATTTGATGAGAAATTTCAGCCTTAGCTGAAGATCAAATCAAAGTAAACTCACCAAAAAATTTCGTGGACAGCCAGTTTTTACATTTCGTATAGTTCCCACTCGTCCATAAACTATCAACCAAAGCTAAACAATAATTTTGCACTTCCAAACACTTAACTATTCTTTAGTGCTAGTAGGACAGCACTTTGCAGAAACGTAAAGGAAAGCTACACGAATCGAGAATATCCAGTTCTACCAATAAATGAGCAATTTAAATCTAATTACATGCCCTTGGTAAATCATCTTGACTAAATATACCTGTGATTTAATTTTTAAATCTTGCCTATTAATTCAATGCTATACCAAATTATCTGACCAAGCTTATCTTGGGGTATAATACACAGAAGAACTGAAATCCTCATACAACATTGTTGTATAAAACAGACGAAGCTTGCTTAAAACGGTATATTTCAATATTAACAGATCTACTAAGGGTGAAAGGCCAAATTTTGGAAGTTCTCCTGGGTCAGTAAGGTTTGCAGAACACGAGCATAACTGACCACGATTACACTTAGTCACGAACACTCTTAAGCCATCAACGTGTAAGACTGACGCGACATATCTTCGCACTTATTCTGCCAGGTTTATGCCACATAAAGGCTGGAAATAACAGAAAAATAGACGACCATCAATAACTTAAAGGTGGTTGGCGAAATTTTCATACGAAACTAGATGTTGAGTTTTGTTCACAGCCAAAGCTCAGTGTACAAGTGGAATGTGCCAGTTAGACAAAATTGTTTAAAAAAACGACTCGCATCACATGACCACCACCGCTCAATCGAATGTGTTTTGTGGGTCCATTTTTTTAAATCCTTGACCAAGTGCTAGCGAGTTGGTCAACTTTAATCAACCAACAACAAGTGTTATTAACGCCATGAGCTAATCAAGACGCAAGACACTGCCAGTAAAAGAAACACTTTTCAACTTCCATTTAATTTTGGACACGCTCAGACTTGTTGTAAGTCGACAAATGCTGACGTAATGGAGGCCAACTCCGAAGCAAGTGGAAAATTGCAGTCGTTTGTTTTCTGGTTTGGCCAAGGTTTAATTGTCCCAAGTTAGAGAACAGCGACAACTTAGGGTTACTGACGAGGAATTCAGGACTAGCCTGATGCGCTCGAGTTATTCTTTCTCTATTTGGTTTTTTTATTTTCATTTTCTGGTACGTTATATAACTGTGTATCTTTCCTGTGGAACGAGTGTAGTACCTGGCCAAGTTTATCATTTACCCTTGTCATTGAGTATGACGAGGCACTTGAAGTCTTACAAAAACAGGATCGAACTTACCGTTTTTATTCAAATGCTCGTTCTCTTGAAATAAAATTTCCCCTCAAAGTATCGGGTTTGATTCCCAATTCAGCGGTTTTTCCTAATACGAAATGAACGTACTCATTGACAAAGCAGGAGGACAAGTGAAACTATACGATCATGTAATTCTTATTCAAATTTACTGCGTGATTGATTCTGTTTGCTCGATCTTCCCCTTCTGGGTATAATGTACCCAAATGTAAGACATCAACGTATCAAAGATCATTCTTTGTTCGTGCCATTAGAACGTGGAATGCATTGGCTTGTGAGAACGGCTTCAGCGGGAACAACTTGAACTCTTTTAAATCTGTTCTTAAAAGCTATTACCACGCTTCGCTTGAAGCAACTTATGACCCTGACAATCCTAGGACTTTTAAAGCCATTTGCTGTAAATGTAACATAACGCGCAGTCTTAAATATCCAATTACTTGTTGTTTTTAGGTTTTATTAATATAACGCATGAGCTTATCATATAGTTTTATAAATCTGGGCCCGCAGTAATTGGCTTACGCTGTTGCGGTTACCCTACCGTCCTCTAGTTTTAGTAATGTTTGTTTATATATTATTTATTTATATATATTTTATTGCATTTAATTACTGCTTTGTACTATGACGGTGAAACAATTAAATTACAAATTTCCTGTGTGTCAAAGTTGGAACGGAGAAGTTTTGTTCATACAGGCCAAAGACTTACGATCTTAAACAACCTTTCAAATACCATAAATTCGACACAAATTTCGAACTTTCTTCTAATGTCTCAGTAAGATATTTGCTTTTCTCAATAACACTCGCTCTTGGAACTGACTACTATTTATTTCGTGGATATCTAACACCAGAAAATGTCTCTGGAAATAGCATTCTAGTTACTACCGGGTCACTATCACGGCGATGGGTTCAACATTCGTTGCAGCTAGGTCTTTAAGTCTTGACACTGTAACATACTTTCTCCACTCCTTTGTTGTTTACATTTCTGTCTCCGAGGTATGCAATGTCACTCAATGTGGTCTTCTACTGTTGTTTTCAGTGCAAAGTTTCTTTAGAAAATTTGCACTATTGTCATGAAGCTGAAAATTTACATCAGCTAGGGAACATAAACAAATGTTAACATTCCGGGGGGTGGAATTTCTAGACTGTATTTCGAAAATAAGTAATTTTTTCAATATTTTGGCGTATTTTGCTTCTTAAAGACGCAATAAACATTACATCCTTGTCGAATGAGCAATTTACGCCATAATCCATCAAATATCTATCATATCAACGTCTTAGCATCGCCTTGTCTTTGTTATTTTTTACACATTCCTTACATTCTTTTCAGTGTCCCTCCCCTGAATTTACTCGCATGTGCCTCATCACGAGAACCGCGTTGGCATTGGGCCATCTGCGGCTTTTGTGCGAGATTTGCAATTGACGTAAACATGGAAATGGGTAAAATTGTCTTGATACAGAAGGCGACTGACATATATCTGCCTATGTTCAAAATGACCAAGAATTTGTGGCCAATGAATAGCATAATTAAACATTGCATGCCGCATACAAGTAAACTACATTCTAATACAGCATTTTCTCAGTGTTCGTCGAAATCAGTTCATTTTCAGTTTATTGGACTTCTCGACATTTATACCTTTATATCACAAGTAATAAGTGGCACGGCGTCTTAAACGGACTTAATGTTCTTTCTAAATCAGAGTTATAGAATGAGAAATAGCTTGAGTCCACAATATAGCGGGGTGTGAAGAAGCAACGAGGTGTAAGAAATTTACTGACTTTATTTAATATCAAATCTTGATAAACAAAAGATGATGAACAAAACAAATCAATAAACAATATCAAGAGCGATAACTACCTAATAGGAATGTGGTTATGATGCCTTGGCGAATTAATATCAATGCGAGAAGAATGTTTGGTTTACGACTTCGCGAACTTAGTAACCACGAATGTCTCTTTGATGAACAAAACCGACAATATTCAATAACCAATATCAAGAACTACCTAACAGTAATGTCATGGTTTATATAATGTCTTGGCGAATTATCAATAATCCAATATGCCAGAATGTTTTGTTTATGACTTCACGAACTTGGTAACCACGAAAGTCTCTTTTTTATATTGAATTTCTACACCAGTTGAAGTTAGGAGGGTTTCCTCGATTACACGCTTAGTATAAATATCCTCTGGACTGATAATACTTTCAAGAGCTTCTTGGAAAGCAGTCATAGTTGTGGTTGATTCACCTTCGCCATTCTCGACGACAAAAATAGCGAGGACGCTTTTACGGCATTTACTCGACTTCATTATCTGGCCTCATTTATCGCAATGACAGATCGGACCAGGATCAAGTTGAACAATTTTTCTTTTACAATTAGCACACGCAAGATACACAGTAACGCTGTTAATTGACACTACTTGTTCAATGGGTGTTCTCACGATAACATTTTCTTCAAGCATTGTCACTAGACTTTCTTCAATTAAATTTAATGTACTGTCAGGTAAAGGATATAGTTTACTTTGTTTGCCAGAGATATTTTTTTCTTTCCATTCCAAACGCGAACCGTTGCCGACAGGAATGAATAAGCGTGTCCATCTTGAATTGATGCGATGTCAAGATCCCCAAATATTTACTGAAATTAAGGCGTTGCCGTCGACCAATACTCCAGAAACAACTTGCAAATTATTGTTGACTTTTTGTCTTCCAGATATTTGAATCAACTTTCCCTTAACATTAACTCTATCGTATTCCAAGCAATCGTCCAGAATGTTTTGTATATTGATGAATTTTTCATCATTTGGTGTGAGCGTCACCTATTGAAATTCATACTCACTCTGGTCAGGAGTCGATATTTTTGTGGCATCATTTATGATAATTTTTTCTCCATCTTTAGTGTGAGTAAATCTCTCGAGCTTGTTTGGGGTGCGAGTTTCCTCACTCGACTTTAATAGTTGCCGTTGAGGAGGAGAGTACAAAAGTCCTTCTTTATACTTGGTCGGGGAAGTTTGTAACTTAAAAGTCGATTTATTCATAGTATTTCTCTTATTCCTCGTCGCTAAAGAAAGTTCATGGACATATCCAATCTCAGAAGACTGCATAGCTGTAGACGTAGAAGGGCCAAATTCCGAGCCATGCGATTCCTCAGCAAAATCCATTTTCCTTTTTTCACCTTTGTTTTGGATGTGATCTGCATTACTGCTAGCTTTAACCGCGCTGAACTCGAGGCCTCCGGGCTTGTTACTCCCTTCATTGATAGATGAGCTCTTATCTAACGTTTTCGTCTTAGTTTTACTTTTCGTTGGACGAGACATTGTATTATAGTCCAAATTGTTGTATAGCTACTACACAAATAACAGTTTTAACACAACTGGAAAAAACTGCTTCAATTGATTTTCACTGTAATAAGACCAACACGTGAACGACATGCAGCAATCATAAACAAACGTATTGGCTATTTTAAGAACTCAAGTCTCAAATCGTGAATCGATGCATGCGTATAGTAGAGAACTATAAAGAGCGGGGTCACTAAAATAATTGAATTAATTTGCAAGAGTGACAAGTGTCAACTTGATAAACTAAATACAATGAGCGGACGTAACACTGGCCTGCAATATAACATAGTCTTTTACTCGGCTTACTGTATTGACATGTTTAATGTTAAAAGTCAAGAATAGAGCCACAAATCTAGTGCTTTACAGTCCCTTGCCTAGCCAGGGAGCTTTGTGCAATCGAAGCGAAAGGCTAGAAGATAACAAGTGTGTTAAGCAACCGGACCGTGATCACGGGTCCAAGACCAACAGTACAACGATGAAAAATCGTGATCTTCATGAAATGTCATGTCAATTTGCTCTTCAGATTACAGTAGAAATTTACAGTAGATTGCTCAGAACTTCTTATAAATCTTTGATGATTTGTGTCAATTGTGAGGGAATATTACCTCGCGTGATATGTGATATCCAGAGACTATTGACATCGCAAATATATTCCTTGTTTGTTTGTGGTGATGTCGAATTAAATCCTGGCCCTACAACTCTAATGTCAGTTTTAACATCGAGGCTGGCAGATATAGGGCGCCATCCTGTGAATATAGAGGGTGACGGCAATTATTTTTTTCGCAGTACTAGCCACCAATTATACGCAACAGAAGCCTATCATGCCCAAATAAGAGAGCGCGCTGTTCAACATTTAGTTAACTACCCAGAATATTTCATAGAAAGCAACGTTGAACAATCTTGGTTTCAATATTTACAAAATATGTCTAGACTTGGGATTTGGGCCGATAATATAGTCATACAAGCAGTTGTCAATTCTTTCAACTTAAGAATTAATATCACCGAGAGTGCGTTGAATTTTGCCGAGTCTACTATAGTAACACTAATCAACTCGAATGCCAGCAATGTGCGAGATGTTTATATTTGTCATCTTAATGAGATTCATTATATATTAACTGAACCGCTACGACAAAGCCCTTATTTTACGCAGTCGCAAAAAAATCAAATTCAACCTCAGTGCGATTCCGAAAATAGAAAGCTAATTTTAAATTTCGGGAATTCTACCCCTAATGCTTTCAAATATCGCGAAAGCTCTGATAAATCTACGAGAAGAAAGGAATTTATGAAAGGGTACATGAGATAAAAGAGAAAAAATGCAGAATTGAAAAAGGAGGAGAATGGAAGAAAAAAAGCTGATTATAGAACCAAGTAAAAAAGTCCAGAAAAAATCAGAGAATCTCGACGAAAGGCTAGTCAACGTTACCGAAAATCACACCTTGAAAAGATTAAGAGTATTAAAAGGAAATTCAATTTTGTCCACAAAGATTCCATTAGAAAAGACTATTCGTTGTACAGGCAAAAAAACTCAGAAAAATATGAACAACAATCAAAGCAAGCAGCGGCAACATACAGATTAAAAAATCCTGATAAGATAAAATTGACTCAACGAAAAAAATACTTAAAAAGAAAACTGGCTGACTTATGTGATACGAATAAAGAATCCAACTTTGAGACAAACAAACGTAAGGCAACTGAAACCACTAAGAATCATACTTCTCAATTTAGTAGAAGTAACAATCAGGTGAATCAAACTAATGTATCGCTATGTATCAAACAGTTCCATAAAAGCATTAGTGTAGGTCCTGAATATGTTTGCACATGTTGTGATCAGTTATGGTATAAATGTTCTGTGTCCTAAAGATATTTTGAATTTAAGCTTAAGTGGATTAAAAAGTGTCAATGATACTGAATGGATATGTTCAACCTGTTACTCTAATCTTCAATCCAGTAGAATGCCAAGTTGTGCAAAAGCCAATAAAATATGTTCCCCTGAATTACCTGAACCCCTAAAGAATCTTAATCCTTTGGAGGAAAGACTTATTTCTCCAAGAATACCTTTTATGCAGGTGAGAGAACTACCTAGTGGAGGTCAACTGAGTATTCATGGTAATGTAGTGAATGTTCCTTCTGACGTCAGTTCAACTATCAACATCTTACCTAGAACAATAAATGAATCAGCCATGATACCAATCAAATTGAAACGTCGCTTGAGTTACAAACATCACTATCAATTTCAGAATGTGAGACCATCTAAAGTGCTAGAAGCAGCAAAATTCATGGTAGAGTCATGAATATTTCAAAACGAGGGAATTCAAATTGCGGGAAATTGTGATGAAAGCACTCTGAACACTGATAAAGAATGGTCAGGATTTCTGGAAAAATCGACCTTGGAAACATCAAAACAAATGTCAAATGATTTGAACCTCGAGAATAACGATGAGTATATGGAAGTTACAGCAACAGATGGTGACTGTGATAATGATGATGAATGGTGCGAGCAAACTGAAAAACCATCAGGTGTTATGGACACATTACTACAACAACCTGACATGTCTCAAGATGCTTATAAGATTATCAGTTTTGCACCTGGGGAAGGAAATAGTACAACTGGGGTTTTTATAGATAAGGATGCTGAGTATTTGTCATTTCCAACGATCTATTGCGGTAAACGTCGAGCAGACAATAGTGAAAGAAAGGTACCCGTCCATTATAGTACCATTTGTAAATGGGAGTTACCAGGTAGAGATAGAAGAGTTGCACAATGCGTACCAATTATCTACTTTAAACTTAAGAAAATACAAATCAAGCAAATCCAAAGTAGTGCAAGTTTATCACTGCGAAAGTGCAAAACTAAAGGCAAAACATACACCGCTAGAGATTTGAAGTCCGAAAATTCGGTGAATAATTTAATAAACGTTGACGAAGACTTCAGAGTTCTGCGAAATTTACGTGGTTCTCCTCCTTATTTTGAAAGATGTAAGAAAGATTTATTTGCTATGATTATATAAGCTATCAAATATGTGACCTTCCATATTTATCAAATTTTGACAGGATATATGATTGCTGTAATAATTAGTATCAAGAAAAGCCTGATTTGCTCAGTCTGCGAATTATTGCGTATCATGGCCAAAGACATTGCCTACTTTACGAAATATTTAATTATATACATGTTTAGATCAATAGAGTCACTAATGACTGTTCTGCAAATGGACTTTTTCGGGATTGATTTAAGAACAAATCCTGGAATGGTTCTTAAAAATAACCAACTTGTATTGTAAAAATAGAAACTTTTGGTTTTCTATTATTATCATTTAGTGCAGTTATTGTTTAGCGAAAGAAATTGAAAATATAAATTATTGTTTAAAAGTTTTAATATGTTCAGGATAAAAATACAGTGAAAGGTTTACTTAAATTAAATAATACACAGTGTGTAATAATATAGACCTGAAATAGCCGAAAGCTAAAGAAGCAGCACTGTGCAGACAGTTACCAGATTGTTCGGACCTATTAAAGGAAACGCATGAAAATAAATCAAAACTACGATTCTCAAGTAAAATGATCGGAGCTTTAACCCAAAAACCACAGCAATGAAAGGGCTAAGAGAAGAACTAGTTCACTGGTCCGACTTACTCGAGACACAATGCGCATCACAATAACGGCGCGAAGGGAGTCAGGTTTCAAATAATAGCCGAAAAGCTGCTCGATGAATAATAAAAGTCTACTCGCCAAGTTCAACAGCTAGATAAAAGATTATGAGTGAAGACCATCAACTCACTTGACAGCAATGCTCAGCGTGTTCTTATCTTTGTATTGTATACTAGCCTCCAGCTGTTCACGTAAGCTTCGTATTTCGGCCATCAACATTAGGATGGCGTCATTGTTGGAAGAAGCACTGCTCATGGAGTCACGGGAACCTATGAAATAAAACGTTTCAGAACTCTTAACTAATTACATTTAATGCATGTGTAAGTTGTTTTTTTCTGCAAAATTACAAACGTTCGTCTAGCTCAAATTCCTGAAGCGATTTCTGAAGGGCTGACGAGATTCGAAACAGCAACCTTTTGATAATATACAAAAGGGTGATTATGCCTCATCTTAAGGAATTCCGAAAAACGGTAAAGTTAATATTTTTGATGAAATTTTATAGATTCCCAGATCTGCTTTGGTTTTGTTAATGTCCGCTAAGTTATTTCACTTTTACTTCAGGGTGACACTACAGTAAATATCAGAAAAGACCATCAAGTCCAATGTTTAGAACTGTAAACAGCTTACGATACCTGCTGTCTTACTCCAGAAAAACGTTGTCATTCTCATATTTTCGGCTTTTGGACGGGACCGTTTAAGATTTGGTTCGAGTTTGATTGTTGATAGTAAAACATTAGTACTTTTTCTTTCCGGCCACTCAAACACTGGCACGTTGAAATTTGCGCAATGACGTCAAACATAAAAAGAAAACTCCGCTGAATCTAACGTTGAGTCATCGAGCGAACTCGAATATTGCTCGAATATTGTATCCCTTCAAAAATTGTCCGAGTTTAATTTGACGCGCAATCAGGCCATGTATGGTGTACCCTCGCTTCCGCGGCCTTAATACGTAAATTGAATATAAGCCAGTAACCGCAAGGGATTTTGACCTACCTTAGTTACGAAAATAAATTTTGCCCGAATCACTACCTATTTCTGGATAGACGTTCTGGTTTTTCGGCAAATTGTAGGGAGTATCACATCCCCATAAAATGTCAGCCAAGTTAACATACGCCCACTAAGGAAGACGATGGGACGCAAATGCCTTGACCAAAAACACCAGAAAAAGGCCATGGCTTAGCTTGAATTCACAACGTCCTGATTTTAAGCCAAAAGAGATAACCATCAACTCGTGGCAGAAATAAGAACGGCCAAGTTGCGTCGTAAACTTTGCAGAGGTTTGTAATTCATGACTGAATCGCCCATAGAGGCACGACTTACCATCAACGTCGTTCCTTTGTGTTTGTTCTAACTTCAGTACACGATTGTAGATAGCAAGTTCTTTTCTCAAACTTTCATTGGCTTTATTACTCTCAGTAAATTGATGATGCAACAACCCAAGTTGCTCCTTATCTCTAGAGAAAGAATAATAAGCACAAAAGGTAGCCACCAAGAACTCTAAATGTTGCATGAAAAACCTTCATCATAATCCAAACCACGGTAGTTAACAGAAGAAATAGTGAATAAGAACTACAATCTTGGCCAATAATAACTGGGACACAGTTTTGCAAATGACTCTACTAACTGTACCAAAGACGATATAGGGGATATCGCTATCTTTTCTTCCCCTCCCCGCTCCATCAATGTTACTTCATTCCACCATGTCAGATGATGCTGGCTGTGTCACACGCAAAGCGAAAAATTTACCGAAAACTTGCAACATTAAAGGGGAAGGGGGGGGGGGGCGGTCAAAAGTGAGGTCATTTTAAAGTATTGTCGCGTTGTCTTTGGCCAGGATGGGAGATTTTGTTGCGGGTTCCGGCTGCACTTTCGTCACTATAACTTTTTCAACTTACTGTTTCGCAGCGATCCTCTGCTCTTCCAACTGATTCTGAATCCTTTTCATTTTTTCTGTAAATTGTGCCAGTTGATCGCGTAGAGTATCGTTTTCTTTGATAAGTGAAAGTTTGTCGTTCAATCCATTTTTTCCACTATCTTTCTCTTTGAGTTCCGAAAACTTTTCTTCTAACTGAACACACAGTGCATCGTAAGTCCTAATGCTCTCTTCAAGCCGAGAGTGTAGCTGACGTAATTCGTCCAGGTGATCCATGAGAGGCTTGCCCGAGGTTTCCAACTTGTTCGTACTCTTTCGGTTCGCCTCTACTTCGTATTTCAACTTTGCGTTTAATTTCTCACTAATATCTAGTTTTTCACGTAAAGACTGTACCTCAACAGTCGAGATGTATCTCGCATCAGTAGAATCCGGGCCCTTCACATGATACAGGTCATCAGAAGCTGGCAATACTGTCTCGTGAGATTTCTTCTGGTTTTTCTCAACAATCAGTCCTTTCAACCTACGTCAGTAAAAAATGTGGATGGGTTTAAAATAACGTCCATCGCATCGCAAGTGTGTATTCATTATGTCGTATAGAAACGTTAATTATCAGGTGACAGTGTTCGTAGAAATACAGGCAATTTTGAGCGTAAAGACAACATGAAAATACTAATAGACTCATTATTGCCACAACCATCTCCACAACTAACATCACCATAAACACGAACCCCAGCATCACCAGAACCGACGACACCATCAAAATCACCAATTCCACGAACAACATCAACACCACAACCTCCGTTACCAACACCACCATCACGCCCCACCACGACAGACCCTTACGAGTACCAGGGCCGCCGAGAGGTTTGGTGTGGCTATGGACAAAATATCGATTTGGGGCTCTTGATAACGTCATATATATAATAAGCCCCCGTCCTTGGGGCTCCCATCCCCATTTTGGGGCTCCAACGCTCTGAAACGCTGTTTCCCTGCATTTTGAGGGCAATAACTATTGCTCTAATCCAACTGCCGTCCGTTATGTGACTGTCTTTAATCTTCGTTACGTCAAAAACTTAAAGCTCAAACATTTTAGGGGGCCCGGGGCAAGTTGCCTCCCCTGCCCTCCCTCTCGGTGGCTCTGTCAAGTACTGCTGCCTTTACAGTGACTACCATCGACACAATAACTACTACGACTCCAACCACTACCACCTTTTCCTCCTTCCCTAGTACCAACAATGCCACCTCCACCACCACGACCAGCAGCAGCAGGAATAGGAACACCAACAGCAACTGCAATAAAGAACAGCCGTAACAGCAACAATAACAACTGCAAGGAGAACAAGGACTGGGAAAAGAACAAAGCAGTGTGGACAAAGGAATAGAATAGCGAGATGTAAAAAAACCCAATAAAAATGTAAAACATAGTCCACAAAAAAGTAAGTATCACCTCCACGTTTTGATACTTTTCCTGTAATAACTTTGACCAGCCGACAACTTCAAAAAATATAAAAGAAAGCAAATTCCAAAAAACAAGGTCATCTTTTAGCTTAAGATTTAAGTTAACAAAAGATGAAAATTGTGAAGTAGTGATATTTCGATTTTATTACAAAATCATCTTCAGACCAAATCAAACCATGATTTTGTAATAAAATCGAAATATCACCACTTCACAGTTTTCATCTTTTGTTAACTTAAATCTTAAGCTAAAAGATGACCTTGTTTTTCGGAACTATAATAACTTAAAGTTCACGTTTTCAAAGGTGTCTTTATCTCGAAATTTCTTTTCTGTTACATTTTTTTGGAATTGTCGGCTGGAGAAGGCTTAGGAGGTAAGTAGGAGAATGACAACATCGTCCAGAAAATATAGTTGTCAAAGAATAAAAAAAGCAAACGACTCCTGACTCACTTCTTGTTTTCTTTTTCTACTTTTTCTAGCGAAGACCGCAATTGCTTTATTTCATTTTCCAATTGTTCGTTTACGTCCTTAGCGCCAACTGAATCCTCGGGATGCCGAGCCATTTCCTCGCCTTGATGTTGCAATGCCTTTAACTGAGACGCGTAGTCAATACTAACAGCATGCTCTCGATCCAGTTCGTTCCCTAAGCGAGATACTTCGGAGGTCATTTCATTGAGTTGTTTGACTTTGTCTTCCAGTTGTTTTCCCAACAATTGATTCTTCTGCTGAGATGCTTGCAAGTCTTGTTTCAGTTGGCGATTCAGTTCAACCAACTGAATGTTATCAGTCAGCGTCCGTCGAAGCTCTCCATTTTTCCTATACATCTCATCCAGCTCCCTTGGAAGTTCACTTACTTGACTTTTTTGCGCTGGTTTGGGTGACCTTCCATCAGCAGCTCCATCACGTTAAGTGTAAACATCCGTATCAAATGACGTTTGGTTATGTTTGACTCCTTTTTGCTGATTCGATCGTTCACGCAAAGCCTCAATAACTTTCTGGCTGTCTTCGAGAGCCTTATTCAAAGTATTAAACTCGTTATCGTGCTCTTTCTTGTACGAAGACATTTCGGCATTTGCCTTCTTTGCAGCAGCTCTAAACTCATCACAGGAATAGTTTGCTTTCTTAAGTTCTTCTCGAAGTAACAATATTTCTTGTTTCTGTTGTTCGTTTAGTCTATTATGGCCCGACAACTCCTCAGGCCTACTCCTTGCCATATTCTCCAACTGTTCTCGAAGTCTTGCATTCATTTTTCTGATTATCATCGAGTCGCAATTTATATTCTTCTAACTGCTACTCAAAAAATCCCAAAAAACAAACAAACAAACAAGTCAATAATGTTTGCCGCTGAAATTAGGCTCGTGTCGAAGCGCCAACAAACGAAGGGCCAACACAGTACGACAATTACATAAGTCCATTTGCCTTAATGTATAAGTTGTATAAGAGTTTTCGGGTGGGTTAAAGCGTTAAAGTCACATCGTAGGCGACAATCTTATCGCGTAGCTGGGGGCCTTAGGTCTAGTTCAAACGTCCGACTTATCATGTGCCGAACTTAATGCATATCAAGTTCGACAAAGTGCGGCGTGGTTTCAAATGTTGAACCTAATTGATCGAACTTAATTATTGGTTGCGAATATTCGTTCATGCTGGTTAGAAGTACTGTACATTCGTGCATGTCTTTCTTCCTGCATAAAATGGTGAATGTCGACCAACCGAACAAGATGCAAGGAAACAGGAGAATTCAACATGTGCTTCAAACTAGTTAGTTCGGTACACGGCAAGTTCGTCGTTTCAAACGGGCCTAAGATTGCCTTTTTCTCTGCTTGTGAATGCGAAAGAAGCAATAACTGAGGTACTAAATCGTGACAAGAACAGAAACTGACGTGCAAGATAGAGTGGGGAACCGAAACAAGCGTACAAAATGCCTTCCTTGAGTGGTCAACTTGTGTTCGCTTTATGCTCGCCCAGGGATTTGCCGTTACCGTTTAAGTCACTGAAGGGTTCAGAACAACTACGCATGCAAAATCAACCATTGTGGAAATACTTCAGGTCACTTTGTCAAAAGAATGAACTCTCTGAGCAATAAACTGGAATTACATTTTGTATTAAGCTCGCACTAGATACAAGGAGCAGGCAGCCACAATAACTCGACTTTAAACGACAACTATGCGGCAAGCTATAGGTACTCAATTGTCCCAGTTTGGAACTACAATGGTGGTCAAAAGTGATGGGCCAACAGTTAGACTGATTGAAGTACCTGTGATCCTTACCCACTCACGTAACATACTTCAATGTAATTTTGGTTTTCACCATGACATCAGATCCTAAATCCGATATTGTTTTTAGGGAGTGTGAGAGGTGGGCTGACCATTGTAATACGGTTTACCACAAAAGTTAAGAAAACAATGAATAGTAACTGTAGTGTCCTACACATCTGTACCTATCTTTGTATTTCTACTAAAACAGTCGCGCTAAGTTGAGACAATACTAAAAACTTTGCTTTAAGTTCCTTTTTTTTTAGTGATGGTGGACAAATGAGCTAGGTGGCCTTTTCTGCGAATCTGATGTAAAACTGCGAATCGGCTCCTGATGTAAAACAAAAACAAAAAACCCCCACTATTTCGTGAATGAACTATCGGTATACAGACCTTTCTCACTTTTCCAGCAGTTTCTACATCTTTTGACTGTGGACTTGTAGATTTAGTATTCCCTAAAACTGTGAGATTTCTCGCCGATCCTCCGACGCCTCTAGCTCGCGGCTTTAAAGCGTCCAGGCGACTTTCCAGCGACATGTTCCAGCGCTCACTTTCCTCCAGCCTCGCTTGTAGTCTCTCAACTTCTTCAAGTCTTGAAGTATCAGTTGCATTATATGGATGTTTCGGGTCAAGCCCGATGGAGACTTTCTCAAGCAGTCCAGCTCTTAATCTGTTGTTCTGCAGTATTCCGTCTTCCAACGACTGTCGTAACTTGGAAATTACCGCAAGTTCTCCGTCAAATTTATTTAAGCTAACAAAATATCATCAACAGTATGTCATAAGACTATTCAAAATTATAAACTACATATTTATTAAACTGAGTGCAATCCGTTGGCCTTGTCTACATAGGCTAAAAATGTAACAAAATACCGATATAAAGACATATAGAATAAATAAGTACATAAATAGAGAAAGGAAAAGAAGCAAGGAAGCAAAGAACTCAGGGGTTGCATTCTATTCTTATAAATGTAGTGGAACCAAACTATCACCAGTGAAACCAAAATAACAAATATAAAAATCAGTCAATCAATGAATATATCTCTCTCTATATAAATAACTATATAAACAAGGAAATAAATAAAAAATAAAAAAATAAATAAATAAATAAGTAAACAGGTAAACAGGCAGAAAGATAAAAAATGAAAGAAAGAAAGAAAGATAGAAAGAAAGATAGAAAGAGAGAAAGAAAAAAAGGACATAAATAAATAAACAAATAAATAAAAAGAAAGGAAGAATGGAAAGAAAGAAGGAAGAAAAGAAGAAAGAAAGTAAGTAAGTAAGTAAGAAAGAAAGAAAAAATAGAGCATTTGGAAACTTTTTCACCAGTAATGAAATATCAAATGGAATATCAAACCACAAAAAGAAAATGTATAGTACACCCTAGCTTAAAAAGTAAATATCTTAAAAAGTTAATCAAAATACCATATTTAAAAAAAAATGCGGAAAAGTTGCGTTTCTTTCATCAGCATTCTAATTAATCCTTTCCACAAACAAAAACTGTTAGAAGTTTCTCGTGTAAAATACATTAATAAGAACAAAATGATAAGATAGAATCCAGAAAACGTCCGGCAAGAAATTTTTCATGTTGGTTTTAAGAAATGGTTTTCCGTGTTTAGATACTGTGACCCAAGTACGTAGGATGTTGCGTGACTGAAGAATCCAAAGACAATAAAATCCATTAGGTATTTCTTTTATGAAATAATTAGAACAAACGAGCGATACAAACATCAGTATTGCCGGACTGGAGTATCCAAAAGCATAAAATTCATCATGTATTCCTTTTATAAAATAATAAGAGTGAAATAGCAACAAAAACTTCGCTAAGCTTTGAAGGGAAAAGTTTCGTCTCTGAATATTCTCATGCAAACACGGGTCTAGAGTTGAGGAAGTCCTGTCCAAGCGCGGGAAGGACAATCCAACTATTTTACAACAAACTTTGTGCCAAATAAAAAGTGTCCATGGTATGACATGAATTTCTGTTGATGAAGATTCACACTTAGCTCTAAAGCAGTGTTTCGGGGTCGCAACCCTTTTTACGATCACCAAATTCTTTTTGAGGGTAGCGAAGTTTTGTCCATATATTAAAAAAAGTCGAAAGAATACTCTCAATTTGATCGAAACGTAAATGAAATCGTTTGACTCAAAACGCGCACCTCTTGACCCTAGCGCGACACAATTGTACTTTGTGTTTTCATCGCTAGCGGACGCGGAACCGGTTGTGATGTTGGCTAAGTTCCCGTGCACAAAGTTCTTGCCGCGATGCAATATTTTTTTATGAGAAATAATGTTTTTGCATGGTTAAAACACAATGCTTCATTACAAAATAAAAAGACAAAAGCAAGTGTAGGTACGTTCATAAAATAGCTTTTATTCAAAGATTTTTTGGGGATTTTTTTGGTTTTAGAGCAGGTAATTGGAACCACACTGGTGTTACAGTTGCGTAGTTGTGATTGTCTAACGATTGGGAGTGAAACTGTTAATGATGGAACGCACTTTTAGCCGCGGGCTATAGTGAGCGTGACATGGCTACACTGGTGGTATGCCATGTAGAGTTGAGTGAATGAGTATGAGTCTTTAGTTTCAGAGTATATCGTGGAGTATACATTTGTGCTGTGAAGGTGTATTAGTGATTAGCACGAGTGCAATACGGGAATTCAAAACCGACCACCCGGCCTTAGGGTTTTATCGACAGTTAGACGGCTACGCAGTTGGCCATGCAGTGTAGAGTTTAATAAAGAAGTATGTATGAATACAAAGAGAAAGAGTAAAAGATGCGTAACATTGTCTTGTGCATAAGTATCTTGGGACACAACCCTAGACTTACGTTTCGGCCTTCTGTGGCCTCTTCAGCAGGGATTTGGGGTTGGCAGTCGATGTTATACCGTCGGAAGAGAAGCGATAATCAGTATAAAATCAAATAAAATAAAATATAAGTAGAAAGAGATAAGATGTGTGCTTACCAGTCTTGTTATGTGTCTTGGAAAGACCAATTCTGCGTGCCATCGTAATCTTAAGGGGAGTTTACCGCATGATGAGAGAAGGTGGGCATCCGTGTTAGCGTTGGACAGAATGGGAGCGTGAACGAGTTGTGATGTGAAGTTTAAGCGAGTAGTGTTATTCGTTCCCAGTAAATAAAGGGTGCGCGGATCAAATGTGTCTTTTGAGGATAACTGTGAAGTGTTGGATCATAAGAGGGTAGTGTTGCGAGCTGAGTTCATGTGTTATTTGACACCATGTTGAATATAAAAAAGTTTTTCGTCGTTACTGGTAAAAATGTTTCAATTATGATCTCTTCTGTGTTATTGTCGGGTCCAGCGTCTTCTTTTAACATACCTATGTAGGCGTCGATGCCTTAGTCATTTGGTATGTTGTTATATAGACTCCTGACGTCTATAGTGAGGGGCATTATGTTATGGTTGATTGATGTTAAGTTAGAGTAAGCGTAAGATTATTAAAATGTTTCAGTTATCACTTCTGTGTTATTGTCGGATTCAGCATCTTCTTTCAACATACCTATGTGGGAGTCGATGCCTTAGTCATTTGGTATGTTCTGATATAGACTCATGGGGTCTACAGTGACGGGCATTATGTTGTGGTAGATTGATGTTAAGTTAGAGTAAGCGGAAGATTCTGTTGTTTAGTTTTTGTGTCATTTCTAATGTGTTATTGTCTTGATTAGAGTCTTTTTCTAACATACCTATCGATGCTTTGATGCCTTCGTTATTCGGTATGTTGGTATATAGACTCTCAGGGGTGGATCCAGACCGGTTCACTGGGTTTCCGGAAACCCATCAAATTTTCCTAAAAAAATGAGCATGCACAATGTATTTGCTTTTATTGTGTTTATTATCGCTTCTCCCAGCTAG
Source organism: Heliopora coerulea (assembly GCA_030142905.1). NCBI lineage: Eukaryota > Metazoa > Cnidaria > Anthozoa > Scleralcyonacea > Helioporidae > Heliopora > Heliopora coerulea. The sequence continues at coordinate 70,126 of JASJOG010000247.1, forward strand.
CACCACCGGACGCCAAATTTGGCGGAATTCACTGCAAAATCGAACCGAATGAGCGTAGAGGATTCGCGTATGGCGTGAGCCATCGCGTGGAAACTCGGAAACCAGTGCTTCTTGCGTGAAGCCCACGGAAACCCATCGAAACTTCATATTATTGGCTAAAACCTCACAGGCAATTAAAGTGAACCCATCGAAACTGTATTTTATTGGTCAAGCACCTTGAATGAATTAAGGTGAACCCATCGCAAATCCATCATCGATTAGTGCTACAATGTGGCTGCGCGTGGACAATCCGTGTGTCGCAAATAAGATTGTTCTCTTTTTAATATTGGGCTCGTTTACGTGACCATTGGCCGGTTCTCTCCGGCAGAAAAATTGTGCTTTATTCAGAATGTCTGGAAACCTGACCAGCTCTTTCTCTTTCCGCCGACTTCTGACAGTGGTGGAAAACATCGACGGTTCAGGTACGAATGGCTAGTGCGCTTCCCATGGCTATCAAATGATTTCAAACTATTTGGCCATCCTACCTTGCAATTCTTCAGCTCTATCAAGTTAATTTTGAACTACGTGTATTTAGCCTTCCTACCTGCCATTCTGCTGTTGTATGAAGATAATTTTGAACTATTTAGCCTTCCTACCTGCGATTCTGCTGTTGTATGACGATAATTTTGAACATTTAGCCTTCCTACCTACCATTCTGCTGTTGTATGCAGATAATTTTGAACTATTTAGCCTTCCTACTTACTATTCTGCTGTGGTATAAAGATAATTTTGAACTATTCAGCCTTCCTACCTGCCATTCTGCAGTTGTATCAAGCCATTGAGGTCAATTTTGAATTAGTTCAAGATTTTAAAGTACTGGTATGCACCTCTTGCTAAGCTTGGGTATGAGATCCACTTGAACCTAGCTGTATGGTACAGCTATTTGTGATGAAACTGTTGGGGAGGTACTCCATAAATCAGTTTTGCAGCCTTTGTGCTACAAAAATGATTTGTGAAACACTATCCTTGGAAAATTGTGGCCTCCAAGGTTTGTACAGTATATCTATTGGAAGACGTAAGTGATACTAAAATGGTACAATTTGAGGAATAAAGGTACCTGCACGTTTTCATGAAACGTCTTCTGAAAATACAGGAAATTGCATTTCCGAGCATCTAAAATTTCAAAATTTTCCGGGGGAGCATCCCCCGTACCTCCCTAGTATTCTCGCGCCTGCGGCGCTCGGAAACCCCTCACTAAATTTACTGGATCCATCCCCGACTCTTATCAATCGTATATAAAGACGACTATTGTGTTCCCGGGTAGATTGTTGTTACGTGAAAAGAGTTGTTTAATGAAGGAGTTCGTTGAGTTCTCTCGTTTTATATTCTTCCGTTTTAGTGTCCGTTGAAGTTCCTTTGTCATCGTTAGGGTTGTTTGCTTCAGTTTTGCTTGTATGATCCCATCGTGTGTCGTTAATTACTTGTGAAGTTGTGTTTTGTTTACGTATGACATTGTAACCTAAATAAGGGTATTATTGAGCTTCCTTTCTTTGTGAAGTTCGCGTGTGTTATGTGAAATGTTGGTTGGTTGTGATCAAATATATTGTCCTTTGGATTTGTTGTGTCAAGGATGATGTTATCTGATGTGGCTAGTGCGAGATTGTTTAAAATCCATCGGCAAGACATTTGCCCTTTGGACCTAGCTATTGCGCACGTGGTGTAAGATGTTTTAGTCGTTAAGTGAAATGTCAAACTACACAGTGTGGCGAGCTTGGATTAGCTCTACCCTCTCCCTACGAGGTTTTCACTGATTTTTTTTGGTTTTATGGTTTTGGAGTAGGTAATTGGAACCACACCGGTGTTATAGTTATGTAAATGTGATAGTTTAATGAGTGAGAGTTAGCATTGTGATAATATAATGCGCCTACAGCCTCGGGCTATAACACGCGTGGGATGGCTACACATAAGGGTATGCCATGAGAATCGATAGAATATGTATGAGTCTTGGTCTCAGAGTCGATGTAGGGCCAATATAAGTGTGGTAAAAATGATAAAATTGCCAGCTAGTAGGAAAGGGAAGTCTAAACCCACCGTATGTTACGGATTGATGCAAGGTGTTAGATGGTTACGCAGTTGGACATGTGGTACCGAGTAAAAAATTGAGTATGTATATAGTATACAAAAAAAAGAAAAGAAGAGAGTAAAAGATGACAGTAAAAGATGCGTAACATTGTCTCGTACATAATTCTTTTGGGACACAACCCTGGACGTACGTTTCGGCCTTCTATGGTGGCCTCTTCAGCAGGGATTTGGGGTTGGGAGTCGATGTTTTCCAGTCGGAATGCAGAGAAATCAGTATAGAATATAATAATAGTGTCAAGAGAAAAAGTGTCTGCTTACCAAAATTATTGTGTGGCTTGGATAATCCAACGCGTCGTGCCATCGTATGAGATTAAAAAGGTCGCAGCTGTATATTCGAACTGTGTAGGCGCCGATCGGTGAGCAGTAAATGAGATCGAGGTCAAGTTGTGACGTGAATATATAATAGGTAGAGTTGTTCGTTCCCAGTTGACACGTAGCGCACGGTAGTGGTTGCGTGTAGTGTGGGGAGAGTTGTGGTGGTAGGGGTCGTAGGTCATACATATTCTGTCGATTCTCATGGCATACCCTTATGTGTAGCCATCCCGCGCGTGTTATAGCCCGAGGCTGTAGGCGCATTATATCATGACAATGCTAACTCTCACTCATTAAACTATCAAATTTACATAACTATAACACCAGTGTGGTTCCAATTACCTACTCCAAAACCATAAAAAATGCACTGCATGGCCAACTGCGTAGCCGTCTAACTGTCGATAAAACCCTAAGGTCGGGTGGTCGGTTTTGAATTCCCGTATCGCACTCGTGGTAATTACTAATACACCTTCACAACACAAATGTATACTCCACGATATACTCTGAAACTAAAGACTCATACTCATTCACTCAACTCTACATGGCATACCACCAGTGTAGCCATGTCACGCTCACTACAGCCCGCAGGTAAAAGCGCGTTCCATCATTAACAGTTTCACTCCCAATCGTTAGACAATCACAACTACGCAACTGTAACACCAGTGTGGTTCCAATTACCTGCTCTAAAACCAAAAAAATCGGTGAAATTGCATGTTTGATAGCCTAGGGTCCCCGATATTTCACTAATATTTCGATAGGGTCGTAAACTGGTTTCCGAACCACTGCTCTAAAGCATGGGTCATAAGTTACTTATATGTAAGGACTTACTTATCATCACCAAATCATCCTTTGCTCGTTTCGTCATATTCTCGTAGGCCTCCGGTTCCTTCCGTAGCATTTGGTTCAGTCTCGACGTCTCTTGGATTTGCTCTTGTAATAAATCTCGGATGCGTCTGACCTGGGAAAATGCAGGGAAGATATTGAACTGAATATGTTGGTACAACACTTACAAGACGATGGACGTGCGGGGCTACCTTTTCTTTATTCAATTTTTCTGGAAGTTCACAGTTCACGAAAATTGGATTCATAAAACAAAATTTTTCAAAAATTTCAAAAAATCATTCTTTCACTGCTGTAAACGAGAGCCAATTTGACTTTGATCGAACGTTAGGGTCGGTTTCATTTCACATAACTGCTGCGATGGACGTCAGTTGATCTGACAAAGGCTTTGAAATAAAGTCAAAAAATTATCATACTTTTGTCTTGTTCTTAGGCTTATATCTTGTGTTATTTACAGGATGTACATTTTCGGATTTTGTTTTGTCTTATATTTAACTGCTGCTCACAGCGAGTATTTCCAATGCAAAAGCTACTGTAGAGGCAATGCTGAGCATACCATATAACTTAATAAAACCCCAATTTCGGTCCCAGTACGTGGTTAATTTTTAAAGGTAAAGTAGTACACGTTTATAGGACTGAAAAGTAAAGTAGTTCTTAGATATCTTTTACGAAATCCTTTTATGAATCCGATCCTTGTACACAATAAGCTTTCGACATACAATAAAATTGCGCAATATAATCATCAATAATGCAATTTATAACTCTCATTAATAATTCAATAGGAAAAAACAAAAGAATTTAAAGTTTAATCAGTTATTGTAAATGTGATACAACCACTAGTGGTTGTATCAACACAACAACAACACGGCCGCTCATGTTGTAAACATTGCTTAAACGTCATGCGAAGGTAAAATCGAACAAGTTTTCCCTGTTGAACGTTGAACAACATGTAAAAATATCAAACTATATATTTTTTTTGTTGTTGTTGTTTTTGTTCCTGTTGTTGCTGTCGTTGCTGTTGTCGTCGTTGCATACCTGATCATCAGGTTGTCTCCCTGTCACGTTATCTTGCCACAAGTTAGCTTCTCTTTGTTCCTTTAACGAAGTGATCTCGTTTTTGGGTAACTGTAATCTCGCTGATTCTTGTTCCTGTAGGTTTTGCTGTAAAATAAGCACAAACTGTTCCTTAAACGATGTACTACCTGGTTGGCAAAAGAGTTCATCCAGATTTCACAATCCAAATAGCCAACACAAAATGGAATTCCTAAACATACCCTATGTTTTAGGTCTCGCGTTTAGGTCCAGTCATTGACTGGAGTCAACGTTTCACAGTTTGAAACTAGCGGTTGTCCAGCTGCCCGGAACAAGCAACATTTTCTTCGGGCAACTAAATTTTGGTGAATGATTGGTTGACCCTTGAGTAACTCGTTTTCAACTACTAGCATAATCGATATTTTTACCTTTTTTTGATTCAGTGAAGTAAGTAAAATGAATGAAAGAACAAGGTAACACAAAAGTGTGAACTTCTTTGTTGAAAAATTCGGTAAACTATTCGGGATGGACTCGCTTTTCTCGTTCACGATTCACGTCGGTTTCATGTCATTGAGCCCACAACTTGTCAACATTATTCAAAACAATGATCACTGGGCATTCCAATCTGACATAGTGATCAAGTAAACATATTACCGCATGTATATGCAATGAAGTTTCCGTGTTCATTTGGCTGACATAAAAAGAGAAGGGAAAAATTTTTGGGAACCAAATTCTTTCTGAGGCAACCTGAAAAAGACCCCTGGTTGCCCAAGGGACAACCGCAAAAAATTTAATTTCGAACCCTGCGTTCCAATATATACTAAATTGAATAGCACAGCCTCGATGTGGGTGCATTTCATATCGTTTGCAGCGTCCTCATTACGACTGAAGTCGATGGAAATTGCATAAAGCCACACGAAATTCGAGTTTAGGTTAACACTTTAGTGGCCAGATGCGCACCATTGACGGATGGAATCATCTAGCATTAGCCAGATAAAAAAATCTGGCGTTTGTTTGAGTAAAATAACAGAAGATTAATCCTAACGGGAAAAAGTTAATGTTCGTAAGGGACTGAACGACAAAAAATCAAAAGAAAGTAACAGTTAATTACCAAATCTTTCTCCAGCTTCTTTCTTTTAACTTCAGATTCAGCTAAAGCCTGAAATGTTACAAATTATGGTCACGAAGTCTTACGTAGTCTGTTGTACGTGACGTATGATTTACAAGATGATGGATCATTTGGTATATCCGCATGTACCCACGAGAGGTTTTACCAAGTTTCTTTTCTTCACCATAAAGAATGACCATTCATTTAACAAACTCATTGAGAATTCATGAGGAAAATGCAAAAGAAAATGATAATCGTGTCTTTAAATCTGACAAAAACACGCTTTGAATCTGACAAAATCACGTACTTTGTGATTGCTTTTACTCAACAAGTTTACCACTCACCAGATTGTACAATTACATAAACTACGGTAAACTCACACTGTTTGTTTCAGCAAGGACTCCTTCTTCTCAAGTTCAAGTTCCAATTCAGCTGTGTACTCCAAGTTCTAAAGAAACAGTCCTTCATAAATCCCATGCAGTAACTACACGTTTTCTCAAAAATGTGCCCAGAATTCGTACATCAAAAATTTGTTACAATGCTACAAATCGATAATACTGAAGTCTGGACAGAGATCAGAAATTTGATTTACAAAAGTGGTATACATAGGACTTCAAACATTTAGAATTTTTCTGCTTCTACCTGACAAAGCAGTTTTTCTGCCTTTCAACTTTTTACAATTGAAATCATTAATTTAATGGGCTGTTATACATTTATTTTATGTGATCCAGGCCAGTTGGGACACCTAAAGTACTCAAGGTTATGGTTTGTTTATAATTTCTTGATATTTTCAGAGTTCCCTTTAAAATTATGGAGAATCATCTAATGTTCCATCAAGGCTAACCAGGACATCTCACCTTGCTGGGATCCTGGTAAGCAAGATAGACTTTTATCCATACATACTGTATTAAACTTTAGTAGTGGGATATTGCATTCACTAAGGATGTGATGGAATTAATTGTACAATATGTTTAGCTATTCACAATCACATTGTTTGTAAAAATGTGAAAAGTTCAGAAATGACTGGGTTATAATCAGTCCTCTGGGATTCAAAATTATCAGAAAATAGCTGTGTTGGAGGTCACGTGCATTAGCAGATAATGAGATTCTTATGTTTAAAGACCACAACAATGATTACCATGAAACCCACAAACACCACACTGAAAAGTTTTGATTACACAGTATAAAAAGGTAGGGTGAAAAATTTTGATAACACTGTATTATAGGTTTACATTATACAGGAAGTGATAGGGCACAGTATCCTATCATTCATGTAATGTTAGAACGCCAAGTTTTCTCGATTGTGTAGCTATAAATCACCTGCATGTTTCCACCCTTTCCAGCAAGATGTTTTTCCTTGACTGGTAAAATCATCAGATGTTAGCCAAAGTAAAAATAATAATAAGTAACTGATTCTGCTGGAAATGAGTTCATGTGCTGTAAGAGTCATCTAACTCAATGGAACAAATACAGCTGACTTATCCACAGTGCTATGACTGAACCATTCAACATGCATTTTGTTTGGTGCAGTAATAACATACTGTGCTGTATAAACCAAGCTTAGGTACATGTACTGTCAGTACTTTTACTTACTCAGCCTTTGGGTATACTGTTTTCAGATTCTCAAAAGCCTTCTTTAAATCGATATTTTGCACCTTCATCATGAAAGCAAGAATAACAGTGGCACTTCTTGATACTCCAGCAGAACTGCAACCAAAATGTAACTAATTAAACTTTGATTTCGCTGACTGAACAAAATCTTTACCAACAACTGTTCAAAATTGTTTCAAAAATGTCTTACCAGTGCACTAAAACTTTGCTGTTCTTCACTCCTTCCTGTATAAACTCGGTGCAATCGTCCAAGTGGCTCAACAAATCAGCCTCAGGCTCGTCCAAACATTTCACATGCTTCAGCAGAAAGTTCCCATTTTCTTCTGCCGGATCAAGGGGTTCGTTCTCGATAGTAAGAATGTTCTTGACCTCTTTATCTTCGGTTAAACAACTTAAAGTATCTTCCCTGTTCCCGATAAAAACATCTCCACAAATCTGCTTCATTTTACATTCATTTCGAGCAAACCACGGTCCAAACTTTAAGCAAAGTAAACATTTTTGAATAGACAAATATCTTTATAACATTTTCGCTCAACTGTTTTCTTACTAGATGCGCCAAGAAATGGGAGTCTGGCAATGAGTATTTAGCGCGAGTATTCGGTCGTTGTGTAGAGTGAAGCTACTCAGACGCTAACACGTAGTTTTATAAACATTCAATTGTACTTCAACGAGCGTAGAGATGAACTGACTGCTAAAAAATATTTACAAGATATTTTATACTGTAGCAAGTATAGCCGAGGCGGAAAAGCAATTAAGATTAGTGTCAAGATAATTAGGGTGTGTTAGCGCATTAGATTAAAAGTGGTAATAAGATATAAATATGTATAGGTGTTGGCTGCCAAGCGGAAATTTAAACTTGATCACCTTTACGGCGCAAAGATAATCTAGGCGAGTCCACTTCCTAACAAGTTTATAATAAAATAGCTAAAAATAAAGTTTGTAATAGTTCCAAAAAAAAGGTAAATTGCTGTTGCTGCGCAAAATAGCATAATACAGTTTGATAGTGATGTCGCGTGACTATCACTACAGTAGACCCCTTCCAGTGCAGAAGTTAATAATTAACGATGAACGATGGCCATGTAACGCTCTGGAAAATGAACATGTCGACCAGATCTTGTTCGTCGCACTTGAGGTTCTGCGGTAGTTTCAGCTGCAGGCTCCTCAGGTGGCGTAGGTTGCGGCAACGTAGTATCTTTATCGAGATGTGCAGGTTTCAGTCGGTCAATACTAACTGTATCGGTGCGCGTACCAAGGTCGACTTTAAAGGATTTCGTGGAGCGCGAAATAACTTTAAATGGGCCATCGTAAGGAGGTTGAAGAGGCGTGCGTACGGCGTCACGACGTATGAACACGTGAGTGCACGTATGAAGAGCTTGGGGAACGTGCGCGTTGGGACGTTGCCGGCGGTCTTGTGGGGGTTTCAGATCGTATAGAGTGCGTTTGAGGCGGTCAACATAGGAAGTAGGATCAAGGTTTGGGTTGGCGGTGGGTGAGGAAAAGAATTCTCCTGGTAAACAAAGGGTTGTGCCGTAAACTCTTTCAGAAACGCTGTGGCCAAGGTCAGCTTTGACGGCGGTTCGGATACCCAAGAGTACGAGGGGCAGGCGTTCACTCCAGTGTGAGGGGTCTGCGGTGGCTTTCAGGGAGGTTTTGAGCTGTCGATGGAAACGTTCGACGAGGCCATTTGCAATCGGGTGGTAAGCGGTAGTGCGGATTCGGGTTGTACCCAGGAAGTTGGTGAGGGAAGCAAAGAGGTGGCTTTCGAACTGCTTTCCACGATTGGTAGTGACCACTTGTGGAACACCGAATCGGGAGATCCAATGGGTAATAAAAGCTTGAGCGACTGTCTCGGCTGTGATGTTGGGGATAGGAATGGCTTCAGGCCAGTGAGTGAATCGATCAATGCAAGTTAGGAGATAGGAATAGCTATGGGACGGAGGTAAGGGACCAACTAGGTCGATGTGGACGTGAGAAAACCGAGCGGAGGGGATCTCAAACTTGGAAAGGGGAGCGCAGGTGTGACGTTGAATTTTGCATCGCTGACATTGCAGACATGTTTTGGCCCATTGGCGTACATCACGATTAATGCTGGGCCAAACGTAGCGTGCAGTGATCAGCCGTTGTGTTGCTTTGATGCCTGGGTGGGAAAGATTGTGAAGGGAGGTGAAAATGGAACGGCGAAATGCCTTAGGGACGAATGGTCTGGGCTTACCAGTAGAAATGTCGCAGGTAATGGTGCGGGGTGAAGTGGGGAAAGGGTGATCTTGAAATTGAAGTGTTGAGGAGGAAGGGTCGTTGAGCAACCGTCTGAGTTCTTCGTCGTGGCGTTGAGCTGTGGCCATGGCAACCAGGTCAACGGTGGAAGGAGAAGGAGTTAAAGTGGCAACGCGAGACAACGCGTCGGCAACGGAGTTCGCATTTCCACTGACGTGGCGGAGGTCGGTCTTGAACTGTGAAATGAAATCCAAGTGACGGATTTCACGAGGTGAATGGCGGTTGCTTGAATTATGCATGGCATAGGTGAGAGGTTTGTGGTCAGTCAAAACAAAGAACTGACGGCCTTCGAGGTGGTGGCGAAAGTGGCGAATGGCAAGGTACACAGCGAGGAGCTCACGACCAAAAGCGCTGTACCGAGTTTCTGCTGGTTGGAGGCATTTGGAGAAGAAACCAAGTGGTTGCCAAACATTGTTGACTTTTTGGTGTAGGGCTGCACCCGCGGCAACATCGGAAGCGTCGGTCATGAGACACAGTTCAGCATCGGGCTTAGGATGAAACAACATGGTTGAGTCAGCAAGAGCGGTCTTGATCTGTTGAAAGGCAGCGGTGGCAGGTGCTGACCATTCAAGTTTGGTGTTGCGTGTCTTCTTGGTGGAGCCATTAGTACCGAGCATGTCAGTCAGAGGTTGAACGATGTGGGAACAGCGAGGAAGGAAACGACGGTAGAAATTCACTAGGCCAAGGAACTCGCGAAGCTTCGTAAGGGAAGTTGGTAGCGGAAAGTCACGGATGGCTTGGACTTTCGAGTCGAGGGGTTGAATACCATTGGCACTGACTTTGTGACCAAGAAACTCGAGAGACGAGACACCAAACACGGATTTAGCTGGGTTGATAACGACACCATACTGGCCAAAATGGTCGAAAAGTAATCGTAGATGGACTTCGTGTGCGAGGGCGTTCGTGCTAGCGATGAGAATGTCATCGATATAGACATAAACAAAATCAAGACCACGAGTGACTTCGTCCATAAAACGTTGAAAGGTTTGGGCTGCGTTGCGAAGACCAAAGGGCATCTTGGTGAATTCAAAAAGTCCAAATGGGGTGGTAATAGCAGTTTTGCAGATGTCGTCGTCAGCCATAGGGATTTGATGGTAAGCGCAGACGAGGTCAATTTTAGAGAAGATGGTTTTGCCGTGGAGGTTGGCGGAGAAATCTTGAATATGGGGAACGGGGTATCGGTCAGGTATGGTGACACGATTGAGGGCACGATAATCACCACATGGGCGCCAGTCACCAGGTTGAGGTTTGGGGACCATGTGAAGTGGAGAAGCCCAGGGACTACTGGATGGTCGAACTGCATTTTTTTAACATAAAGTTTGGATTGAAAGTATCTTGTAATTGAAGAAAAACAGAATCTTAAGACGAAGGAAAAAATAAAATTTTTGTTTCAGTCAATAGACGGAGTGCGAACCAGTACATTATTATTGTAACATTTTGATTTAAGTTTTTTGTCATGATTCGGCTGAACACTCTGCATAGATGTACTAGACTTTTTCGCTCGTCGCAATGCTGTATCCATAACTTGGCGTCATAGACTACCTCAGTCACATATCAAATGATCTCAAAAACGAAGCGACATATGCAAGAGCTGCATACGCCAGTCTTCATTACTTTGAGAGCTCTTTCAAATTAAAAAACGTAAATTTCATTGCATTTCTTCTTTATATATTTAAAAACAAACTTGAGGACTTAAAATCCATGCATTAGTTTTCATCGAAATCGATAAAATCTCCAGAAAGAACTTTCTGAGATAGATCGACTTGTTTAAGCTCATCAAACACTCTGGCTAGCTTTTGTCTAGTCCCTTGCCTCTCGTGGTACAGGGAGAGCATCCTAAGAGCCTTTTTCGACTCGTTATCATTATCTCTAGAATAAATTAGATCATTGATATCCTGTAAATTAAATTTGTTCACTCGATAGGCCACATCCGTCCACATGTTTGGAATTTCACTCGCTATTCGAGAAATTTCGGCCGTTTGTAAACAGTTCGGTAGAGCTCGTCCTGCTAGCACTTCTATCAAAACGGAAAGAAAAACAAGTTCAATTAACAACAGCGAGCGTTTAACTGTAGGTGATTCAAAATTTTTCTGCGTTGGCAGCAAAATTGAAAAACCACCTAATAAGCTAAGGAAGGTGGTAAACTGCCGAAATAAAAATAGACTGGTTGACGACCTATCTGAAAGTGAAAGATGAGGTTGAGGAGGGAGAAAATGTTCACATACCCAACAAGCATAAACTAAAGAAGCCGGCGAACTGAAGTTATATAACAGTCAAAAACAGAGATACGATTGAGTAGGATTGGGAGAAGGGATGTGCGATGAAAACATTCCACTAAGGTGAGATGGTCAGTATTGTTTCAGAAAAGAACTTGTAAAATGTAATGATAAACCTAAATTTTGCTTCATCAGCACTTTGTCAGCATTATCGAAACAATAATTACTAATTAACCCAGTGTGAGGTCTGTACGGGAAGCTGAATAATATTTTGGGCTCACTTTTCGAAATTGCTGCGTAAATAGGCCAAAATCTTAGATGGCGGATTCTGAGTGCTAAGAGACAAGGACTTAAAGAGATGGAGAAAAACAATGAGTCAATTACTATTATTAATACCTTATCCACTTCAGTGCAGAGAACTTGGTTAATAGCATAAGAATTTACATGAAAATGGAAAAGATAAAAACAGATATGCATCTATTATATACTAACACAAGTATTCTCTGTACTCAAAAGATAATGAAAAACATTAAGCATGAAGACGAGTGTGCTGTTCCGCTGCAAGGTAGCTAAAAATAAAACTATTCACATATTGCGTGATTACATTCAAGTTGCAAATACTTAATAAGTTAGGAAGTGAATGTTAATTAATTAAGAAGTGAAATTTCTATACATGCATACCTGTTCTTCTATTTTCTATTTTCACATAAATACTGTACTTATGCTACGAACCAAGTTCTTCTCTGCTCCAAAGTGGATAAGGTTTTAGTAATAACTGATACGTTCTTCTCGACCTCTTCAAGTCCCTGTCTTATACCAATCATAATCTACTATCTTAGATTTTGGCCTGTTTACGAAGCAATTTCAAGAAGTGAGCCCCAATATTTTGTATTTATTAATTTTGTATCTATTCAAATCGAGAAGATTTAACTGTCTTTAACAATTTTCTGTCACTAATAATTTGTAAAACGTACCTATATCCGTTGGTTTGCCTTCAAATCAACTCAGAAATTTTCCCTCCAAAACTTGTCTGTCTCTACGATAAACTTATTGCAAGGCTAGGCAACCAATCTGCGCACGTCATTTTGCGTAAAGACCGGATAATGAGCTCAGCCATATAACAATGAATGATATTGTTGTATTATCAACGTTGTTCATCAATGGTAACAATTTTATCACAGCATTATTCGGCAATAAATGGTCCATATTAAGCTTTAAATTCAGGAAATCTGGAGCTTAATTAAAAACAAATGGTGCAACAACTTGGGAGATTTTTGCATGTGTAGACCATGCGTAAAGACCACTGAAAATAAGTTCTTGGATAGTTTTTCGATCCCTGGGAGTGGATCTAGGATAGCAAAAGTGCTCAAACTAATGATCTAAATGAAATCTAAAAAAAGAAAATCCAAAAGAATTATACGCCTAGTGGGAACCGAAAGACTGAGAAGCCCCTGTAGTTTATAGTTCATTACCTGCTGGTGATGTAACATCTTGTCGCACACTTTGTTCTCTGGGTGTCTGACCTAAAATGCAAGTTGAATGAACAAAAATGTAATGTCCAATGCAGGACAGAAAATATTCCCTAATCCACGAAGGCATGCATTAAAACGGTGTATCATCTACCCACAGAATTTAATCTAATAAAAATAATTAATTTGGAAATGAACTCTCCCACAAGTTAACTGGCAATGAATAAATTAAGGATAAAAAGTTGTGGTTTTAGCTCGTTGGAGCAAGTGCAAAAAACCGCCGTTTTTCGGCAAAACTTTACTACGTTACCTACTTGATTTCTTAAGACATGTACGTCTGATTCACTTCAATTTTTACAAATTTTAAAACATTTCAGTTCGCCAGTTTTCAAAGGATTTTTAAAACAAACGTCAAACTCTAAAAACCTTACATGAACACTTTTAAACTTATTTGCCTTTTGAATTCAACGTCAATAATGCAGATGTCTAACAAAGTGTTGACTCACTTTCACACATGAGAAATGCTCTATTCATTTTAGCTTCCTTAATTTCACATGTTCTCCACTTTAAAACCCGCATTGTCTTAAAAATTTGCTACATACCGGTACTTAGCCAGGCCTCCACTAATTTTAGATCGAACTTTTCAGGCTGGTATTCATCTTCTAAACAATGTGCAGGTTCTTGGTTGTCATACTTCCTTTGTAGGTCACAGAGTGACCAGAAGTGGCCACAGTCGTCAAAATTACACTGCGTCTTGTCATGACGGATACAGGTTTCTTCTTTGCCAAAGCAGGCGGAACATTTCACTGCAAGCTCATGGCTTGTCGAGCCGAAAAATAGTTGGTCTGGAGATTCAAGATCGCTCAAGCATCTGCACATTATGTCCTTCAGGTGCCTGGCAAACTTCCGATGAATATTAAGGTCGGTTTCTTCGGGAACCACGCCAATCATTGATGGACTCCATGAGATTGATGAAATAAACAGCGAACATATTACCATCTATGGTAAGCGGAAGCAAGGAGTAGTTGCAGTAGAAAAAAGGCTTTACTTGTTGGTTAGGGAAGAGTTTTTCCCACTCGATAATCAATTTCACCAGAAGTTTGGGATATAGTCCAAGTGGCACAAGCTTGTGACAAAATCTGAGAAACAGCGAAACGATAGGGCTCCTTTTCAGCTTCTCTTCTATCTTCTCTCCTTCTCCCATGGAAGGGGCTACTGAAGGAACATAAAAAGCTGCCTCTCCATCATGTTTGCATGGCGAAATCAGATTGAACCTCTGCATTAACTCCTCTAAAAGTTGTCCGTGAGGTTGGTTCTTAAGGTGTTTTCGGAACAAAATTCCTTTCTTCTTAAATTCATCAAAGGTGCGCCTATCAAAGGCATCGCATACAGCAGGCACGGTAATTACTTTAACAAAGAGGTTCGCGAGCCAAGCAGGGTCCAGGACTACCACGCGTGACCCACTGAAGTGCACAACTACACCTTGGCGGTGTAGATATGTGATCACATGATCGAACCGCTTCACACCATAGGCCTTAGCTTCTTCCTTTGCCTCCTTAACTGGGATATACCGGCAGTTCGATGATAGCTTCCGGCTTAATGCAGCTTCAAAATGCACCCACTTCAAAGGCATTGGCTTTTCCTGTTCAAGGATTGCCTTGGAGACTTCAAAAAGTTTTTTACGAAGCTTTTGTATGTCATCTCCACGGTTTTCCGCAAGTGTGTTGTTGATGAGGAAGAACTCCGGGAAGACATTGGTAAATTTATTCCCATAAATGACACTGTTGATCCGCTTTTTTACTTCATCTATTCTGCTGACATCGTGGTTGATCTTATCGAGGTTTGTTAGAGCAATCAAAACTGGTGGGAGGGTAAACTTCTCCCCTTTGGAAGTCGATAGGTAACCATTATTATCACAAGATTGCTCTCCACCAGTTGTCAAAATCTCCAAGACCCTCAACCATGACGAAAAATAGTCCAAATTGGTTTCACAAAGAGGATTTTTAAACTTGATCTCGGCATTAATAGTTCCAGGTTTAAATCTGGACTGGGCAATATTATCTAGCGGCATGGAAAGGTCGTGAACTATAACATATGGACAGTGAGCTTTTAGAAAGCACGCATGGGTATCGTAGTAAATCGACTGTCCCGCAAAATCAAACAGAAATATCCGTAAAACATGTTCGTTGTCACTGGACATCTTTTGTTGGAATTTGGAGAATTCTGCTGTTGTAGGTAGCGTCACAAACGCAGGCGTATATCCTTCAAATTTCTTCTGGTCTCCTCTTTTAATGTAGTCGACAGTCTTTTTATAAGACATAGTCTCTGCCTCACTCTGATTTGTCATGAATTCCTCCACATCTCTACTTTTCCAAGGATATTCCGCATTCTTTTCTGTTACCTCGACGACACCAACGTCAATCCCAGTGGTACTGGGTTGGATTTGCTGGAACGTTAGTCCTAAAAGGCGTCTTTTCAAAGAAGTCTTCCCTGCCCTACCCTGCCCAACCAGCATAATCGGAATTCGCGTGTTCGGGGTATTCCCTTCCTCAAGCGCTTGCCAAAAGGCTTTCTTCAATGCCTTCTCCGAATCTGAACGTGATTCTGTACCTGAATAAAATGAATTAGTACCAAGTAAAGCGTAATACAGAGGTCAGAATTAATCGATTAAAAAGTGTAGAAATTTCGCCATCATGTAGACACATTACAACAGACGTAGTTCTACGAGGGCCCGACTTGGGGAAAAACCCTCCCCTCAAAACTCGGTCATTTTTACTTAATCAGTGTCATTTATCAGATATTTTCAGCGTTGTCGTGTAGGATGGTCTTGTCCGTACTTTAGGTTATTCCCAAGCTACTCACAAATTGGGGAACTAAAACGTGGAACTGCCAAGCGTGTTGCTTGTGAAACCAGGGCCGCCGAGAGGAAGGGGGGGCAGGGGAGGCAAATTGCCCCGGGCCCCCAACTCAAAGTGGCCCCGAAAATTGGAAGGATTTAGCATGGGTTGGTTTTGACTAATCAGCAACTATCTGCCAGACATAAAACGATTAACCTTTACGGTGTTAACAAATCAAAATTTATACAGAACGTCTTCCAGGAGCGGAAAGGTTTTTTGGGTTTTTGCATTTTCCTGTAACAATTTAAATTACAGCTTTAATCAAGCGCATCTCACACGACGTATTGAGATTGAAACGCAAGGATGCGAAGGAATAATTAGTGCTATACAGGGGGTAATGGGTACACCTGCTCTTTAAACTTCATGTAAGCTGGGGCCCTATTTCTGACGTCATAGGCTATGACGTCATAAATAGGGCCCAGAAAAAGTTTTGCCCCGGGCCCCGCTAATTCTCTCGGCGGCCCTGCGTGAAACAAGATGAAATCGTCAAGTCAGATGAAATCGTCTGAGTCTGCTGAAATACGTTTCTAGGGAGTCTGCTCTACGTATCGAAGTTTCCACCACCACCACCGTAACAAAGTTTGCAACACAAAACTTCATTATTAACCAGAAAACAAAGTTCGCACTACACAACGAAGTTATGCATCACAAAAAGTTTGCACGACACAGCAAACTTTTCACCGAAAAACAAACTTTGCATCACATAAAAAAGGTTTTCAAGACACGACTGAGTTCACACCGAACGTAATGAAGTTTACAACTTTCCAAGAATACGCCGACAACATTTTGGATATGTTAATGAGATAGTTTATTACCTCGACTATACTGAAGGACACACCATTGTTACTGAAGAGGAAATTCTGAATAACGTTACGACTATTCGAAGAAATCACTTGAAAATTTGGACGTGAAAGCCTCTCATGACCGGAAACATCACAAAATCAAAAACATCTTAGCTCTCGAAGCCTGACATGACACGTAACTTCCCAGACCCTTTTATCCTCCTGGCACACTTGTTCGCTTTTTGACACACAACCGCAAAGTATTCTCTATTTATACTTTTTTTGAAAAAATCATCATGAAGAGGAATACAAATGATTTTTGCTTGATGTTTGAGAAACATGAGAGCTTGGATATATTGAGGTAGATGAACGATCTTCAAGCTCGATACTCAGAAAATGATTTCGGAGCCTAAGACGGGGATCGAACCCGCAACCTTCTGATGACCGGTTAGACGCTCTAACCATTGAGCTACCGAGACTCAGATGGTGAGCTAAGGTTCGGGTTGGTGATGGTGAGCTCAGAAGGTTGCTGGTTCGATCCCCGGCTGGGGCTCAGAAATCATTTTCTGAGTATCGAGCTTGAAGATCGTTCATCTACCTCAATATATCCAAGCTCTCATGTTTCTCAAACATCAAACAGCTTCCATCATTATTAATATATAGTGGTTTCCGCTTAGGTCGCACATATATATTGAATTTGCACCTTAGCTCACCATCTGAGTCTCGGTAGCTCAATGGTTAGAACGTCTAACCGGTCATCAGAAGGTTGCGGGTTCGATCCCCGTCTCGGGCTCAGAAATCATTATCTGAGTATCGAGCTTGAAGATCGTTCATCTACCACAAATAATTTTTGTTTCACTCAAGTGATGGTCCATTAACCGATAAATTACTATGCTAAGTTTTGTACCATGTGATGCATTCACGTGCAAAGTTTCAACTGACTCGGTTGAATAGTCTCGAAAACATACGTCATTTTCCCGCAATGACAACGCTCTATCCATAACCTGAATTCATACATTTCAAAAACGAATTGAGATATGGAAGGCCTGTGAACGCCTTTCCGCGTATTTTTTAGAGCTTTTTCGTATGAAGGAAACTTAAATTCCATTGTATTTCATCTCTAAATTTTCTTAAAATAAAAAATTTGAAAACTTAAAATCCATGGATTACTCTTCCTCACCAGTATAGATAAAATATCCAGATCGGACATCCTGAGATAGAGAGGTTAACCCAAGCTTCTCAAGCACTCCAGCTAGCCTTTGTCTCGTCCCTCCCCGCTCCATGTAACGTGAAAGCATTTTAAGAGCCTTGTGCGTTTCGTCTTCATTAACTCTGGAATAACTTATATCGTCAATTTCGTACGGTTCAAATAGACTTGTCAGTAGGGCTACTCCCTTCCATACTCTTGGAATTCTTCTCGCTATTTGAACAACCTCCTCTATTTGTAAACGGTCCAGTAGTGCTCGTTCTATAAAAAGGGATATTAATAGAATTTAACGATAGCCAGTGTTTCAGTAAAGAGCGATTTAAAAATTGTTTTCTGACTAGGCTGTGAGTTTGAAAACCTTCAAAACTACCCCATAAGCAAAAAAATACAGTTCAATGCCAAGGCAGAAAGGGATCCGTTGACATACTTTCTGAGAGCGAAAGAAAAGGTAGAAAAGAAGAAAAAGGTCTCATATGCACCAAGTGCGCTCTACAGATGCCGGTAAGCTGAAGTTAAATAACCGAAAAAGAATGAAATTGACTTCATGAAGTTAATACATTAACCCACGAGCGAATCGAGCATTGGGAGAGAAAATGTGCCACGAGAACAACTTTCCGCTAATGTTAAATAGTCATTTCTGTTTCCTTTTTACATATGAAGAAAAGCAGGAGAGAAGAACCTATAAAGCCCAGCCCACAACAGCAAATTTTCTGTGACAAAGATATTTGCTCGTGTATGAAGACAGCAAAATGCTATGTTGAAAACTCGTTTGCCTATGCACCAGAAATGACTATGGACAGTGGAGACAAAACCAAAGAAGCCACTGCCAACCTCTGAGTATGTGACAAATTTTCTTTGACGGCTAGTGTACACGAACAAACTTTGGGATATGACGTTTTTTCTTTGCCACGTAAAAACTGGCGCGCCAGTTTTTCAGCAAATGTATTTGTCACATAAAATTCGGGCAAATTTTCTCA
This sequence comes from Heliopora coerulea, assembly GCA_030142905.1. Lineage (NCBI taxonomy): Eukaryota > Metazoa > Cnidaria > Anthozoa > Scleralcyonacea > Helioporidae > Heliopora > Heliopora coerulea. Next base: position 88,972 of record JASJOG010000247.1, read on the forward strand.
GGTACATGAGCAAATAAAAATGGTTACTGAAAAATTGCCACAGAAAATTTGCTCGTGTAGACTAGGCTTAAAAGGTAATTACGATATGTCACTATCCATCGTGGGTAAATTAAAAGAAAAAGGTCATTCCACGATTAGGCCGGATCATTAAAGAAAGAGATTTGAGTTATCGGGATGAAAGGGACTGTTTGACAATATACAATAATTCCATAAAGCCACAGTAACTGGTTACGACTTGGCGGATAGCCAAGTAATTCTCATTTCGATCGCTAAACATTTTCCAAAACAAATACAATTTGGGAAATATGACACGGACTTTAGTGGATGATGCAATTGATTTTCCTCAGTCACAAAATGGGAAAACATTGCCTGTTCGTGGACATACATTTGACGCTGACTCGTATCAAATGAAGCAGAGGAGTTGTGGCTAAATTAAATTACAAAACAATTGAAGTAAGACCTAAAGGGATAATAAATATCTCCCATATAAAAACAAGTGAAATTCACAAGGCTGAAATTTTTGGCTCTTTCCTCCTGGTTTGCTGAATATGTTTATTCACGACATTTTAACTACGCCTCTCCATCATCCAGTCTGGGAAATGATATTCGGTAAAATCTCCGCCGTTACAGGTAGCACCATCCAGCCCTAGAGACATAATCAGTGTTTTTCTTTCAAAATCCACTGGTATGACCAGCTGCCAACGGGTCGGCAATCTTTCCTCGCAGATCAAGACACCGGACATACTATTGCTCCATCACGCTATTTTGATGACATGGTTTCTCCATTTCAAACGCGTCTTCTGAATCTGTCGTCTAATGTACAACTTTACAATATAAAACTGATATAAGTTAAGTTTTTCTTGCCACCTGAACGTTACGCCCCTCAAAATTAGCGGCCGCTAATGCGCACCAAACCCGAGTGTAACGAGGGCCGCTACTTTGGGAATCCTACGGTAAACACGCAGTTTTTTCTCAGGGTTGGCAAAACTACCAGAAAAAAAATTAACTGAACAACCAATATCTGATCGCGGGTGCAGAACTGAAAGCAACAGGGAGGTTCGTTAAAGAAATTGGCTCTTCATTGCCGATAATACATATAGTATATGCATAGTGTGTTAAAACAATAGCCTTGCGCTCCCCCGATTCCTTACAGCTCCATAGCACATCCAACGTAACTTCAATGCAGCTAAGATTAACACATCAAGTGCGGGCTTTCAATAACTTGACAATGAAACCAGAGCTCCACGGTTAAATGAAAAGTAAACAGCTTTTTCACTTGACCCTTAGGAATGCGAATAACAAAGAACATCATCGAAATTCTTTGTTAACGAACGCCAACATGGTATGTTAACTATCATACGTTTTGTTTATTTTATAATATACATAAATATTTACAGGATATTTGACTGTAACCTGTCATCAGGCGAGAGCCACTCCTTTTCTTGAGAACAAATAAAATATCAAGAAGATCTTGTTCCTAATAAAATGTCAATCAAATTGACACCACCAACGTGTTTCCGGGGTGTGTCAAACGATAAGTCTTTACATTAATAAGTTAGTTGTAAATTATCTTTCTATTGTGCTTTCCCAACACCCCCACTCAGATTCTACTATGTGACTATTAAGTTGAGTTTGGATCACTTCCTAGTAGAACAAGTCGGTGTTTCCACCTTGGGTCGTGGTAGCGACTTTGTAAGGATGTCCGCTGTCATCTCTTATGTAGGAACATAATGAATTCTCACTTCTCTGTTCTCTACCCTTTCTCGGATGAAATGTAACTTCGTGTCAATGAGTTTGGAACGTTTGTGCATTACTGGGTTGTGACGCATCTTTATACATGACTAGTTATCTTCTCGAATTTCGGTTGGTAATTTGGTCGGACAACCAAAATCTTGCATGAGTGCTCTGAGGTATATCGCTTCTTGCACTGCTGCTGCCATACTTTGATATTCTACTTCTGTAGATGAGAGTGCAACTGTTGGTTGCTTTATAACTTCCCAACTAATCCCTCCCCCATTGCCTTGGAACTTGAAATAGTAGCCTGTGGTTGATTTTCTGTCGTTGATGTCTCCACTCCAATCTGCATCAGAGTCTCCCAATAATTCTGTTGTGGAGTTCTTTGAGTAAGTTAGTTGCAAATGAGTCGTTCCTTTCAGGTACCTCAGTAGGTGTTTTCCTGTCTTCCAGTGAGAAATATCGGGGTTCTTGAGGAATCGTGACAGTTGATTGACCGTGTTGAGAATATCTCGGTGTGTCTGTTTACTTATGTAAAGTAGGGATCCAACCAAACTTCTATATAGCTTTGGATCTATGAGCTGGGATTTTTCTGTGCTCTTTACAAGTTTCAGGTTAACTTCTGCAGGTGTGGCTAAAGGTTTGCAGTCACTCATATTGAATTTGTTCAGCACACTTTGGATGTATTTGTCTTGATCGATTGTGATCTTGTCTTGCAGTCTCTTAACTCGCATTCCTAAGAACCAATACAATTCGCTTCGATCATTCATGTTGAATCTTTCCTTGAATACTGACTTGAGTGCATCAACAGCTTCACTGTTCTCTCCAGCGACTATAACGTCATTGACCCACACTAGTACATACGTGAACTTGTCTTCTGGTTCTTTTGTGACAAACAGACAATAGTCGTTGCGACTGCGTTGAAATCCTTTACTTACAAGAAAACTTTTTAAGGCTTGGTACCAATTCTTTGCCGCTTGTTTGAGACCATATATTGACTTATTCAGTCGGCAAACTAGTGTTTGTCCGCTTTCTCCTTCTTTGGTAAAACCTTCGGGCTGCTCAAGAAAAATTTCTTTTTTAGTTGGTGAATGGAGGTAGGCTGACTTGACGTCCAGTTGGCCGAGGTACAGATCCTTCTGTGCAGTGATTGCCAATAAAATTCTAAAGGTCTCTGGTTTGCACGTTGGGACGTAGGTCTCGAAGAAATCTAGGCCATGAATTTGTCAACTTGGCTGTTTGGTCCGTACTTAACCTTATACACCCATTTGCCAGGTAAGACCTTTTTATTCTTTGGTTTATCTACAAGCGTCCAAGTATTGTTTTTGACAAGTGAATCATACTCTGTTTGCATTGCTTGATCCCAACTTTCGGCCTCTACTGAATTGATGGCTTCTTGATATGTCTTGGGCTCGCCAACATCTCCTTCTTGGACTGCGTTAAAATTATAGGAATGACCATATCTCGTGTGGGTGTCTACTTCTTGCACTCCTCGGTAGTGGGTTTTCCACCTCATTGTCCACGACTTCCTCTTCTTGAGTTTCTTCGTCTGCAGTCGTTTGGTTTTCTTTATCTTCCCACACTTGATCTTTGATTGATTTTTGTATGTTGTCCCTTTGGAGTAGGACATTTTCTAAATCCAAATTTGGACTCTCGAAATCCGCATTTTTTTCATTTGGTACTTGCTTGATATCCAAAGACTTAATTTCTCTTTCGTCGAATGTTACGTTGCGTGCTTTAAAGACTTTCTTAGATTGGAACTCTTGTAAAATATACGCGGTCCTTTTGTCATCATATTCAAGAAATTTTGTCTTTACGGCTCTCGGATTAAGTTTCTTTTCTTCCCATGGGTATGCTGTGCAGCCAAATACTTTAAGATGCTTCGTTTTGGGGCTTCTCTTTGTGAATAGTTCAAAAGGGCTTTTCCCCGTTTTTGTTTGAAGTGACACTTAGATTCCTGATATGCACTGCAGTTGCTAAGGTTCTCACCCAATATTTTCTTGAAAGCTTTGCTTGGATGAGTAAACATCGACCCAACTCCAATAAGGTCCTGTTGAAACGTTCTGCGACTCCATTCTGCTGTGGGGTCTCAGGAACTGTGAATTCTTGTTTCACTTTCGACTCTCGGAAGTAATCTCTAAATTGTTTCGACGTAAACTCCCTCCCCACTGTCTGTCCGTAGTTTTCTAGGAGTCCCTGTTTCGGCTACATACTCTTTGAACTTCTCGAGGGTTTCTGACTTCTGCTTCATAAACTTCATGACTGCGTGCTTGCTATGCTCATGCTTGCTGGTTTGTTGACTTTGGCGCAAGGACGCCCGGGTACTCAGATCCCCAAAAAGGGAAGAAAACGAGCGGGTTCAGGAAAACGCGCCTTAAAAATTTTAGAATTTCAAGGTTTAAAATGCCATGTCGTTTTTAGCAGTATATACTAGATCAACTGATAAGTAATAGCACAATGTGACCTAGACAATTGATTATTTTCCTTGGCTAAATCAAAACCAGATACATATAGTCCGTATGAAATACGAATAATGGGCCAGAAGTATCTGGCCGTATTAACGAAGTAGGGTCAAATTTCATGGCTGGTCTCTTTTAAGTGACGTCATGACAGTTATATCACGATTACACTTCTAAACAACAGTTCTTGAGCATCCGGAATGCAAATATAATTTAATTGAAACGGAACTACACAGTAATATAAACATAACTGAATTTTATAAACAGGAACAATCTGTAGTACATACTATCCTTTTCAAAATAATGACCCCAAACTCACCAATTTTACATGTTACTTTAATTAGTAAATTAACTTTCAACAGTATTTTGAAAAAAAATCTGGGACTTTCGATTGACTTGTTCTGTGCAATTACACTGACGTAATCATTTTGCAATATAACGGATATTGTTTGTCAAGTTTTATTTTTCTTTGTCATTTAATAGGGGTGGTATTACATTGCTTACTTTGTAAAGGAAATGGCTGTTTTTTAAGTCAACGACATGATACGTCACAGACATTTTCAATTAAAACAGAAAATCTTAATTGTTTCTCAAGATTTGATTTCGTTTGTCACTAATTTGTCCTTCGGAATGCGCATTTGGTTTGAGTGGCCGTATTAGCGAAGTGAATTTATAAAGGAATATATACGTTGGGATTTCACAATGTGGCCGCCGGCCGCATTAACGGGGTTTCCTTATAAGAAAATGGGTGGTCGTTTCGCCTCAACAAAAAAAATGTGGCCCTATGGCGGGGTTCCATTTTATGTGTGATCTACAGTAACAAAGTGTACTTCAGTTTCTCAATAGTTAAATACTGTACAAATGAGAAAACACTTTATCTCCTACCCGCTTCATTCCCTGACAAATTGTTAATTTCTCCCAAACAGGAACACTAAGGTTCCAAATCCGGGGGACCGTAGGCACCTATGCACCTTCTGGCACCACTCCTGACTACAGGTATACAATTATACTGCTTTTAATCTTGATTCTCGCTGTTTTAAAATTTAAAACCATCAAATTTCCAAGGTATTCAAAACATTTGAAGGAAAAATACTACCTCCCATTGAGTGGCAGAACCAGCGATCAGAAAGTTGGGGGTGACAGGTGGGGTCCAGGGGAGGAACTTTTCATAATTTCTCAAGGCCACACTCTAATCCCTCCGGAAACCTCTATTTTCAATATTTTCCCCCTTTTTCCCAATTACAATAAATACCCAGAATTCGGATCTTTAAACCTTCCCTTGACGGGAGGTCTTCCCTTTACATATAAAATCATCTCATGTTAGCCAAAGGCAGTTAAACCTGGGATTAGCCAGGCTAACATCAAAGAAGTCCTAATACCTTACACCAGACCTGTGTGTTATTCCATGAATTCAATAAGTTGTCTGTTTAACAAGCTAGAGCTTACAAGCCAATGATATTTTACAACATGTTTTTTGCTGACAAGGACCTTTATCATGGCCAAAATGGTCCAGTAATGATGGGGTGACTTGACCAGTGACAATAGTGGTGATGAAATTATCAATTTTCAAAAACCCATTACCCTTCCCTCAATATTTTCTACTAAAATTTTGAAGAAATAGAAAATTCACCTGGGTGAAAAATGGGGGAACAAGTCCCCAGTTGTCTACCATGGTATCACCAGCACTCCCATCTCCGTAAGAGGAGTCCCTGACTGGAATAAGGCAACTGCAAGCACTACCACAAGATGCCACCAAGCAAACAAAGTGGAACGTATGTCATGCATACTTGTGCTTACTTCACATGTATGAACACTCCAGTACTTGTGCTAGCTCTTTTACTGGTCCTTGCCTCACTTTTGTGAACCAGGTTTTAGTTAAACCATCTCAAATTTTTAGTTTACCCTTTTAAAGCAGGATTTCTCCCTTTGTGAGTAAAATTGTCTGGTATTTCCCAGAGGTAAATTATAGTAAGCTTACACTGTCAGGAAAGAGTTTTGATTGTTATAACTATCCTTTACCTGGCAGGAGCTCTACCTTTCACAAGTAAAATCATCTGACATTCCCCAGGGGAAAATAATAGAAATCTGATGCCACCAGGAAAGTTATTAACAAGCACTGGCAAAATGTTTCTAAATAAATCTCAACTCACAGTTTATTTGTAAATATAAAAGTTTTTCTCAAAGAGTAATATCAGTAAAAGATGAACAGAACCTGACTGAACAAGGGAATAATTCCTTTGAAAGAGATTGGAATGTACCATACCATAATAAAAAAACACTTAATCTGGCAAACAATTAAGGAGGAAACTTTATATCAGTTCTGGTTTTCCAGAATTCCACATGATAATTATTGTGTTCATCAAATTAATTTCCAGATTCTTTTCCCTGAAATAAATTAACCTGTTTCCTGAAGTGCTGTTAAACGCTCTCCTTGGATTGGTTGAGCACTTTTTTCTGCACCATTTTTAATCATGAAGGCTGTACTTTCACATGGTATATATTGACTAGCAAAAATGATGATCAAGATTGCACTTTATGGGAAACTCATACTGAAATTAAACATATCACTCTGGGAACAGTAAACTAATATGTATTCAGTTTTACAGATTTCTTATACTCCTTGAAGGAATTCTAGACTTCAGGGCAAGAACTGATGACATATGGCCAACCAAGTACAGTAAGAAGAAAGTGCAGAAGAACTTGGGGAGGAGAAAAATTGACCAAAAGAAAAATGTGTCACCTGAAAATAGCTCATCATCTGGCAATTTTTGAAAAATTGTGACTGAAGTTTTGGATCAGCCAATGAAGAGCTTATGGCAAATATTATAAAGTTACAGCCAAGACAGTGTGAAGTTTTACTGGATAATGAAAAAGGACATTCATGACAGACTCTCTTTTCATAGTCTCTCATTGAAAGAGGATCAGCAAATGCAACTACCAACTTTAATTAAGGGGTATTTTGACTTCCATGTATTTGTGACATAAAAGTGTTGCAACATGCTGGTCATAAAATTTCAAATCTAAACCTGGTTACCAGTATTTACAAACTAGTTTGGCTTTTTTTTCACACCTACAATAGGTACAACATTTCTTTCCTTTATTACTTGCTTTAAAATTTTTCATTACTTACTATTATCCAAACTTATATAATAATATTATTATAATTATACTTACCATGAGCCTTAGAGTAACTGGCACCTCCAGTAGCTTCACTCATAACTATATTAGAGTTAGAACAACAACAGATTCAGAAGTGTAAACACAAAATAAATAACAAAAACAGTCCCCTCAGAGTAACCTTTTGCAAAAGCCCCCTTTCTAGCATAAAGGTTTACAAGGCAACTCACCAGAACTATCAGCAAGCTAAGTCATTAAAATACTACAAATTTAGGGGATTGGGTAAACATTTGAATAAAGTGGCCAGTATGCAGATGATATATACCCATCTAAAGTGCTCTATTCTATTGATCCCATTTATCAACAAAATAATTTAAAGCTCACACTTCTCCTCTCTAACTAATCTGCTCTCTTTATCCAAGCTCTTGTCTAGACTTCTCTTTGACGTTCTTTCGGTTCCTCCTCATCTAAACTCCAATATCAGCAACATTTTAATAAACTTTTGCCTGTGAAGTGTCATCGCTGTTATATTTATTTGTTTTGGTCATGTAAAGCGAAACTGCGCCGCAGCCTGGGAGGTCGATGTTCCGTAACTTCAATTCAGAAAAATCGATCAGTGTAACACCCCCGCTGTACAACATGTTGCACAAAAAATTGTCTCGTTAGTCATGCCACGATTTTTGTGCAACATTGTTGCGCTAAAACTCGTCGTTAAAAATCGTCTCGTGTGACATCACCTCAAGCTTGTTTCAGATCTCATGTCAGTTTGAATTGTGCTAATCGATCAAATCATCAAAGTATGGCAAACGTTCGTCACTGCTAAGCTGCTGGAATGCAAAGCATTCGCTCGAAACGTTTAAATACAGCTGCCTCACATTCATCATGTCCTCACCTTCAAATGGGTCATCATTGTATTATCACACTGTTAGATCTCATACAAGGAAATTCTAACTGCCAGTTTGTCAACATTTTCGTGGTTTTTAAAGAACGAAGTAATATTTCTGGTGTGAAGCAATGCTTATACTTCCGGTCATGTTGAGTCACGGATTTTTAAAACAATTTCGTAAGCATAGACGAAGCTTTATGACGTTCGATCGTTCTAACTCTCTCTATCCTTTAGCTGCATATAGTGCATTTTGTGTTGGTCTTCATACAACAGATGCATAAACAGAAGAAAAACCAAAATATCCAACCAAGTTCATTCAGATGAATAACGCGTCTCTCGTAATCAAAGCGGCGAACAATGGGAAGTGATAACCCTGGGAAATAAAGCCAATCGTAAAAGATCAAAAATTCCGTGCTCGCAGTCTACAAGGCGATCATGAACAGTTAGACTGTTGATTAGACCAAATTAGACATTGGTAATCGCAGTGATGGCTTCCCAAGACTAAGTAAACCATTTATCCGACCATCTACATTCCTTTTGTTCGTCCAGCTTCAGCAAAATTCAGGAAAAAGTAACACGTTTTTAATGGGACGATGCCACCCCAGCACAGGATTCTACAACTGAAGCGAACTAATTCACAACACCCTAATATTTCGTTTACTTGTCAATTAGAGGACAAATCCACTTTACCTTTTCAAGACGTTTCGATCGACCGCACTGACGGCTTTACCACCTCAGTATACCGGAAACCCTCTTTCACCGGCTTATTTACGAACTTTGATAGTTTTGTCCCCTTATCGTTTAAACGTGGTCTTGTCTACACTCTACTCGATCGTTATTTTAAAATTTGTTCGTCATACCACCTTTTCCATTCTGAAATACTTAAACTGAAAAAAATACTTCTCAATAATGGTCACCCCGAGGTTTTTCTTGATCGCTGTATTCGTGTCTTTCTTGACAGGCTGTTTTGTCCACCCCCTCACGATACAAAAGTCTCATAAAACTGTTATCAATTTCTCTCTTCCCTTCACAGGGTCTCACTCTCTACAGATCCGAACACAAATCATAAAATTGTGTTCTTCTGCCTTCCCAGATTTGTCTTTACGCTTTATTTTCCAATCTGGCCGGCGCTTGTCTAGTTTCTTTCCCTTCGAAGACCGGATTCCCATGTTAACGAGAGCACGTGTTGTTTATAACTACACGTGTCGATGCCGCCGGTGCATCGTATTTGGGGCAAACACGCCGCCATTTACATACACCTATCTCGGAGCACATGGGAGTTTCGCCTTTGACGTTCATTCAATGTCGAGTGTTCTTATTCATACTCGTCGAACCGGACATCGCATTTCCCCCGACGACTTTATTATTGTCTCTTCTTGCCGTTCCAATTCGAATTTTGAACTTCTTCTTCAGGAAAGCCTACTTATTTCTAAGCTCAAACCTCCGTTCAACGAAAATATCTCTTCCACACCTCTTTCTTTGTTTTAGTCTCTCACTCCGTCATTAATTTTTCTCTCAGCTTCTTGTTTGTCACCTTTTGTGATTGGTCTACTGCTTGATTAACCACATGTAAATAGATATATTATTCTCACCAACCTTGTAGTTTAACTCTCTGAAGATGTTACATGACGCAACGAAACGTTAGAATTCAACTTATTTTTTAAAATCTTTTAACTTGTCTTGCCTTGTTGTGATCATGGTTCTTCACCTTAAAATTTTGAGCCGGGCTCTCATTTTTATCCTGAACTGAGAACTTATACTCGAGCTTGTACATGCCAGTGAACTCAAGTTTCATGTATGGAATGCTAACTGGCCAATGAAAAGTGAAGCCAAGATGGCCGCTCAAGTCCTCTACGCTGGCTTGTACGTCAGTCTTCGTCTCCCACGCAACTTTTTTCATTTTCTAACGAGGTTTCTTTGGAAATACACAAAACATGTGTTCAAAATACAGAAACAAGTTTAAGAACTTTAAATATATTTTGACAAAGTCAAACCGAGTAACAGGTTATATTTTCACGAAAATAAATTACCAAACATACGAGAAACCTGATAAAACGGTCTTGAAAAGTTGCTTGAAGAAACTACTAAGTGCAAGTCCTTTTTCACCGTTAGTTTACCATCTTCAGACAATTTAGTACACTTCTTAGGCCACACGGCAATAACAAATCCTTTTAAATACTCGATTATGTAAAATTGGTTCAGTAGTATTTTGTCTAAACATTTCTTCCATGGTTGGGAAAGTTTTCGAAGCCGAACTAAACAAAAACTAAACATTAAAGTCGTGCAAAGGACTGGAACTGACGTACAAGACCGCAAAGAGGATTGAAACTGACGTCCAAAATTTCCCTCCATGGGCGGCCATCTGGCTTCACTTTTTGCCCGAGCGAATGACTGGGAGTTAGCATTCCAGATATGGAAATTGAGTTCACTGGTCCAAAATTGGCCTCCATGGGCGGCCATCTTGGCTTCACTTTTCATTGGCCATTTAGTATTCCATATCAGTGAACTTGATTTCCATATCTGGAATGCTAACTGGCCAATGAAAAGTGAAGCCAAGATGGCCGCCCATAGAGGGCAATTTTGGACGTCAGTTTCAGTCCCCTACGCGGGCTTGTACGTCAGTTTTAGTCTCCCACGCGACTCGACATTTTCTAAAAATTTTCCTGATTGAAAATACACACAAAACATGTCTTCAAAAGGTGGAAATGAGTTTAAGAATTTCAAATATATTTCAACAAAGTCAAAGCGAGTTAAAGGTTATATATTTTCACGAAAATAAATTACCAAACTCACGAGAAACCTGATAAAACGATCCCGAGAAATTACTTGAGGAAAGTACTAAGTGCACATCCTTTTTTTACAGTCAGTTTACCATCCTTAGACAATTTAGGACAGTTCTTAGGCAACACTTAAATAACGAATCCTTTTAAACACTGGAATATGTAAAACTGGTCCTGTAATATTTCAACTGTGCACTTTTTCCATGGTTGTAAATGTTTTCGAAGTAGAACCAAACAAATACTGAAAATCAAATTCGTACAAGGGACTGGAACTGACGTACAAGACCGCGAAGAGGACTGAAATTGACGTCCAAAATTGGCCTCCATGAGCGGTCATCTTGGCTTCACTTTTTGCCCGATCAAATGACTGGGAGTTAGCATTCCAGATATGAAAATTGAGTTCACTGTTCCAGATATGGAAATGAGTTCACTGGTTTCAGTCTCCTACGCGGGCTTGTACGTCAGTTTTAGTCTCCCACGCCACATTTTAGATTTTCTGAAGAGTTTTCTTTGGAAATACAAACAAAACATGTCTTCAAAATATAGAAATAAGTTCAAGAATTTCAAATATATTTCAACAAAGTCAAACCGAGTTACAGGTTATATATTTTCACGAAAATAAATCACTAAACTCACGACAAACTTGATGAAACGGTCTCAAAAAATTACTTGAGGAAACCACTGAGTGCACGTCCTTTTTTACCGTTAGTTTACCATCTTCAGACAATTTAGTACACTTCTTAGGCCACACAGCTATAATGAATCCTTTTAAATACTCGATTATGAAAAATTGGTTCAGTAGTATTTCGTCTGAACACTTTTTCCATGGTTGGGAATATTTTCGAAGCTGAACGAAACAAAAACTAAAGATTAAAGTCACAGAATAAGAAGTAACCACAGGGGCGGATCCAGCAGAAAATGTGACCGCTGCTGAGAAGATATTCGCGTCGAGGGTGCGACCACTGAAGGGAGTCCGGGGGCATGTTCCCCTGGAAAATTTTGAAATCCTAGAACATCCAAAACACTATTTTCTGCGATTCTGAGGGCGTATTCTCACAGAAAAATACTAACATCTTTGGAAACGAATGAGATACTATTAGTATTTAAATACAGTATATGTGTTCAACACTTATTCACATTATAGCATGTTTTTATTAAAAAGAAACAAACTTACAGTAATCATAACAAAGAAGCACTGTAAGAAAATGGCGGCTCTAGAATAGCTCACTTACTGTGATCTTGACTTACTTGTCATTCCCAAACTTTTAGACTGTACTTACTGCAGTGTTGTAGGAGCTCTTCTCAACATAGTATTTCATGAAAGGCTGCTCATTATGGCAGTTGCCTCACAAAATAATTTAGCAACTCAAGATAGTGTACTGTAGCTAAATCATTTGGCAAGGCACACCACATTTCCACCACATTTATCCCAGGAGATAAATTTCTTAAGTTTGAGAGCACTATAAAGTTTGTATGACTTTCGTTAACCTCCAGGTTAAAAGCCAGAAGTTTACAAAAAAATTCATTCAAGATCACCATGATTAACCAGCAACACAGCAGAGAGGAAGTAGAAATTGTTCAAAACAATCTTGGTCCAGCAGCAACACAGCAATCAGGAAGTAAATTTAGTTCAAAATAATCTTGGTCCAGCAGCAACACAGCAATCAGGAAGTAAATTTAGTTCAAAATAATCTTGGTCCAGCAGCAACACAGCAATCAGGAAGTAAATTTAGTTCAAAATAATCTTGGTCCAGCAGCAACACAGTAAACACAATAGTAAATTTTTTTGATGCAGCTCAATGCTTGAGACAACGGAGATAAACAGCCAGACTCTCATATCCAATATCTACCAGAGAACAAGCATTGTAAAGGCAGTTTCCATCATCAGTAGTCCTAAAGCAGGTATTAGAAAATTAAAAAAAATTGTATGGTACATACTACTCCTCTTCCCTTGAAGTTTAATGGTTTTTGTTACATTTACATCTTACAGTGTTTTTCAGAGGTAAATAATTTACTGTATTCACAGAGATAAAAGAATTTTAGGCAAACCACTCGACCTTACGTTGTGGAAGCTAATTAAACAAGTCTGTCAGCTACTTTCGCTCAGTCTCAAGTTGTTCTTCTACTAATGTAAGAGTATCTGCTACTATATGCTAGTTGATTTCATGTTTTCTTGAGGTCCTTCAAGTTGATCAGTTGACTTCAATGCATTTAGTAACTTACGACTGACTTACTTCGATCAGTAACCGGAGTTAACCGAGAACCGAACGAAGCAAAACATAGTAAAGAATACATTACATGCCATAAGATGAGAACTGGACGATAAATGGCTGATTACCATTTTATCGTTCATATAATAATTTATTCATAAGTTTTTTAACTTGTTTCAAACATTATTGATAAAAACTTTAAATTATAATATTTGTGAGCTACACACTTACTGTACTGGGTGGTGATGTGTGGAGCGCAATTCCTCACTTTTCGGAAATTGAAGCTTGGCAAACGGACACACTGACAGCGTTAAACGAACACAACCATCACAAACTTTCCTCCTCTCAAGAGCCACGATTTGCGCGCAGCGTTCCTTAAGTAAGGATAACTTTTCATCCCGTTGCTGAGGAGAAAAGCTGCCACGAAGTATATCGAGGAATTTTTTTAAAACACTTCGGGAACTAACCATTGCTAATCAAGCAGAACTCAACAGAACTCAACGGAAAAATAATGTTACACGGGACGATTTTTAACGACGATTTTTAACGCAACAATGTTGCGCAAAAAGTCGATTCGTGTAACATGATATCTGCGAGCGATTTTGACGCAACGATGACTGTGGCGACATGTCGCATAACTTTCAACTAACTTCAAATGCTCGTAACATTGTTGCGTAGATTGCTGTGCACTTGATTCGTGTAAAGCCGGTTTTCCACTTGCGAATTTTTCTCGAGGAGCGACTTTTTTCGAGCTCTTTTTTTCGAGCGTGCAAATCATTATTTTCCACGGCAAAAGAAACTGACAACACTAAGGCGCGAAAACTCAACGTTTACAAAATGCCGGCAGTAAACTTAAGGCGTCTTTTCTTTTTGAGGAACAATATTATACCTTTGCTGTTGCTGCGTAGACATCAGAGGCGACTTTAGAAGTACAAAAAAAGATTCTGGATTCGGCGAATTTATGCTGAGCGGCAGCAAAACTTGAATATCACCTGCTTGTCAAAGAGCCCATGCTTCATGACCAGGAATATTTTTTCCATTGCTTTCGGATAACGCCAACCATTTTCGAGGAGTTGCTCTCTTGGGTAGGGCCACTTCTGCGAAAACCATCAACCAAAATGCGAGACCCTTTTGGCCCTAGCGAGAGACTCTGTGTTTGCCTAAGATACTTAGTTACTGGCGATGCTCAGGTAACTATTGCGGCCAGTTATAGAATGAGCCCTGCTGTTGTAGGAAGAATAATAAATGAAACATGTCAAATATTGTGGAAGACATTAATTGAGAAAGGTTATCTTAAGCACCCATCTACAATAGAAGAATTGAAAGCAATTGCAGAAGACTTTGACCAGTATTGGAACTTTCTTAATTGCTTAGGTGCTTTAGATGGGAAGCATGTGGTAATGCAAGCACCAGCTAGATCAGGGTCAATGTACTTCAATTATAAGAAATCATTCAGTGTTGTTCTTATGGCCATATGTAATGCCAAGTATCAATTTACCTTGGTTGGCATTGGGGACATAGGAAGACAAAGTGATGGTAGTGTTTATAGTTCCAGTCATTTGGGACTTGCCATTGAAAACAATCAACTTAAAATTCCTAGTCAAGCCAACTTCCAAATTCAGAAAAAGTCCTCCCCTATGTGTTTGTTGCAGATGCTTTTGGGTTAAAAAGACACCTGATGAAGCCTTTCCCTTCACAAAATTTGCCACTTGGCAGCGGAACAACTACAGATTCTTACGTGCACGAAGAATTATTGAAAATATATTTGGAGTAGCAGCAAGTAGGTTTCGAATATTTCGTCGACTAATAATTGCAAATGTGGAGAAAGTTACCTTGATCACAAAAGCTGCTGTTGCACTCCATAACTTTCTTATATCAGTTAACTCTTCAAATGGCTACAGATATTGTCCCAGAAACTTCATAGATCACAATGGTCCTTCAGGACTTGCAGTTGGAGAGTGGAGAAATGATGCTAATGACATTAATGGTTTGCAGCCAATTTCCAGAAATGGTTCTAACAACTATTCAAATGATGCAGCTGCAGTACGGCAAGGATTTAAGGAATATTTCAACTCAGAAGGTGCAGTTGAATGGCAATGGGAACTAGTAAATCACACTACACACCCTTATGATGGTTATTTGTACAGAATGCAGTAAAGTTTATGAATTTGATATCTGGATCTACAAGTAGCATTAAAAAACAATGTACCAAAAATATTCAGTTACTTTAATGCCATTCAAGGCAGACAATATTTGCTATTTTTCAGTATTTGATATTTAAAACTTCAATTAAATTGTCATTTCAACTTTTCATTACCATAACACTGTAACTATTCAAGACAATCAATAATTTGTTATTTGAATCTAAAAGTATATACAACTTCAAAAAGTAACCAAGCTAACACAATTTGCATAAAGTATTTTAAACATGATAATCTTGTGTTCAATATATGAAATGTGAACTGTAAAGTTAAGTCATAACAACATAACTATGAAGTTATTAATCTTAAAATTCAATATCATACAGTAACTGGCTAACTTTAATCATGGCCAACCTTTTCTTCTTCAAAGGGAAAGCATTAATTATTGGAATTAAGCTTTTGCAATAAAGGGAAGTTTCATCATCATTCTTCTCCTTTGCAAGTGTTTCATTTATTTGCCTGTCTGACCTCTCCAGCTGTTTGAGAATTGCTGTATCAATGGCATCTTGACGTATTTTAAAGCCATGCCGACTTCCAGAAGGAGGAAATAACATCTCATCTGATTTTCTTTTTGTAGCATTACTTACAGATTTATTAGAAGTAGATGGTTCATCAACAGATATTACAACACGTTCTGCTGTGATAGGTAGATTACTCTCTGTAGGCTTGTTTGCTGTTTTCTCAAAGTGAAACTTCATTTGCTCAAAGTATTTGCACCTTGGAAGTGAAGAGGCTGCAGCTCCAGATCTTGTCATACGTTGTCTTTTATCTAAGCATTTTTTTAAGCTATCTTTGAGATTCTTGAGTTGGCTTTGCAAGAACTCAACTGAAATTAAATGCAAGTAAATATAAGTGTATGCAACAATATACAATGCATAATGCGCTGTACACAATACGACATGAATAAAAATGAAGTATATGATATTTAGCAATATGACTGTAACAACAATTATTGCCAGGGAAGTACAGCACAACAGAAACAAAATTCAGCAGTTTCAAATGAATACAACGAGAATTTGTTTCGAATTTTGAAGAACTCTTTATAAGTTTTACCAAACAACATGAATTTAAAATCTGAAAAAAATGCCCTTCCCAGGCGAATTTCAAAGGGCAGCTGTTTTTATTGGGATACAAGTGATACCTTGATATGACAACCCTTACAGGTCATTAGTATGCCTTCACTTGTTGAAACTTAACAGAACCATATAATTAATGGTTTACATCCTGGGGTTCACTTACAGAGCTTACACAAAAAAATACCAGATGTCTAACATATGGACACTACTTCTATATTTTAAAAAAATATAATTAAATCAAATGCTTTTAACCTTCAGCAGTCAATGTAGAGGATGGATCCCTCAATGGATTAACAAAGCATGTGTAAAATTGTAATGGGGATATGGTGTTTTCCTTTGTCATTTCTGAAATTAAGGTTGAAATAGGGTCTGAATGGGGTAAAAGTTCAACCACTTCTCATTAAGCTTTTTGGAGTAGTTTTCAGCTGACAGAAATTTAAAATTAATCGTTGGGCAACTGTCCAAATATCTTACAACACAAAGTGAAATGGTGTTGAAAAACAATACTTGAAAGATGGAAGTAGTTCTATGAAGCTTTTAGACGTCTGTCTCATTTCTTTAGTATCGTCGGTAAAAACTCACCGTCTCTGTTAAATAACTTTCCAATGAGGGTCCATGCATTTTGCTTAATCGGCCGGTTTTTATATGCTTCTGAGTTGATGTCCCACAGACACCTATATTTTCGAACTTCCTCTAAAAATAATTCTTTGTCAAATTCGATAGCATTTTCAGAAGGCCTATCACCTTCTTCGTTTTGCTCAAGTTCTTGACTCTCCCCTGCCGTTGTTGTGCAGATTGAGATTGTTGTTCTTGATGTGGTGGTCCTTGCAGTGCTACAGCTCATGATTGAGAATTGGCACTTGGAGAATTGGTGAGAAACCTTCGCAACGCCTCTAGATCAAGTTCCGCCATGTTGACACTTCCTTCGGAAGCAAGCCAGAAACTTTTTTGAAATCTGATTGGCTAGCGCCTTTTTTCGCCGTCAAACAGTAAGATTCATTCGAACTCTCTTTTTCGCTCCAGCGAATAGCTCCTACTATATTACAAGGTGATGATATATAATGGTATGTTACATGATAAGTAAACGAGATATTGGCGTAGGAGCGGAAGTGGGAAGGGCACAAGGAAACAGCAGACTGACGATGAAACCGGGCTAATTTTTTCGATTCGGCGAGCACTCAAAGGTTCAAATGCGCATGAGCATCGGCATAATAGGCCGCTTCTCGTGAAAAAAATTCGCAAGTGGAAAACCGGCTTAAAGGCCCACACACACCGAACGCGGCGCGGCGGCGAATAAAAGCGATAAAAGTTCGCTACCGTGTTTCTGACTATGTAAAGTACATACCGGACGCGGCGCGACTGAAACGCGTTGCGGTAGTGTCGCGCGATCTTAAAAAGTTCGCTTCAAGAGCGATTTTATTCGCTCCGCTAAGGAAATCGCAAAGTTTGGACCAATCGGAACGAAGGAATCAAAACGACTTCCTTTTGGCTGAGTGCTATACTCAAACAAAATGGCGGCAACATTGGAGAAAGGAGTGGAGGAAAAACTTATTTTGCTTGTTGAAAACCACAGCGTGATTTACGATAAAACTAATCAAAATTACAAGGACGCAGAATTAAAAGACAATGTCTGGAGAAGTATCAGCGAACAATTAAACATGGATGGTGAGTTAAATGTTGCCTAAATGAATTCTTAAAGTTCCGTAAAACATCATGGAAGAGAAATGACGAAGATGTGGTGTGTGACTCTAATTTATCCTTCAGATTTGTATTAGCAAGATTTAAAGTCTAATGGTTATACAATTTCCCCTTTGCAATTTTATTGGTATATTTTATTTTTAATGGTTTAATTTAACAGTTAACATGACCAAGAAGAAGTGGAAAAACCTTCGAGATACCTACATAAAGAAAAAGAAGGAAAACAAGGGAAGAAGTGGGGATCCTTCCAAAAAAACAAAAGAATGGAAGTATGAGAAAATTATGGACTTTTTGGACCCATACATTAGTAACCCAAGGTATTCAAAATCACAACATAAGAGTAATTCTTCTCATGTTCGCCTTATGCATGATACCACTTCTATCATGATACCACTTGATCAGAAATTTCGACCGTTTTTGGCTTAAACATTTAGATGGGAATCAATGAACTGTTTACTGTAAGGTTGTGCCTGGACTCTAATCCCTTTCGGGGCAATCGAGGGTTTAAAAAAACAACTCTTTTAAAAGGTTTCAAGCTTTTAAGTTGGTATTTCCACATTTCGTTTGCGGACCACGAGGAAGCAACTGAGAAGTTGAAAAAAATTACGGCTCTTTTTTCCAAACATCATAATGCTTTTCAATCCCCATCAATTCCAGGCAAAAACATTTCAATCGACGAAGAACTTGTCAAATTTAACGAATTTATTTCTGTTGTGAATGGTTTAGAAATGCAGAAGATGCGGACAGTGATGCGCTGTGACTTCTGACAATCAGACCTTCGTCTTGTGCTTGCTAAACAACTAGTTTCAAACTACAGCGGCTATAAACAACATGTAGTGCTTCGATTGGTCATAATATCGATATAGGTACGAGTATCAAGGACCAGAACTTTGATTAAGGCTTCCGGAGCGAAAAGAACTTTTGTTAAATTCAAAAGTTGGATGAGAGCGGCCTGTCTGGCGAACTTTGAAGTGCGGACAAGTGCTTACAAGTGCGGACAAAGTCCAGTAAATCTGTGTAGAAAACAAGACTATTTTTTCAAAGTGATATTTGGAAATTCAATAAAAACATAACACTGATGTCATTTGAAACGTTTTGCATGATTGTTATGTCCCGGTATCGAATTACCGTGAAATGAACAATTTGGCTTTGTGCCACACTTCAACTGCCAGGGTTGCAGTCAGTTGTCAAAAACTTGTCAGATACACCCATCAGAAAATGTTTAATTTCGTTAACATTTTGGTCTTCGTTCTCTTCAAGATCAAAAATCTTTGTATTATTATTTTTCTTTTTTAATGGAATGAAATAAACGGTTTAGCCACAAAACCAGACTATTGTGGTTTTATATGCTTGTGAATATTTTTTCAGTCTTGAATCCAGTATAGTGCTGCAAAATTGTCATATGCTTGGATTTCTAGCCCTTAATTTTTAAAACATATGAATCCGAATGGATTAAAATTCACAAAAGATGAATACTTATTTATCACTCTACCCTGTGCTAAAAATTCAGGGCTTTCAATTGGCTTATTGAAGAGCTTTAGTAATTTTTGTAGATGCACTGCTGCACTAGCTGAAATCAACCATTTTGCTTGCCCGTTGAAGGGGTGGCCTGCTTCCAGCGCCTTGGGCGTTAATGAGTTAATGAGCATCAAGTGTGACTCCTCATGTTTAAGCAAGCTCCTGCTGAAAGTTTGAGTAACAGTTGACAAGAACAGTACTATTTATGTCAAACACCAGGCTGGAACATAGTTTTACAAAGTCATCCACAAAACAGCTTTCAACCCTTACAAGTTTTTCCTATCATTTATCTTATCTGAGAAAAAGGTTTTGTATCTTATCATTGATTTACTTTTTTAAAAAACCTATTTTAGAGATTAGAAAAGTAAAATAATGCGCAACCCATTTTTTTTGTGTATAATCAGGTGTTTTATCTGATATTTGCAGCACATCTTCAAATATAAATGCCACATTCAACCAAATGTTGTCTGAGGATGCTGAGGAAACTGAAAACATAAATACAGAGAAAGATTACCATTCAGATGATGAAGATTATGCTTTGACATCGGAAAAATCATATACAAACGAAAGTATCTCAAACTCATCCCAAAGTGATATTGCAAATACTTCAAGGCCCATAACACCAAATATTACAACCCACTGCACTGGAAAACGACGGAAGCCACGTGACCCAGTATCTGAACAAATCATTAATTATTTGAATAGCAAAAAGTCTCCCTCTGAACATCCACAAGTAAAAACTAATGAAGAGTATTTTGCCCTTAGTATTGTTCCTACTCTGGAGAGAATGACAGACAAGCAAAAGGCACTGGCTAAAATACGTATTCAGCAGCTTCTATATGAGATTGAGTTTAGCAATGAGTAACAGTGACTGAAATGTTAGTTATTTTCTGTTACTTTCATATTCTTTTTGTTCAGTTCCTGTGTAGCACCCAAGACAGAATATATACATGTTATGTTGTTATTTGATGCATAAATAAAATATGCAAGAGCAAGCAATCCTTTCTATTATTTTTAATTATCTTTTAAGAGCTCAATATCAACTTGATGGCAATCAGGCACTATTTCAATATTACATTGCATTCTTCAGCTAAACAGAGCAATGGAAGGAACCCCTTTGTACTGTGTCATATTGCCAAAGCACTTCACCATCTCCAAGACAAAAGTACGCCTTAAATTTGTCCCTTACAGCATATGCATCAGCTGATGCTCTACAACCCATATTCATAATATTTTGCAGTGAATTACTTTCATGCACATTACTTTCTATTTCCTCAACATTAAAACTCTGTGAAGTAATCTCACATTTTGACTTTTGTATGTAGTTATGTAGAGCACAACATGCCTTTACAACTTTTTCAACTCGCTGTGCATGTAAATTAATCCGCCTCTGAAAGATCCGCCACCTCTGTGCTAAAATTCCAAATGCATTTTCTGAGATCCTTCGTGCTCGTGACAAGCGATAATTAAAAATACGCTGATCAATTGGTATATTTTTTCCTGGATAAGGGCGTAAAAGGTATGTCTTAAGTGGAAAGGCCTCATCGCCAACAATGACATAGGGCATGGGACCAAGTGCAGAACCTCCAGGTAGGGCAATAGGAGATGGTATATTCAGTTTTCCTGTTGCCAGTCCTTTACCAAGCAATGACATGGCAAAAATTCCACCATCACTATTTGATCCATAACTGCCAATGTCGACAGCTGTGAAACAATAATCAGCATCAACCAATGCCAATAAAACAAGAGAAAATGTCCCTTTATAATTGAAATAAAGTGAGCCTGTGTTGGGAGGCGCCTGAAGAACTATATGTTTGCCATCTATAGCCCCGATACAGTTGGGGAAATTCCATTTGTTTTTGAATCTCTTAGATATAGCTCGCCATTCATCCTGTGTTGGCATTTTCATATATGAACTGGAGAGGCTTGTCCAAAGTGCTTCACATGTCTCCTCAACAATACCACCAACAGTGGATGCACCTACTCTATAGCTAAATGCTATAGTTTTGTATGAATCTCCAGTTGCCAGAAATCTGAAAAAAATAAGATAATATATCGAACAATTCGTATTTCACACCTGCAGACAATTCAAGGGGCTACAAGCGCCATATAACAGGTAGAATTTCAGTCCATGAAGAGGTACAGTTCTACAGGTAAACAGTAAGTTAAGCCATAAGATATTGCATTAGCTACATTAAGATTTATAATCCAAAAACGGAAACAGTTATTAAAATATAAATAACCTAGTCCAATGTAGTCAACTTAAATGCACTTGAAGGAAAATGATGAAATCTAGAGCTAGATGAGTTTTCTACTTTGAAATTACAAGCAAAATATGGTGAAAAAACTCTAATTAATAACAATAAAATTGACTAAATAATACACTAATATTTTATCTTACCTCAAACAGATTGCCAATCGCTCCTGGGGACTTACTGCTTTCCTGTAGTTGGTGGTCATTTTACGAATGATAGGTCCAACAACTTGCAGCAAATAATCGAACATCCCGGGAGTCATTCTGAAATACTGGACGAACCTTTGCTCGTCGAATCTGAGCTCTGACACCAGGCGATGAAATTCACCATAACGCCGCCTCTTTCTTATTATGTCATGAATCCAGTTTTTTCGTCGTTTACGCCGTCGATTAGCCAGCAAAAGTAACAACATTTCCTCCTCCTCGTCAGCCATGTTGTTCGCACAAGAAATCGCGCTTGGTCTGCACGAAATACATGCAGCGTTTGACCGCGCGAATTGAGAAATAATTCGCTTCGCATTCGGTGTGTGTGGGCCTTAACAGCAGAGCCGGCGATTTTTATCGCAACAATCTCCCAGAGTCCCTTACTGTTACCCCGAAAAGCAGCCAGGAAATCCAGGAATGTAAACAAAATGGAGGAAATTGAATGAGACCTAGGGATATCCTCAGTGGTTTCCTTTAACAATGAAACAGTAAAGCTCGCTGATTGACTGTGGCTTTTATGATTTTCAGAGTGAAAATGATAAAATTTTTTGAAGTTAGTTCTGTTTTACAGTCCTTTTCCCCTTTTTGAAACCAATCTTGTTACATGCATGGTCAAAATCTGACGAATGGAGTAATTCGGGCCCTCTCTTTATCCCAGCTCTTGTCTATATTTCTCTTTGACGTTCTTTCGGTTCTTCCTCATCAAAGTTCCAACATCAGCAACATTTTAATGAAGTTTTGCCTGCAAAGCGTTGTTCTATTATGTTTGTTTTGGTGGCGTAAAGCGAAACGAGGCTGAAGCCTGGGAGGTAGATGTAGCGAATTTGAATTCCGGAAAATAGTTCAGTGTGACACTCCCGTTGTGCAACATGTTGCACAAAAAATTGTCTCGTTTGCCATGCCACAATTTTTGTGCAACATTTTTGCGTTAAAAATTGTCCCGTGTAGCATCACCTTGAGACCAGGTAACTGTGTGGAGACTAGGACCGGAAAATTGAGTATTTTATTTACCTGATAACTTTTCGGAAAAGTTGGATGGGGTTTAGGTTAAAATGTCACCAAGGGTAACATGTCAACGGTTAGAATTAGGGTTAGAGATAGGGTTAGCAATAGGGTTAAGATCCTAATCCTAACTGTAATGCTAAACTTTATCCTAACTCTGACAATAACATTCAGGACAATCCTGAATCTTTGAACCGTTGGCATTTCAGGATTTTCCTCAATTTTAGCTGAGAGGATATATCATGTAAATACAATACTTTAATTTTCCAGTCCAGTCTGCACACGGTTACCTAGCCGTCTCAGTGGGTACGTTCTCGTGCCGACCAATCATATCAACCGACGAAAATTGGTCTGTCCACGAAACAATTCTGGTTAAACCTACATTTTATCAATCGTTACGTGTGCGATTTATGGCACTTACCTACAGTTAATCAAGCTGTTCTCTGAAGGTGATACGCAACTGGTGGACGAGGATGGTGATCGTAGTTTAAAGTAAAACATGAATTACTTTTATCGGCCTATAGGAAAGGAAAAAACGATTTTGGGAAAACTTTCAGTCTTTCCGCAAACTGCATTCTTGTTTTCAAGGTTTTCCGGCTCTTTTGGGGCTCTCTGTTTCCCGCATCAATTTTTAAGTGCGCAAATTGATATTCATGGTATCCCACAAAGCAAGAGTCAATGTCGAATGAAGTCGTCGTTAAAACCATGACTGGAGCGTCAAGCTATTGCGACTTGATGAGGTGCTCAACACTCTCAGTATTTGGATCATCCAGTCAATGACGTCATCCGAATAAAAAATTTTCGCCTCAATGTTGACCTTTGTTTCTTCTCATACTTCCTAATGAAAGATGCCAAGATGCCGTACGCTACTGGTGTCTTGTTTCACTTGGAGGTTTTTGAGTCCGATCGCTTTGTGGGCCTTTTTGTAGTCCATGCATTTGTGAATGTGTGACTTTGAGTAACTCACATTGCATCCTACAGTGTTTTTGCCATCGAAGGAGATGAGATTTGCACTCAAACCAGTCAACAGAACTTTTTAACAGAAAAGAGTATTCGAAAGATTCAACAACAGCAGAGCATTGGCGATTTCTTTGCATCGGTAGGACTTTCTGTTGAACTCACCGTAGGAGTGGCCTCTATTAATGTTTTTTCCGATTTTACGTTAAGTTTGGTTGAAAGGAGAAAAAACTTTTTTGTCGGATGGAAAGAATCTACACTGTTGCTAGTGTCTTCATATAAAAATTGTACGAGGTACGAGTCATTCCATCACGTTAAATATTAACAACTATTTAACAAATTGAAAATTGCTTGATTGTCTCTGCTGTGATAGAAACATCAATGATGTCATTTCAACCGAAAAAATACCTAGTGAAATGATAAGGCGTAGCCAAGCATTTTTTGGTATTTTTCGGGTTGAAATGGCGTCACAAATGTTTCTATCACAGCATAGAGAGACACGAGAGCTATTTTCTATTTGTTTTATAAAATAACCAAGGTTTTTTCGAATTATCGTGACGTCATCCGTATTTCTGTATCCTAATACAAAATAAAAATGACGTCAGCATGTCTCTGTACTCTGAATGAAAATGAGGATCGTCAAATCAAAGCGTACGTACATGACGCGTGTTACTTTATAATTGTATATTTAACGGTGACCAGGTTATTTTGAACCCTTGCAATTTCAAACTATTCTCGTTTCCCTTGAGAGTTCGAAATACCAAGGTTTTGCTGTATTTACAAACAACCCTCGGATTACTTTAAAATAATTCACAGATTGTTTATAAATAATGCCTCATTGTAACGAACAATTCTGTGATTAAAAAACGTAACAAATTACCAATTTAAAGAAATATAAGACAAACATAAACCGAAGATAGACATCTTGAGAAACTGAAAATGAGATTGAAAATAAGACAAAGACTTATAAATGATATTTCGACTTTACTACAAAGTCACAGTCAGACCAAATGATTTCTTAAAATATTTACAATCCCTATGCCCCTGTTTATATGGTATGCAATACTAAAATATTTATACATCTTGTTAACGTTGTTTAAAAGCCTTTTTAAAAGTCACGGAATAGAACACAAGAAAAGAAAATCCTTTTTAAACGATATTATCGTTAAGGGTAATTTTGATTACTAGAAATTTAAACCTCACGAGAAACGTCGTAAAGGCAAAGCAACATCACGCGAAGTGATGTTCAATTCATGCAACACTGTCATATATGAAAACTCTCGAAGGTTGTTGCATTGTTTTCCAATCGTTGAACTAAAGCCACATTTTATAGGCAGATGTAACTGGGTATCGTCCCCATTAGTAAGTTACGTAACTCGGTTGAGTTGCAGTTGCCATCTTCAGATACTTCGTGTGCTAGCGGCAAATTTACACAAAAACACTACGATCACTTGTACTAAGGCACTTATTAATATGTTACTGTACTGAATCTAACAGTGAATTTCTACTTAAAGACATGTACTTGCTCTCAACTTTTTCCACCCCAAATGTCTGCAAAGTGTAATCACGCCATTAAGGTGATTTAAAAAATTACGTTTTGAAAATTACTTGTGGGACATTTGTCGGTCCAGTTGGAACTGTAGTAAGACGTCTGATCACCTGTTCATAAAGTTGCTGTTGAAAAGGAAACTCTTCTAAAACAGCAAAGGACAATTATGAAAGTTTTTATCCATGCCGCATTTGATATATGCATTCGTATATGTATATGAATATTTTTTGTATACCTATACATATATCTATTCATATACATATACACGCACGTATACATATGTACACGTACAAACATATATATAGGCCAAAAAACAACGCCTTATGAAAACAAAATATATCTCTTGTCTAGTATCATGAATCTTGACCGCCAAATATGGATCAACCGATCTTGACAATGATGGTGAAAAATTCAGTCGATGGAAAATTCCATCAGTTGGTCAGTCTTGTGCTTAATTAAGATGAATGCGCCATCGCTCCATCAGTGCGGGTAGATTAAACCGCTGGACGGTTCTCTCACACCAGTCCAGCGTAAAGACAGAGTGCTTGGACAATTGTCGGATCAGACTTTGATCCTTCACTTAAACTCTTCCAAAGATAGTCTGTTATCCTTATTCTAAAAAGACACCACAGAATGTCCATTTTGATACAGGATTGCATAATTAAATTTAAATCAGTGAACGGGCGTCTGTCAACCAAAACCTTGGATTGCACCAGGATGAAGGCAAATGTTTAGTTTGCCAAATTTCCGGAGGAATCGTGCTGAGAAAAAAATATTGGTGGGGTACAGGAATAATTATTTCTATAAAAGTAAATGCACCTAAACAACACAACAAAATGATCGCCGGAGAAATAAATTCCTGCTTAACATTCACGCAACCATGAGTACTTTAACGCAATTTGAAATACGAAGAGATAGCCGAGTGTTTTAGATCTGATAAAGCACGTACTGCGAGGTTTTTTAGATGTCTTCTAAAATGAACCTTTTTAATACGCTAATTCGCGAAGAAAGTTTGGAAATTTATGTTTTCTCAACCGAAAATATTAACTTCTTCTTCATATATAAAGTCACATGTGTCTTTATCACATATAAAGACCCGATACGATTATGATTTTTTTTTATATTTTCTTTTAGAAATTTTAAAAATATATATATATATATTTCGTCTAGACGCCAATGTGTATTTTTTAAAATGTTATATCAGAACTTTAAAGAGTGCTTGTGAAATCACGAATCTGAGCAAAATATGTATTGGATAGTTGCCCAGGTTAAGGTAACTAATATTCTTAGTTCATTGCTAGAGAAGCTTCATACAGAATATAGTAGTGTAGTCCTATTTCATTTGAGTGATTAAAAATAAATTTAAATGTCATCGTTTTGTTTACTGCTGGGTTTTTGTAGAGCTAGAAGACTAGTCAATGCCTCAGGGATAATAAATATATTAACCCAGGGACATTAACTAATTAGGGATTACTAAGTGAATTTAAGAACCGTGGTACATTAAAGAAAACCGAGGTGATCGTGAACTAAATATACTTAAGCACTATTTGTGGTATACAAATTTACACAGTGCACATTACAAAGACTAATCCAAATCAAGGTTTTTTAGTTAATTTAATAACCTGGAGGGAAAAAAGATAAAATTAAAAAAACTTCAACATCGAAAACTTGCTTACCTTGTCCATTAAATTAAATATTTTATTAACCCGTTTTTCTGGCGTATTCTCTTCTTCTGGAAGGGACACCATGTTGGACTGGAAATAAAATCAAATAAGATCCGTTTGGAAATCAAATAAGATCCTCGTTCAGCTTTTGATACTTTACTTCAAAAACTCAATAACAATTCATGAAGAAGATTAAATACAAATGAAAGTTATTAACGGGTCGTGTCTTTAAATGTGACAGAGCACTCTTACTTTTTTCCTCAAATTTATGCGGCTTAGAAAACATTCATTTTCAAACTTTCTTCACGAATAAGTGCATTAAGGGTTTCGTTTTTGAAGTCATCCAAAAAAAACTCGCAGTTCGTGCTTAATCTGATCTAAAACACTCGGCTTTAACCCCGATGCAATACTCTTGCTCGTTTCTTAAATATTACATAAAGCGGGCAGCAAATACGACATTAAGGCTTTATGTATTCATTCCTACTTTATCAAAGTTCACAAAACGGGAGGCAATGGAGGAAAAAGTGGACTCAATCGTATCCCCGACTGATAAAATCTAGTACTGTTAAAAACTTCGAATATAAAGCGAATTTTAGTCAGTATGCACTACTTCTCTTGTATACGTAGGCAAACCATCCAGGGCAGCATGAGGGACAAATGTTCCCCCTCCCTCAAGTGCTAAAAATACGGGGAAATCGTGGGAAATTCAGGCAAATTTACATTCGGAAAATTTACTTGCCGTTCACTTTGGATTAGTACCCTTTAATTCTGTTTCTTGGAAATCCGCCGAGAAGACGATAAAGGTGTAATATAATTAAAACCTCTGCAAATCACAGGCAGTGAACATTGAATCATTTGTCCACGAAAGTCACACCTTTGCCCTTATGGGGCCACTGTTTTCACACTCGTCCAATTCTGAGAATAAAGAAGCAAACTGGGGAATGTAAAGTATCTTAACGCATGACGTCATTTCGTGTGATGTAAACAGTCTGGCCCTCGAATAAAAATTCAAAGCAGTACCACAGTCAGACAGAGGCTTTCAGGAACAGCTTGATAAGGGGACCAACGAAATACCTTCTACTGGCCTTCCCGTTTAAAATAAAGTGATGATGAATGATGCCGAAAACCTGTTTCGCGCTCATAAGGTTAACTATGGCTTTTTTTGTGCCAACAAGAAATTAAACAATAATTCAGTTTAATTTCACTTGCACCAATCTAGAAACTTACTCTATTAAACATCTCACATGAGGAAAGTAAATATTTTCGAGCCGGCTGCGCGGCGAAAATCGGGAGGCGATCCCTTCACTTTAATGACATCAGGGGGTGACTGCTACCCCATCTCTTTCTTCGGAAGCCCTTGTCCTCAACGACCTGTCGTCACTTACCACCATTTTATAAATCGATCCTACGATGTTGAGCATTTCATCTCTCGGAATGAAACCATCGTTGTCAAGGTCATACAGTTTGAATGCCCCTGAAAGGAAAAAAAGATCGGTGGGTTTTCTCATCGTAAGTTTTACGTCAGATCATTGCTACACATGTCCCCTATTTTGTCTCGTTGATCCAACATGACTGCTTCAGTGGTGAAGGTTGTATATCGGTCAATAAGGTTAATCCACCAAAAGCAGCGCGCACCACACAAAAGGAAGTTACGAATTTTTAACAGGAATTTAAGTTGGAAAGCAAAGGAAATTCAAAAGAAACTTTGCAAATTTGCCTGAGAACTTTGCAAGGAACGTTTCCAAACTTGCGAGGTAACAAACCTAAATTGCAACAAATTAGTAGTGCATATTAGGAATATTCTACTTAGTTTCCCTCTCAGGACCATCGCCATTTTAACAGTGTCCAACACGATTAGTTTATTTTCCAGCAGGAGCAGGGTTGAGGAAGCTCGGTGCTTTGTTTGCAGCTCTCGACGGCGCAAAGCCAAGAATCTTTTGAATATTCTACAAAAGAATGAGATAACATTCAAATAATGAAAGTAGATCGGAAGAAGCTGTTTTTCAGGGGATATATTGCGAATAATAGAAATCGAACGAAACCGGTTACTACTTCTAAAAAAATTCATGAAAGTGGTTGGAAGCTAAAAAGGTTAGAAGTTTATAACTATACATACACGACAACGAAATCTGTTAAATATGCCAAAAACTGTCACATGAATATGTCAGCGATTAAAGCACACCGTATGGGTGTTTATCGTAACTTAACTAGATCTTTATCTCCTCCGACAGTCTTCAACGTTATTAAGGTGTTTGGTTTGACCATACGTGTTTCTGTGTTAACAGCCTAAATCTTTGGCACTGCAGATAGTTTTACAAACTACGTTCTTAATAAAGCTCCAGTAGCTATAAAATTATTCTAGGTCACTTAAACCGTAGAGAAGAATGACCAATTCATGAATCAATGACCCACATCGAAAATTGAAACTAACCCTAACCAGACAATAACACTCACTCTAACCTTAACCCAAATAAAAACCATAACACTAACCCTATTTCTAACCCCATATCCGAACCCTAATCCTAATCCATACCCTTATCTCCCTACTCCTTACTGTCACACTGTTGGTTACGTTGGTCACTCAGTCCTAACAGGGGCATCACTAGGTAAAATTAATGCTGCTCCCGATTAATCGATTATTTTTTGGCAATCGATCATTCTTAAAAATAATCGGATCATCGACAACAACCACGCACAGCATGATATTCACCTGAATTTTCTTTCTGGAATTAAAAAAAATGCGAAAAGATAGCATTCTCGCGCTCTCATTGTAGTCAATTGTGGTCAAAGAAGAAGTGTGCAGCACTTAAGCCAGCCGTTGTTGATGCACTGTTATTTTTAAGTGAAAACAATATGTAGACAGTCAAAGTGCATATTTCTTTATTTAGCCTATTTCTCTGTGTATATAATTATATTATATACGTTTTTTACTTGAGTTTTTCTACTGGAAAATTTCGAAACTTTAAAAACATTAAAGCATACCCCTTTCGTTGAAGAGACAAACCACTGCGGACGGGTCGTGATTTAATTTATTCAGTACGATTAATCGATATTAATCGATTGTTGACAGCGATTAATCGATTATGGATATGAACCGATGGGAGCAGCACTAGGTAAAATAGGGAATTGACGCCTCTGAGTCACTGGCTACTGTGTTTGAGGATATGTAACTTGCAAGGATTACTGACCTTGGAAAGTCCAAGAACATTCGCT
This sequence comes from Heliopora coerulea, assembly GCA_030142905.1. NCBI lineage: Eukaryota > Metazoa > Cnidaria > Anthozoa > Scleralcyonacea > Helioporidae > Heliopora > Heliopora coerulea. Next base: position 119,494 of record JASJOG010000247.1, read on the forward strand.
GAATATTCGATGGTACCTTACCTGTCTGATAGACATTGTACATAGGATATACAGAAATATAAAAGAACAATCTGTATAGTCCGTTCCTGGAAGATTACGATGCGACAACCCTTGGAACCAAGACAGAGGTATGAAGGGAAGTTTTACGACCACTCTTCCGTCGAAACTACAGATGCAAAAATTGTGCATTCGTCAATCGAGGTGGTGTATTCCCAGGTGCATGAAAATCAAGTAGATTAACAGCTATGAGGAAAATAGTGGCCAGGACTTTATTTCAATTGAATTTGACGCCCAATGACTACATGAAAACCAAATCACCAGAGTAAAACAAATGTGAGCGCTAAGTGTCGAAACATTCAGCTATTGAGGCAAAAATCAAAAATATATTTTTCTCGATAAGTAAACTAACTACAATTTATTTTCACCTTGTGTAGCTACTGACACTATTTACTTTTCTCAATTCACGGCAAAAATCTACGGCAACTTCACGTCACCATTCCTTTGTTTAATGGATTGCTATTTTTTGTATTTTTTTGACTTTGAAGTAGGATTCTTTGAAGTTCGCCACCAGATCAGCAACCTAAGTTAGTTAAAATAACTTCCAGAAACTGTTTGATGGCTCGCGATGGATTTGGAAGACAACAGCTCCATTCTTATAAATTTCAATGTCTCACAAACTTTATCATTCACGGTAAAATGTACAATAGCCGCCATCTTTTTGTCACGGTAGATTCGCAGAGTGTCACCGGCCTTCAAAAGGTCGCAGGTTCCGTCCTCCTTCATGGCCTGAAACGTTTCGTAAAGATTTGAGTTCGATGAACCTGTTACACATCGTCTAGTATGACTCGACGCTCACACAGGCACTAAACCCACTGCACCATTTTCTAAGTTAATAAATTCGAAGGACGTTCATGATGGTCCACAAACACTAGCTTTGCCCAGAAGTTATGGGTCACGTTAATATTAAACAATGTAAAGTCTATACGGATAAACTGTACGTACATTGAATTAAACATTCCCATTAAAGCTGTGAAGGTAAATCCTATGGCAAACATGGACTTCATTTTCACCTGAAATGGAAAAACTCCGAATGGAATAATATTGTTATGATGATAATAATAATATGATTGTAGTATACCAGTGTTCGTCCTGGGGTATATAATGTTGTCTCAAGTACAGTATTTCATATCTAACCTGATCATTTTAGAGATAAAAGAGTCCACAGACTGCAGGTTAAAACAGAAACTGTTGGAACCATCTTAAGTAACAATGTGCCTCCCCTGTCATTTTCTACCCCAGGCTTTTTCCTGTCTACAGCACAACTAATGCACATTTTTTGACCATTAATCCATTAAGAAGCAAGGGTACACTTTAGTATTTTATTTCAGTTTGGCTAATGCCAGACAGTTTTACTCATTAAAGGGACAAGCCCTGCACCTTAACGAGTTAACAGCCTTGTCCTTGACCTATTAAGGGGCAAGGGCTCAGTTAAGTATATTACTCCAGCTAATGCCAGATGGACTTTACTCTTAATAAGTTAATATGTATTTCTAGCACATATTTCAGAGAAATCTCATGCAAAGACTGATTTTAATGGTGTATTGGAGGAGGTGGTTTATATTTGTAGGTGGGATTCATAGGTGGTTTAATGCAGCATCAAAAGGGGAAAGACTGAGTGCTGAGTAAGGGTTTCCCAATTCAAAGTTATTCTTGGTAATATAAATAGTTTTAGGTGGTGGCTATTTACTTGAAAGCTGTGAAAACTAGTGCTGATCCTTTGGAGGATATACAGTAATATCATACAGTGCCTAATCAAAAAAATAAAGTAAAATGCCCATGGAATTTTGGATTATTGAACATTAAAATCTTACCTTTAAGTTACCTTGGGCCCAAGGGATTAAGCCTAACTACCCTTCCACTCCTGGCCAGGATATGGATTTGTCAATAACAGAAATGCTTTTTATCTTCAAGGTGCTTTGAGATACAAATTAGCTGTGAAAACCAGCAAATTTCATAATACACATATATTGACTACAATGTGATTTTTACTGGCAACTCATACTCACCATTGACAAGTCTCTATTGTTGTTTTTTAGCTTCTCTTCCACTCATTCTAATAGTAAGGATGGAAGTTGAGTAATGCATGACATTGCTATGTACAGTCAGGTATTTGACTGTCCAAACAGTGGTCATGTCTGAAGATTTTACTTGTTTTTGGTACTTATTTTCTTCTTTTGTCCACCAGACATGTCAGAACTGGTTTCTTTCTTTCTTTCTACTATAAATGAGAACAACAGATAATGAGAAACCTTATACAGTAGAACCTGAGTTTTACGACCACCCCTTTTGCCAGGCAAAAGTGATCATAAATGCCAGGTGGTTGCTTAAGACAGGTAGTGATGTCACGTAGTGGCCACCATATTTGCATGTGCAACTTCAGGAAAATGTGCAAATTTAAGCAAAATGTGCATTATTATGATTGAACAAGCAAACCCAAATTTCATTGACAATTACTTTATTCAACTAAGAATCACACAAGAATTTGCTTAAGTTCATCTACTTATTAAGTGAAAAGAAATTGGTCAGTGTGAACTGCTTTGATTTCCAAACTTGTTCAGAAAGAAATTCACTACAGTATAAGTATAAGTGCATGGAAGTTATCAAAACTAGATCAAAGTGGTAAGTTCGTAGTTTTTCTCATTTCCCATATTCTCTTTGCCAAGACAGTTGGGGTGACTGTGGAGTGGCATTGATTCAAACGGCGAACTTAACTCACAAAACTTAATTATGATCGATCAAATTAAATCTGCCCTACCTATTAGGTTCAGCAGAAGAGGACAATGATCTTCTGCCAAACTTAATTCATCAATCAGGTTCAGCACATGAGTAGAGCAGTCAGCAATTTTAATTTGCAGTGGTTGCTCATGACAGGTAAAATTTCTTATTTTGACTGCTAAAAAGTGGTTGCTGGTTGAGTTAGACAGGTGGTCGCTCACAGCAGGTATATTTTAACTACAAATTATCCGTGCCAGAAAAACAGGTCATATATGACAGGTGGTTGTAAAAAGGGGGTCATAAAACTCAGGTTCTACTGTAACATGAAATCTATGAAATCTATGAAATCTTAAAACATTCTAAATTGTGTCAAATCATAAACTTGTGGGTGATACCAAGAGAAAACTACTAACTATACATTTAACCCTCCAAGTTGGCTGCCTATGCAACAATAAGTTCTGTTAATTTTGGTAATTAAACTGTTTATCAAACTATTTACCATATTTACTCAATTAAGAACAGTGACACTCTAAATTTTTAGTGTTTGGATGTGGTGCTTATTCACAGGTGGTATTTCTTTGGGGGCAGCACTCTTCAAAAATTCATAACAATTGTACACAATAACAAGCAAATGTTAACAACTGAAAAACATTGTAATACAGGAGAATAAATTTCAGAGGCTGGTTTAGATTGAGTTGTTCTGCCCATGTATTTTAGTTTGGCTCCTTGAACAATTTAGTCTGATGAAGCTTCAATTAAGCACCACATTGTTGTGAATGAATGAGGTGTTTATTTGAGGGCAGCACTCTTTAATATTTTTGCTCTCAAATGCAGCACTTAACTGGGGGTGGCACTAAATCAAATAAATACAGTAATCAGTTTGCATTTCTGGCTGCCCTAATATTTGGTGGGCTGCTCAATTTTTCACACTGGTATCTTTTGGATATCAATGGGAAACCTACACTTGGAAGGTTGATGAAATTGTTTAAGCAAAAATTAAATCTCACACAGACAGAAAAGTAAATCTATGGACACAGGGAAAAGCTAATAAGCCAGAAACTCAACTCTATACTTGAAAGAGAAAACAAACAATAGTAGGATAATCTTCAAGATGAACAAGTTGGTAATTAGGGATTTCCAATTTTATACGTTACACAGACCCGAAATACTTCAGTTAACGATGAATATTTCTTATTGTATAATGATTAAAGACCGTCTTTTATGGGTCTGAACGAAATTGTCAAATAGCACTCACATTTCTTGCTGTGTTTCTCAACTTCTGCTTTTAGCTTCTTGTATTTATCCGTTCTGTATACCAGCAAGTAGGTTATACCTTGGGAATTACACCAAACCACAACTTATAAGTGAACAATCAAATATAGGTTGCCAGTGCAAGATGACTATCAGGTAGCTGAATTTATCTACAGACTAAATTACAGGTAAAATAAACAAAACATTGAAAATATGGACAAATATCGCTCGATCCAAGAAATTTAAACCAACTCAACGACGCTACATGTGAACTAGTCTGAATCTTGAGGTTTAGACATGAAATCAAAGTCAAAAATGCAGGTTTAACTAACACAAACAAATCAAATAAACCGTACCTTCTGCTAGAAGTGCAGTGAATACAGAAATGAATAAAATTAGTACTGCATCTGCCAACATTTTATCACTACTTGTCACTTCGGTCAACTTTAGTGTGGTCACAGAGTAAATAACCCAACCAGAGGTCCAACTCGCGTAAAAATTTGTCCCAAATTTTTTATGCGCATGCGCTGGCCGCCATGTTCCTGGCAAGTTCCCCCGGCAGTTTTGACCTCATACGAATCTTTGCCACTTATATGTAAACAAAGTGAAGTTTGATTGTAGTACTAAACTGGTACATTGAAATTAGGTTTTCAAACCTATCGAGGGATATTTGTTCAGTGAGCTTACAAAATAAAATTTACTCCACAATTTACAAATATCGTACGAACGTGTTGACAACGCTCGATGGATTCAAACATTTGCTGAATTCTTGTTAATCTTACCACGATTTTAAACAAGTCAAAAACTGTTACAGTCAAGCCGGATGTTCGTGTATAGCCAACTTTTCGATGGTGCGTAGCAACAATACAATCTTCATTTAGCAAGTTCGTCAAGGAATTTGCAACTTGCAAGTCATCCGAGAAGCATGTTACCCGAAGGGCGGACAACGCAACATCAGATAAAACATGATTCAAGTTATTTCATTTAAGTACCTCGCAATAACTTGAATCATGTTTTATCTGATCTTGCGTTGTCCGCCCTTCGGGTAACATGCTTCTTGGTTGACTTGCAAGTTGCAAATTCCTTGACGAACTTGCTAAATGAAGATTGCTTTGTTGCTACGCAACATCGAAAAGTTGGCTATACACGAACATCCGGTTTGACTGTAAAAGATCAACTGGTATACATGTGCTTATCCGCAATTTTTTCGCTTGCCTCTTCTGGCCTTGCGATCACACTTAAGGTTGACGAAGACGGTAAAACCACTTCAATTATGCAAAAATTCAGTTCACACGAGTACGAAAGTTATACCTACACCCGCGAGCGCTAGACCACTGACTTAGAGGACAGTAGGCTAGACGCTTGCCAGGAACATGGCGGCGTTTGAATTAAGGAGATGCGCGAGGCAACATGCGCGAGGACACAATCATCAAAGCTGCCGACAGTGAGTTGGACCTCTGGTTGGATTATTTACTCTGTGGTGTGGTTGAAATGAAGCCGTACTCTGTACGAAGGGAGGGGAGAGACGGTAGCTGAACGTAGATGGTTTTGAGACCAGTTCCCAGGATCTGGTTGTTGAAAACACTGATGGTTGAAAGGGAGAATAATTTCAATCTTGCTTGTCCTCATTTAATGGTACCTTCTACTTGATTCAGTTTAATGTAAAAATTAACTTTTTTCTACGGCATATCTTGATTTTGTGTTCAGGTAGCATTAGTGATATGGCATTAAGTTGGCGCTAAGAATATCTCACAAGGGGGGAATCCAAGGTTTCCGCTAAGCGGTGGGAATATAGATTCTCACAACCTCGGCGCCCAATTGCAACTCAAAATGGCGCGGGTGCGGTAAGGGATGTCCCTCACGCCACCGTGTGGGTCCGAGTGTTTTCTCTGGGATGGAAATGCCCTGCGTGGTTCATATGACTTGTTAGTATAGGCTAACCACACTCCAACATGCTTTTTTTCGAAAGAATACTGAAACAAGTTCGTGCTTTGCATCGCAATGTAGTTGATTTCCCTCAAGGCTCTTTTGGGCTAACCCAGGGATTTTAGAGGGTTGCCGGGTCACTCAGGCCACTCCACTAGTTACGCCATTGGGATCAGCGTTCCTCGAATTTTGTAAAATTCCCATGAAAATGCATAACGATTTTACTCGTGTTACCCAACCAAGAAGAGTAGCTTTCTTCCACAGAAAACCAGCTGAGATCCTGACTAACTGGACTGGACCACTTTTGCATATAAACTAAAGTTTCCACAACAAAAATTAAATAACAAGAAGGATCTCGAACAACCGGGCTGGCCCTGGAAGCCAGACTTCAATTCTGAGATTTTCGGCTTAAGAGGAAACTGTGAGAAATCGATTAATGGTACATTGCATGCTACACTGCATTGCTGCTCATGCATGCGGAGGAAAATTAGGAAAAGAATGGATAGGTGTTTTGCGTTGTGTGTGGTGTTGGTGAACATATGGTGATGTAACGTGCAGAGAGTGGTGCTTGGCCTTAGTGTGCCTGTATGTGCAGATATGTAAGTGATTTAATGTAACTAAACATGATTTTTTGGACTTGGGTAGGAAAGAGAGACTTTTGATGAAAGAAATAATCTTAAAACAACGAGTGAAGTTGTTGTCATACAAGCCGGGCCATTGTCGCCTTCTCCGACCGGTGAGCGAGCAGGTAACGAACAATACACGCCCTATCAAATCGGTCTAACTGGTATCGATTAATTAAAAGTTAGGATTTTGATCGATCATACTGGGATTGGATTTCGATCTTGTGAATGTGCTATATTAGCCATGAAGAAGAGAAAATTCTAGAAATATGAAAATACAGAGTTGCCAGACCATAAAACAAAGTTATCCAGAGGAAGGAGTCTTACAAGTTCAGGTCTGGGTGTGAAAAACAGGCGAAAAAAGAAAGCCAGTAACATTATCTCGACCCCTGAATAAACTAATAATTTGGACATCTTGTCATCGTTCAGTTTTGGATCTCAAACCATTATTCTTGCATCTAATAATAATCCAGTTCATGTGACCAAGAATGGTAAGACTGTTTAACAAAAACTGTCGAGGAGTTTAACCGCAGAGGATAACCGCACCAGGATCACACATGCAGAATTCCAGCCTCTGTACTAGGCCTGATATCTGCTCGGTTTAGAAGACTGTCGCGGACCCCGATAACGTGATGGTAACAGAGCGCGTTGGTACTGAAACTGAAGAAGTCTTTGGTACCATCGTCTAATTACCGAAGTTCGACTGCGTTCGAATACGTTGTAGGTAGTTGTATCAGACCTCCAGAGGGATACCAACATGTTTCAGCACATTCTGCCGGAGCTGTTGCTTCGTTGTCTCTGTTCTTTCAGACTGCAATTGTCTAGTGAAGAACATATTTTGGTCTGCAAGTCATATCAAACTCACGCGCACTGACAAGCAAACATATCAAACTGATACCGCACTGACAAACCAATAGACTGCAGGAGTCTCCTTGGTTTGTCAGCCTCGAATCAGTTTGATGACAGACCGATATTGTCCTACAAAGAACTGTTGCACCATGTAAAAATAGATGCAATAAAGCAACAACTCTAATGGAATACACTGAAACACGAAACAACGAAAACTTTGACCACGCAGCACAGTGAATGACTGGTGAATGAATGCCTATCATTTGAATCCTTGCACTGCCCAGTCTACTCCCTTGCTTCCACTGCCCCCCAACGTTCCCTGAACGCCCACTGGGGGTCGGTGCCTCCCCGGTTGAGAAATGCTGGGTTTAACGTTCTATAAGCACTTAAGTGGATTGACACCGGTCAAGAGTCATTTATGAATAAGGTCTATAACAACGATGAAAACAAGTAACAGCAAATACAAAGCAAGTGCTATTAATGATTTTTAATAGTGTTTTAAGAAACATCCTGCTGTGTATGAATTCTAACTTTCACACGATCCAATGATATTACCTACTTTATAAGGAAAAATACTAGTTACAGATTCTTTATTTCAAGAAAAATATTTCCTTAAAACAATGTAAAAGACAATCCAGCAATGTTTTTCATGTCAGGAACGTATAAAGGCATAAAGTTAGTGCTTATTAGCATATTTACACATACAAAAGTAGATTTCAGGGATAACCTATATAGCCTTTTCCCATTACTATTGTCATAGTGCATGGTTTAACATGTGTTACGAAAAATTTTACAAGAGTTTAAATTTCTAGAAGCTAGAAGTCCAATTGAAATGAAAGATAAGTTTGATTCATTAGAAAAAGTTGTGTAAAAGAGAAGAGCTTTTACAGCTCTTCCACATCGCACCTCATGGCTCATTTTCGAAATTTTTACGTTCTTTTGATACGTTAATCAGATAGCCTGTGACCCCAACATAAGTGAAATTCATAGCGACTAACAAGGAAATCGGGAATAAATTTCAAATTGCTGAACAAAATCATTTGAAACATTGGACGTAGAGGCCTCACACGTGTAAATTAGGCGTATTCATTACACGTGTAAATTAGGCGTTTCGTACATGAAAACGCTCCTGTTTCATACGTTAAATCAAATTCTCAAAGTTATATATCAAAACCTAATTAAACAATTGGACGAAAATATTTGGTCATGCGCATGCGTTTTGAAACCCGGTAAAGGTCGCATAAACCGAATTCATAATTAAGAAATCAGATAATACAGGGTGTATCAAAAAAACTGCAAACACTATAATTTGCATAAGTAGATACTGCAAATAGCATTTCAATGCCTGTGCAACTAATTATGCTTCTGGGATTTGAAAATACGTTTTAATTTTCCTTGTTATTAGAATAACCGCACAGTACGAATTTCGACATCCCCAAGCATGAATTGTGTTTACGCACCCTTGGGATCAATTAGTGCTAAATTATGCAACTTTCATAAATATCTGATTTCAAAAGAGTTTGCGGGTTTTTTGATACACCCTGTTGATGGCCTAAGCAAAGAACCGTTTATTACCACATTTATTAATAATAAATTCAAAATGAGACGATTGAGAAGCTATTTCAGAAACTCGTGCCTCGTGTTTTACCAGGGGTCACAAACATTCGAGAACAATAAAAAACACTGGGCCTACGGCCTCGTGATTTTCAACGTTCTCTCGCGTTTGTAAGACACTCAAGAACAAAAAACCAATCGCCCTGCGGCCTCGTGATCTTCATTATCTTCTTATGTCTTACAAACACTCGAGAATAATGAAAATCACTCGGTTTACGGCCTCGTAATTTTCATTGTTCTTTCATGTTGGTAACCCCTGGTAAAACTCTCGAACTCGTTCATGAAATTTTACGTGCCACATGTAAAAATGCTCCAATTCCACATATTTTTTTCACGTGTGAAATGATATATGAAATTCCCGTGAGGGACGTAAGCTCCCAGACCCTTAAATCCTTCAAGCAAAATTGTTCGTTTCCTGTCAAAGCAAAGTATTCTGCATTTCTTTAACATAAAGTTTGGATTGAAAGTATCTTGTAATTGAGGGAAAACAAAATCTTAAGACGAAGGAAAAAATAACAAAATTTTTGTTTCAGTCAATTGACGGAGTGCGAATCAGTACATTATTATTGTAACATTTTGACTTAATTAAGTTTTTTGTCATGATTCGGCTGAACACTCTGCATAGATGTACTTGACTTTTCCGCTCGTCGCAATGCTGTATCCGTAACTTGGCGTCATAGACTACCTCAGTCACATATCAAATGATCTCAAAAACGAAGCGACATGCAAGAGCTGCATACGCCAGTCTTCATTACTTTGAGAGCTCTTTCAAATTAAAAAACGTAAACTTCATTGCATTTCTTCTTTATATATTTAAAAACAAATTTGAGAACTTAAAATCCATGCATTAGTTTTCATCAAAATCGATAAAATATCCAGAAAGAACTTTCTGAGATAGATCGACTTGTTTAAGCTCATGAATCACTCTGGCTAGCTTTTGTCTAGTCCCTTGCCTCTCATGGTACAGGGAGAGCATCCTAAGAGCCTTTTTTGACTCGTCATCATTAACTCTAGAAGTAATTAGATTATTGATCTCCTGTAAATCAAATTTGTTCACTCGATAGGCTACATCCGTCCATATGTTTGGAATTTCACTCGCTATTCGAGAAATTTCGGCCGTTTGTAAACAGTCCGGTAGAGCTCGTCTTGCTAGCACTTCTATGAAAACGGAAAGAAAAACAAGTTTAATTAACAACAGCGAGCGTTTAACTGTAGGTGATTCAAAATTTTTCTGCATTGGCAGCAAAATTGAAAACCACCTAATAAGCTAAGGAAGGTGGTAAACTGCCGAAATAAAAATAGACCTGTTGACGACCTATCTGAAAGTGAAAGGTGAGGTTGAGGAGGGAGAAAATGTTCACATACCCAACAAGCATAAACTAAAGAAGCCAGCGAACTGAAGTTATATAACAGTCAAAAACAGAGATACGATTGAGTAGGATTGGGAGAAGGAATGTGCGATGAAAAAATTCCACTAAGGTGAGATGGTCAGTATTATTTCAGAAAAGAACTTGTAAAAGGTAATGATAAACCTAAATTTTGCTTCTTCAGCACTTTATCAGCATTATCGAAACAATAATTACTAATTAACCCAGTGTGAGGTTTGTACGGGAAGCTGAATAATATTTTGGGCTCACCTTTCGAAATTGCTGCGTAAATAGGCCAAAATCTTAGATGGCGGATTCTGAGTGTTAAGAGACTGGGACTTAAAGAGATGGAGAAAAACAATGAGTCAATTACTATTATTAATACCTTACCCACTTCAGTGCAGAGAACTTCGTTAATAACATAAGTATTTACATGAAAATGGAAAAGATAAAAACAGATATGCATCTATTATATACTAACACAAGTATTTTCTGTACGCAAAAGATAATGAAAAACATTAAGCACGAAGACGAGTGTGCTGTTCCGTTGTAAGGTAGATAAAAATAAAGCTATTCGTATGTTGCGTGATTACATTCAAGTTGCAAATACTTAATAAGTTAGGAATCGAATGTTAATTAATTAAGATGTGAAATTTCCATACATGCATACCTGTTCTTCTGTTTTCTATTTTCACATAAATACTGTACTTATGTTACTAACCAAGTTCTTCTCTGCACCAAAGTGGATAAGGTTTTAGTAATAATAACTGATACGTTCTTCTCGACCTCTTCAAGTCCCAGTCTCTTACCAATCATGATCTACCATCTTAGATTTTGGCCTGTTTAAGAAGCAATTTCAAGAAGTAAGCCCCAATATTTTGTATTTGTTAATTTTGCATCTATTCAAATCGAGAAGATTTAACTGTCTTTAACAATTTTCTGCCATTAATCATTTGTAAAACGTACCTAAATCTGTTGGTTTGCCTTCAAATCAACTCAGAAATTTTCCCTCCAAAACTTATCTGTCTCTACGATAAACTTATTGCAAGGCAAGGTAACCAATCCGCGCACGTCATTTTGCGTAAAGACCGGATAATGAGCTCGGCCATATAACATGAATGATATTGTTGTATTATCAACGTTGTTCATCAATGGTAACAATTTTATCACAGCATTATTCGGCAATCAATGGTGCATATTAAGCTTTAAATTCAGGAAATCTGGAGCTTATTTAAAAACAAATGGTGCAACAACTTGGGAGATTTATGAATGTGTAGACCATGCGTAAAGACCACTGAAAATAAGTTCTTGGATAGTTTTTCGATCACTGGGAGTGGATCTAGGATAGCGAAAGTGCTCAAACTAATGATCTAAAAGAATCTAAAAAAAGAAAATCCAAAAGAATTATACGCCTAGTGCGAACCGAAAGACTGAGAAGCTCCGGTAGTTTATAGTTCATTACCTGCTGCTGATGTAACATCTTGTCGCACACTTTGTTCTCTGGGTGTCTGACCTAAAATGCAAGTTGAATGAACAAAAATGTAATATCCAATGCAGGATAGAAAATATTCCCTAATCCACGAAGGCAAGCATTGAAACGGTGCATCTTCTACCCATAGAATTTAATCTAATAAAAATAATTAATTTGGAAATGAACTCTCCCACAAATTAACTGGCGATGAATAAATTAAGGATAAAAAGTTGTCGTTTTAGTTCGTTGGAGCAAGTTCAAAAAACCGCCGTTTTTCGGCAAAACTTTCAAACTACTCACTTTAACACATGATAAATCCTCTATTCATTTTAGCTCCCTTAATTTCACATGCTCCCCCCTTTAAAACCCGCATTGTCTTAAAAATTTGCTACATACCGGTACTTAGCCAGGCCTCCACTAATTTTAGATCGAACTTTTCAGGCTGGTATTCATCTTCTAAACAAAGTGCAGGTTCTTGGTTGTCATACTTCCTTTGTAGGTCACTGAGTGACCAGAAGTGGCCACAGTCGTCAAAATTACACTGCGTCTTGCCATGACGGGCACAGGTTCCTTCTTTGCCAAAGCAGGCGGAACACTTCACTGCAAGCTCATGGCTTGTCGAGCCGAAAAATAGTTGGTCTGGAGATTCAAGATCGCTGAAGCATCTGCACATTATGTCCTTCAGGTTCCTGGCAAACTCCCGATGAATATGATCGTCGGTTTCTATGGGAACCACGCCAATCTTGATGGACTCGATGAGCTTGATCAAATAAACAGCGAACACATTACCATCTATGGTAAGCGGAAGCAAGGAGTAGTTGCAGTAGAAAGAAGGCTTTACTTGTTGGTTAGGGAAGAGTTTTTCCCACTCGATAATCAATTTCACTTGAAGTTTGGGGTATAGTCCAAGTGGCACAAGCTTGTGACGAAATTTGAGAAACAGCGAAACGATAGGGCTCCTTTTCAGCTTCTCTTCTATCTTCTCTCCTTCTCCCATGGAAGGGGCTACTGAAGGAACATAAAAAGCTTCCTCTCCATCATGTTCGCATGGCGAAATCAGATTGAACCTCTGCATTAACTCCTCTAAAAGTTCTCCGTGAGGTTGATTCTTAAGGTGTTTTCGGAACAAAATTCCTTTCTTCTTAAATTCATCAAAGGTGCGCCTATCAAAGGCATCGCATACATCAGGCACGGTAATTACTTTGACAAAGAGGTTTGCTAACCAAGCAGGGTCCAGGACTACCACGCGTGACCCACTGAAGTGTACAAGCACACCTTGGCGGTGTAGATATGTGATCACATGATCGAACTCCTTCACACCATAGGCCTTAGCTTCTTCCTTTGCCTCCTCAACTGGGATATACCGGCAGTTCGATGATAGTTTCCGACTTAATGCAGCTTCAAAATGCATCCACTTCAAAGGCATTGGCTTTTCCTGTTCAAGGATTGCCTTGGAGACTTCAAAAAGTTTTTTACGAAGCTTTTGTATGTCATCTCCAACGTTCACCGCCAGTGTGTTGTCGATGAGGAAGAACTCCGGAAAGACATTGGTAAATGTATTCCCAGAGATGACATTTTTGATCCGCTCTTTTACTTCTTCTATTCCGCTGACATCGTGCTTAATCTTATCGAGGTTTGTTAGAGCAATCAAAACTGGTGGGAGGGTAAACCTCTCTCCTTTGGAAGTCGATAGGTAACCATTATTATCACAAGATTGCTCTCCTTCACCAGTTGTCAAAATCTCCAAGACCCTCAACCATGACGAAAAATAGTCCAAATTGGTTTCACAAAGAGGATTTTTAAACTTGATTTCGGCACGAGCAGTTGTAGGTTTAAATCTGGGCTGGGCAATATTATCTAGCGGCATGGAAAGGTCGTGAACTAAAACATATGGACAGTGAGGTTTTAGAAAGCATGCATGGGTATCGTAGTAGATCGACTGTCCCGCAAAATCAAACAGAAATATCCGTAAAACATCTTCGTTGTCATTGGACATCTGTAGTTGGAATTTGGAGATTTCTGCTGTTGTAGGTGGCTTCAGTGACGCCGGCGTATCCCCTTCAAATTTCTCCTGGTCTCCTCTTTTAATGCACTCGACAGTCTTTTTATAAGACATAGTCTTCGCCTCACTCTGATTTGTCATAAAATCCTCCACATCTCTACTTTTCCAAGGATCTTCCGCATTCTTTTCTGTTACCTCAACGACACCAACGTCAATCCCAGTGGTACTGCGTTGGTTTTGCTGGAACGGTAGTCCTAAAAGACGTCTTTTCAGAGAAGTCTTCCCCGCCCTACCCTGCCCAACTAGCATGATCGGAATTCGCGTGTTTGGCGTATTCCCCTCCTCAAGCGCTTGCGAATAGGCTTTCTTCAATGCCTCCTCCTGACCTGAAAAAAATAAATTAGTACCAAGTAAAGCGTAATGCCGAGGTCAGAATTAATCGATTAAAAAATGTAGAAATTTCGCCATCATGTAGACACATTACTACCTTCCTTAAGCGCTTGCCAATAAGCTTTGTTCAATGCCTCCTCCGAATCTGAATGTGAGTCGGTACCTGAATAAAATAAATTAGTACCAAGTAAAGCGTAATTCCGAGGTCAGAATTAATCGATTAAAAAATGTAGAAATTTCGCCATCATGTAGACACATTACGACAGACGTAGTTCTACGAAGGCCCGACTTGGGGAAAAAACCATCCCCTCAAAACTCGGTCATTTTTACTTAATCAGTGTCATTTATCAGATATTTTCAGCGTTGTCGTGTAGGATGGTCTTGTCCGCACTTTAGGTTGTTCCCAAGCTACCCACAAACTGGGGAACTAAAACGTGGAACCGCCAAGCGTGTTGCTTGTGAAACCAGGGCCGCCGAGAGGAAGGGGAGGGGCAGGGGGCATATTGCCTCGGGCCCCCAACTCAAAGGGGGCCCCCAAAATTGAAAGGATTTAGCATGGGTTGGTTTTGACTAATCAGCGATAATCTACCAGATATAAAACGATTAACCTTTAGGGTGTTAACTAATTAAAATTTATACCGAACGTCTTACAGAAGCGGAAAGGTTTTTTGGGTTTTTGCATTTTCCTCTAACAATTTAAATTACAGCTTTAATAAAGTGCATCTTACACGACGTATTGACATTGAAACGTAAGGATGCAAAGGGATAATTAATGCTATACAGGGGGTAGCGGGTACACCTGCTCTCAAAACTTCATGTAAGCTGGGGCCCTATTTATGACGTCATAGGCTATGACGTCATACATACGGCCCCAGAAAAAGTTTTGCCCCGGCCCCGCTAATTCTCTCGGCTGCCCTGCGTGAAACAAGATGAAATCGCCAAGTCAGATGAAATCGTCTGAGTCTGCTAAAATACGTTTCCAGAGAGTCTGCTCTACGTATCGAAGTTTGCACCACTACCACCGTAACAAAGTTTGCAACACACAACGAAGTAATACATCACAAATGTTGGCACGACACAGCAAACGTTTCACCGAAAAACAAACTTTGCATCACATAAAAAAGGTTTTCAACACACAACTGAGTTCACACCGAACGTAATGAAGTTTACAACTTTCCAAGAATACGCCGACAACATTTTGGATATGTTAATGAGATAGTTCATTAACTCAACTATACTGAAGGACACACCATTGTTACTGACGAGGAAATTCTGAATAACGTTAAGACTATTCAAAGAAATCACTTGAAAATTTGGACGTGAAAGCCTCTGATGACCGAAAACATCACAAAATCAAAAACATCTTAGCTCTCGAAGCCTGACATGACACGTAACTTCCCAGAGCCTTTTATCCTCCTCGCAGACTTGTTCGCTTTTTGAGACACAACCGCAAAGTATTCTCTATTTATACTTTTTTTGAAAAAATCATCACGAAGAGAAATACAAATAATTTTTGTTTCACTCAAGTGATGGCCCATTAACCGATAAATTACTATGCTAACATTATTTTTGACTTAATGAAGTTTTGTACCACGCGATGTATTCACGTGCAAAGTTTCAACTGACTCGGTTGAATAGTCTCGAAAACATACGTTATTTTCCCACAATCACAACTCTCTATCCATCGCAATCACAACGCTCTATCCACGGCCTTCGCCCTCGTCAACTATCACCTCATAGAAATCGAGAGCGAATAATCTAATTGTTAAATAGCAACCAGGTTGAAACGTCATCACTGCCACTGCAACATATGAATGACTTCTCTTGTTAACGGGCTTTGATGCTTAAAATGTTATTCCTTACAATGCATTATGTTTCATTCTCTTCATAAATATTTGTTCACTAATTTTTGGCGTTCAACTGGCAATTTTTAAATTTTTAAGAAATTGTTTCGAGTCATTTTAATAATCCATTTCCAAATGGCCTTACC
Source organism: Heliopora coerulea (assembly GCA_030142905.1). Lineage (NCBI taxonomy): Eukaryota > Metazoa > Cnidaria > Anthozoa > Scleralcyonacea > Helioporidae > Heliopora > Heliopora coerulea. The sequence goes on from JASJOG010000247.1 coordinate 135,752, forward strand.
TCTACTTTCGAACGAAGGCTGGGGAGAAACCTTTATATTAAAATATACTTGATTTTGTTTTGTTTAAACGTTTGCAATATTTTAAACATATTCGTATTGACCGGTCAAAGGTGGCATTTCTTCAATCATGACATCCCTCTCTGGAACACCAGTGCCATCCTGAATTTGCACATCGGAATCTGCTGTTTAATAATATAAATATTTTATTTCATTGAAGCAAGTTTACCATCATAAGATCAAGATTTCTCATGCATTAAAAACCAAAGAAAAACAGCAACGTTCTTATATTTTAACTTGCCTACATTTCTTGAATGAGAATTTTTTTTACCATGAAAGTTAGATAATTCATTCTGTTCAACGTATTATTCGTTCCGAATGCTGTCAAAATTCGCAAACCAAAACAATGGTACAATACTTTTACATTTGGATTAAAAACTGCAGAAGAACATTGAATTACTGCCTTTGGAGAGGTCTAATTTTATTCTTAATTCACGTCGATAATTGGTGCATTTAAGGGAAAGCTAACAACTTCAAAAATGCAACTTCTATCCAAATTTGCAGTTTTCGGAAATTAGTGTTTTCTTCCAAAATAAGACCTCAATTTTAAGAACATAAGATTTCTTTAAAACTTATTACCAACATTCCATTGTCCGTAAAACACCATGACTTGGTGGTTATTCCGCATATTTCACTTAAATTTTCGACAGTTATTTCTCCGAGATATCGTCCGTATTCCTATGATTGCGATTACTTCATATTTCTCCTGGATTAAAAAAATAAGTGTTTAAGTTTTCATATATTTAAAGGTCATTAACTACGGACACAAAAGTTCATTAAAAAGAACTTAGTTTTAATGAGATGGCAAGTCATACCATAGGCGCATGTACCAAGAATAATTTATCAGTTACAATCACAAAGTGTTATGGCGCCCAACAGCTCAAATTGGCGATGCTTACATAGCTGTCACTTCACTCCTTTGCATGTAGTATAAGTAATCCATGTTTATGAGAATTATAATAAAGATTTAAAGGAATGCAGCTTCCCCAGATATGAAGTTTTACATGGTTTACGACAAGATTGTTGCCATTCTCTTTCCTGTTTATAGGAAGGCTATCATTGCGTGGTTAAATTTGATAGTTAACCTTCAAATTCGTAGTCTTTCATATGATTTTCATCTGTGATTATGTATAGTTTCCGATGATCACTTCAACAATTCAAACCACACTGCGCTTTACGTTATCAACAGTTCGCCAGTCGACATATTACGTTTCCAACTGTTGCCAGGTTAACAGGCAGTTGGTAACCCCCCTCCAGTCAAAAGTTAATTTCATTAACCTTTTAACTATTTAGCAAATTTTGGACTTTTTCATGACAACGAATTCACGGTATTGCACTAATGTCTCGCTGTATGAACTTCAGAAATGAACAAAACAGTAAAGCAATTCTAAATTTAAATCAGTAAATACAAGTAACACCAAATTTAAAATTTTAGAGCAGGTTTTCAAACTGTTCCCTCACATCTAATTAATTCAGTATTCCATGCATGACGAATCCAAACTGTCCATACTCTAAAGTGCTACTTTAAAGGCGGTGTTACACTATACAATTTTTCGTCCGATTTGTCTTGCAATTTTGTTGCGATGCAAGTTGCAAGACAAATTGCATGGTATTACATACCCCGCAATCATTAAGTCTCGCCACGTTTTTGTTGCAGCAAGTGTTGCGCGAAGTAGAATCAAGTTCTATTTTTCGTGACGATTGCGGCAACGCCGCAACAGATTTTTGAAGTATTGCACAGTGTAACACCTTTCTTGCAACTTGTGTCGCAGTGTTTTGTTTGATCAGCCAATAAAAATACGCCTTCAAGCTCCGTCCGCCGGGTCTTTCCTGTTGTGACCTTGAAAAACGAAATTCCAGCTAGTCGAGAGCTTTTAAGTATTCAAACTCAGGATTTGGAGAGTCTAGGTAAAAAAGCAGTCACTAATACAGTTGAAAGACAGTCCCTCGCAGTGGAATACTTTGTTAGCAACTGTAAAGACTAGTAGATCACGAAGAAATTCGACGACACACGACTGCTCTCACAATGTTTGTATATGTCGGTTGAAGATGTTAAAAAGGTATTTCATAGTCTTCGATCCTCTATGTCCTGGGAATTTAAGCGAATGTCAAAAGATAATGCTTGTCTCGAAAAAAGTTTTATAAGACATTGAGTTCTTGAAGATCTTTTAAAGGCTGCGGTCATTTTTGCAAGAATTGAGAGACAAGTTGCAAGAAGAATAATTTCATCTTGAGAACTCAAGATGAGTCAATACAAGATAAAACTATTGTTGAAACTCATATCTCGATAGAACTCATATCTTGAGTTCTCAAGATGACATTATTCTTCGGAATAAGTTGCAAAAAACATCGCAAATTCCAACACCCCCTACCAATGCAAAAGCAACGCAACAAATTCAGCCGTTGCGAGAGAAGTTGCACAAAAACTTGCGTAGTGTAACACCGCCTTAAGTCAAACCACACACATTGATGCACGTCATATAAGTGAAAACGTCATGTAGTATATTGTCATTCAACTTTTCGTGTCTGGAACACGAACGTCGCAAATTAGAATGTAAAATGGTCATATTGTCTTATTTTACTTAGAAACACTGATGGCGCACATGAGTAATAGTTCTTTATTTCAGTAATAAAAACTATGACTTCAGTATGGTACTTTCCGACCAACCGGACCCTGTTGTATTATGTTGGGAGGCACGTGGACAATCACGCGGTCACGTGTAGTGGAATTTCACTTTGTTTACAATTGACTGTTAACGCAGGGCGCGAACTGGGGTTCGAGTGCAGACCGTAAGGTTGAATCTTATTGAGTTGAATCATAAAGTAATCAGAAATTACCGGAGTTACATCTAAATTACAACATGGCCCTTCGATAGTCGGATAAAGAAAAGCGGAGAAAAGATATCCTTGGATAAAACTAAGAGAATTCGAAGCGGAAACAGTTCTCCGTTACGAAGATAATGCAAAATGCTCATGACGCCATCGATAAGTTCGGTGGAACACAGACGGAAAGAGATCAATTGGAAGGCTACAAGATTACACTGGAAGAAAAGAAAGGAATCTTAGAAACACTTGGTCAAACTATACTGGAGAGTATCGACGACGAAAAAAAATTCGACGAAGTACTTACGAGCGAATTCGGTGAGACAATCGAGTCATTGTGAAGATCAACAATGTGCTGAGAATAACCGAAAACCATAACCCTAGCCAATCACAAGAAGTTGATTCAAATAGCGTAAATATTGCAACGCAGCTACCCTGTCAATAGAAGATTAGAGCGAAACTTCCGAAGTTATCCCTAAAAAGATTCTCTGGTAAACCTACAGAGTGGCAATCGTTTTGGGACAGCTATACTGCAGCGGTGCATGGTAACGAAAATCTGTGGAAAGTTGATAAATTCAATTATCTGAAAAACCTTTTGGAAGGTCCCGCAGCAATAGCAATTGCAGGATTTGCACTGAAAGACGAAAACTACAAAGGAGGGGTTCAACTATTGGAAGATAGGTTTGCAAACCCTCAGATGATTATTTCAGGTCATATGGACGCCCTACTAAAACTTGACGCAGTCTCAGACATTCTCGATGTTGGAAAAATTCGCTGTCTGTACGATACCATCCACATTCACATTAGAAGCTTCCAGAACTTAAAAGTTTCTTCCGAAACATATGGGACACTCTTGGTTCCGTTAGTCCTCGCAAAGATTCCGGAAGAGATGCGGTTATTAATTAGTCGTAAAGCTGTTAAAGATAACTGGGAAATGGACAAAATACTTAAGGAGTTTTAAGCTGAGTTGGAAGCAAGAGAGCGATGCACCTTGATGAGTACTTCTTCCTCTACCAGTTGCAAAAAGAACGGTGGTAAGAAAAGAGGAGATCTTCCCATTACTTTCTCATCTCTAATCTCAGGGAATAAAAATATATCCGTGTAAGCTCATGCTGTGATCAACACCATTTGTCAGCCAAGTGCAATATCGTTACTAATATAGCAGCTCGCCGATTGGTACTACGGAAAAAGTGAAAGTTCTTCGGATGCTTAAGATCAGGACACATCGCCAGTAATTACCCATCCAAGTCAAAGTGCCCAAAATGTGGATATCACCATCATGTCGCCCTTTGTGAAGGAGTCAAAAAGAAAGATGACCAAAAACCAGTTGGCCAAGGTGTTGAAAAGAAAATCTCTGAGTCCTCAAGAAATGGAGCATCTGCAACGTTGTGTATCAATAGCAGCACTTCAGTGTTATTGCAGACAGCGAGAGTTATTGTTGGTAAACCCGGTGATCCTGGCGATCCTGGAGAGAAAGTGCAAGCACGTATCGTTTTTGACTCATGCAGCCAAAGATCTTATATTTCCAAACGACTCCAAGATGCCTTGAAATTGCCAGCAGTTACCTTGACAATCTCTTGGTGAAAACATTCGCAAATGAATCTCCTAGATTAATGTCGTGTGATATGGTGCAGATCTCAATTACAGCTATGGATGGTCTGAAACTTTATATTAATGCCTATAGTTTACCTACAATTTGCAGGCCTATTAGCGATCAAGCGATTGATATCGCAATTGAGAAATATCCATATTTAGATGGTTTAACATTGGCTGAAGAAGTTGTTGCATCCCAAGATGCTGAAGTAGATGTCCTTATAGGCGCAGACTATTATTGGAACTTTGTCACAAATGTCTCCAGACGGGGAGCACAGCCTGGTCCAGTGGCTCTCCTTACAAAGGTAGGATGGGTGTTATCCAGACCTGTGATTAACGACTGCCATGATGAACCAAACTGCACAACTAACCTAAATGCCACTCACGTTCCACGAGTTGATGCGACTCCTATTCAACGAGAACCTGATCCAGATGTGAAAGAACAACTTAAGACATTTTGGGGCCTGGAGACATTAGGTATTTGTGATGAAGAGAAGTCCGTTTACGATGACTTTGTTGAAGAGATCCAATTCAATGGCGAAAGATATGAAGCGCCCCTGCCATTCAAGAAACATCACCCAATGATTCCAGACAACCACGCAGGAAGTGTGAAGAGATTGGTGTCCTTGTTGCGTCGCCTTCAGAACCAGCCAACCCTGCTCAGAGAATATGACAGGATCATTCGTGATCAACTCGATAACAGAATCATCGAGCGAATCCCTTCTGAACGGAATTGAAAGATGGAAATTTGCACTATTCGCCTCACAGAGAAGTTGTACGAATAGGCAAAGACACTACTAAAGTAAGAGTGGTGTACGATGCATCAGCTCGAAGTGAAGGACCAAGCTTGAACGATATGCTGGTCCACCTCTTACTCCCCTGATTTTTGACATTTTGGTTCGTTTCCGTGCACATCAAGTTGCAATCACAGCTGACATAGAAAAGGCATTCCTGAATATCTCAGTCGTCCCGGAGCATCAAGATTTTCTTCGATTTCTATGGGTTGATGACCCATTCAGCAAGACACCAGAAACGTTACCGCTGAGATTTACGCGAGTCGTCTTTGGTGTCACCTCAAGCCCGTCTATCCTTAGTGCTACCCTTCGTTATCACACAAACCGTCATCTTACTGAAGATCCCGAATTCGTTCAAGAGTTGTTGAGATCTCTCTGCGTAGAGGACTTCCCATCAGGATCCGAAAATGTAAAAACTGCCGTAGAATTATCGAGAAAGATCAAACACCGATTGGCTTCAGGTGGTTTCAACATGCGAAAATGGCTGAGCAATTCCAAGGACCTAATAAAGCAGCTTTTGACCGACCCAGAGTTCGTTGAATTGCCACAGACACAATTGCCGACTGTGGAAGAAGACCAAGGCTACTCACAAACCACCCTTGGTTATAAGTTTGACTCCTGCCCACGAAGACTTGGTCAAGCCTGGAATATTGACAACGACAAGATTGGGCTAGAACTCTACAAGCCGATAGCTGAGGTTGATCAAAACGTGACTACTAAAAGAATGGTGTTAAGTTCAGCTGCAAAGCTCTACGACCCGTTGGGCCTGATCGCGCCTGTAATTCTCCAATTGAAACTCCTCTTCCAAGAACTTTACAGCAGTAAAGTAGCGTGGGATGATGAGCTGAGTGAAAGCCTCAGCACCTGGTGGAAATCGATCATATCAAGTCTAAGAGAAGCCGGAGTGATCTGGATTGACCGATGCTACTTCCACCCTTCCCCAAAACAGGGAGTTAAGTCTATACAGCTACACGCATTCGCAGATGCCTGTGAAACGTCATACGGAGCCTACGTTTGCTTACGTCGCGAATACGACACCAGCGTTCATGCAAACGTAGTTGCCTCGAAGACCCGAGTGGCACCCAAGAGCAAGCAGACCATACCCCGGTTAGAACTATTGTCATGTCTGGTTGCAGCTCAACTTACTGAGAACATAAAGAAAGTTTTGGAAGAAATCATTAAAATTGATGCCGGAATGTATTGGTCTGATTCCACTGTTGCCCTTTATTGCATTAAAAACGTGAACAAAGAATACAGGCAATTCGTAGAGAATCGAGTACAGGAAATCTGCAAGTTAGCAGCCCCAGAGTACTGGAATCATTTCCCGACACACGAGAATGCGGCGGACATAGCATCCCGAGGAACAACGGCCACACAAATAGTGACCGATGAGAAGTAGTGGCATGGTCCAAGCTTTCTAAAGAAACCCCCGAATGAATGGCCTAGTCCAATATTCTTCAAGTTACCTAAGGAAATCGATCAAGAATAGAAAACCGGAAAAGCTAAAACGACCACGGAATCGAGTATCAAGATTGAAGAAAACATCGAACCAACCCAACCAATCTGATTTTCCAATTAAATTGGTCGAACACGCTAAAGTAGAGAACTTCTAAGAATCTACATTTGAGGTTGATAAACCTCCGTCCATCAAGGGCTGAGTGTGCTGTATTATGGTGGGAGGCACGTGAACAATCACGCGGTCACGTGTAGTGGAATTTCACTTCGTTTAGAGTTGACTGTTAACACGGGGCGCGAACTGGAGTTTGAGTGTAGACTTTAAGGTTGAACCTCATTGAGTTGAATCATAAAGTAATCAGAAATTACCGGAGTTACATCTAAATTACAACAGGCCCCTTGATTTCTTCCGTGCACCCTTATTTCGTCCGGGCCTGGGGTCAATTTGATCCCACTACTTCCCCTTTTAACTGACAACATTTTTTCTTTTTTTACAAAACTCGCCAATCTTTTAAAGAAGTTCTTCGTTCAATCGTTTTTATGAGTCCTTCAACGTGTGTTTTCTCGTTCCAAATCTTTGCTTTGGCAAATCCGTTCTTCGTTAGCAATGGGTTCATCGTCTCAAGACAGCACCGTCTCCGCGCAACAATGTCCTCGTGTCAGTCTTTGCCCTGTACTTCCCTGACCTCCATTTCACCGGTTAAACAAAAATATGATTGAAATTTCGCTAAACTGCTATCTGATTCAGAAACAGTGGTAGACATCTTCAGAAATACCGTAAAAGCATAGCCACTGCAAGGGAGAGTTATGAAAGTGGGCGGGACTATGATTTATGTTATTGTTTCAGAATTTCAAGCTCGCGTGGACTTGAAACTGCACATTCGGCTAGTATAGTGTGTCTTCAAAACGATAAATTGTTAAAATATATTGTTTTAAAATATATACAGGACAAAGACTGTTGTCTTGACGGCTGTAGCAATAGCAGACGGACTTCGAATACATTATTCTTCAAAATTCTTACAGCGACGAGGAGCGACAGCGATTTCACTAAGGAAAGAAGACTTAGCGCAGGAGCCGCATTTATCGAGGTTCTCACCAAAACACGCGTTTTAAATGTCGATCAAAATATTATTCATATATGCGAAATTCACTTCAAAGAAGATATTACCGGGCGCAAGATTCAACCTCTTTTCTTGTTAAGCTACAAAAGTTGAAATTTCCGACAAAGAAATTTCATTTGGATAAAATGTCTGAAGGTGACGGGAAGGCAATGAGATATGTTATTTCTCTGTTAGATCCTAATTGTTTGACTCTTGCTACTGGACTGGGGCTATTCCAACCGATAATTTACCTTTCCAATCACACAATATTACCTGACCCGAAACCAAGGCGAATCAATGAACGGTTGGTCGTAAACTGTCAGGCTTAAATTGAAATAGAATATACGAGAAATTCAAACCTTGCGAGTATTTAAGATGAGTAGACTTCAGTTAGGTCATAAACAAAACAATAAAAGTAAGTTGGGCTAAATTTGTAGGATAACTAACGAAACAATGATGAACTAGGCTAAATCTATCGGACAATCGACACGTATCAAAGTTTCATTTTACAATCTGCTCATTAAAGTTTTGTACCAGCATATTAGGTTGGAATCTCATCATTTCAAGTTATCTACCCCATACCTAGAATGGCTGATCATTTCGGTTTTTAGCTTGCGTGGTTTTGTTGATATTCTTGAAGTCTTTACCTTATCATATGGTGCTCTTAAAAAAGCTTCAAACGGAGAACCGTCCAAGATATAGGTACATTGGGATCTCAAACCACGGGGAAGAATATTATGCGGCCGGAAGTACACTATTACATTTATGAATCAGGAGACTTCGTCAGGGAAAATATTAGTAAAAAGGAAGTACATCTACATCAACTTATCCCTATATCTGCCATTAACTGTTTCAAATCATATTTGGAGAACAAAATTTGAGAAGAAGTGCGTGTATTGCTAAAATTGCGCATTTGTCACCGTTCGGTCGCCTTACACTTTGTCCCGCATTCTGAGCTCAAGAATTGCTTATTCCACGTATTTCTGCTAAATATTCATGTACAACGGTTTCAAATTCATCAATGTCCTTATCATCTGCTAATGCCTCTGTCAACTCAAGGTTAACCTTATCATTTTCCACGATACTACTTGGCTTCGCAATGTTTACTCTATTGAAACCTAGTTGTCAGTTTAGGTTAAACATCACGTGACGCTTAAATGCAGCAAGTTCAACAAAAAACCGGAAGCTGTATTGTTTAGAGTGAAGTTTCACAGTCCTCTCCCTGGCAGTAGATACGGTAAAACAATCTTATTTTCGAGTTTTACGATATTTTGGTTAAAGCGGTGGTGCTTTTCAACAGCCTTGCTTAACAGTTCATCTGACGTTACATCTTCTGGAGCCGTTACCGGGAGTAATGCACCTCTCTTAATGGCAAGACCATCATCCTTTCTCACTATTACACAAATGTTTATTTTAACATCGGTAGCCACACCTGCTTTACTATCAAGTTTGATCATTTTGCCATTCTTTTTCTTGAAATATCTGGACCTATCCTCTTCCTTACGGGTACAGAATTGCAAAGGTTAAAGTTGCCGAACCACTGCTGCCACTACCATTATCTCTTGGACCAGTTTCTCCTCCAGATCCACTATCTTCGCGTCCATTCATGGCCAGCTTCTCCACCCTCTCAAGGTATTTCAGTTTTCTTTCTCCGCACACACGGCGATTCTTTTCCCACACACATGGCAATATTTAGCATTGGAAACATAAGACACTCCACAAGAAGAGCAGAACATCTTAGCGATGGCTCATACAATATCCCGCCACGCTTCTTGTCAACTAGCTCCAGTCTTCTTCGACTGTGATACGCACGCATTACTTATTTGCAGCAACGAAGGCTTTTATTTGCAGCAACGAAAGATTTTATATGCAGCAACGAAAGTTTTTATTTGCAGCAACAAAAGTTTTTATTTGTAGCAACAGCAGTATTAATTTGAAGCAACGAACGTTTAAATTTGCATCAGCGATAATTTTAATTTGCAGCAAAGAAACTTTTAATTTGCAGCAACGAAACTTTAAATTTTACAGCAACAAGACTTAATTTTGCAGCACCATTTTATTTTGCAGTATGTCTCCGGTGGGCTAGCGGGCCACCGTAATGTTGGGATCTGTGTGATGATCGAAATTGCTAAATACTTCTCTTAGATTATTTTGAAATTCTGTTGTGTTAAAATGCTTGAATTGTCTTGTCTCCATTAGTTTAGGGTTTCCTCTAGGGATTCCTATCTTTCTGCATATGTAAATCAGATTATGATCGCTTATCCCCTAGTACATGACTCCTGAATCTATAGTCTTTTTATCATCAGTTCTAGCAAGTATGAGTTCTATTAAGTATGAGATCGACGTCGGGCTACAGGCTTTAGTTCAGCCCGGGTGTAAAATTCGTTCTCGATTTGACTTTTTCAATATTACTAGAACTTAAACTCTTTTTTCACGGTCATATTTAAAAGTATTCATGTTAATGTGAAGATATCTCTGGAACTATTCATACGTTAACCGAAAGTTATATGTAGTTTGAATCCTCTCAACGTGACCAAATATTAGGAAAAAGATGAATATTCCCGCGTATGCATTTTAAACTACACGAACGTTTAAAGCCATATATTTTCGTACTTCTTGTCGATTAAAATATCAGATACGAAATATGAAAACTTGTGAATTTTCATGAACATCAAACATTCAAATTGAACCCTGGTAAACCCAAATTAGACCCTGCTTTTCGTAGTTTGATCCTCCAAAATTGAGCTTAGTTCGATAAAAAAAAAACCCTGCAGTGTAGCGAAAAATGCTACTTCGTCATTATCTATCCGTATCTTCTTGTAAATAAAAAATTCGGTTAATAAAAGTGAGGTAGACTGACGGGTGGTTTTAAAAGGCTTCGCCGGGAGCCTAACTCTCGTATGACATTACGCCCAGAAAATTCTGCCATGTGATGAACTTTTTGGAACGTTGAAAATATTTAGCGGTAATACCTGCTCGACATTGAAAATCCCTTCTCCAAGAAAAATTCCTGGCTACGCACCTGTAGATGCTTACATAATGTTATAATTACAATGGGGCACTCTCATATTATCTAAGCTTCAATATGGCTGTAAATTGCAAATATGGGGCCAATTGACTTGGATATGACTGGGGAGCATGTTCCAAGTCCCTAGACCTATACAGACCATCGCGTCCGTCGATCGCACGAATTTAAAAAGCGATGAGGAGATAAAGTTAATGTTAGCCTCCGCTGACAAAGACTGGCTAGCACGCAACTGGTGTAAATTCGTATACAATTCATTGAACATTTTCCGTTGACCTACCTGCAATTTCATCTGCGTGTTATTTGCAAACGTATTCTACTTCTTTCAAGTTTTAACCATTTCATTTTGGATCCGAAAGGTTCGTTTTCTAGTATGTTTACAAAAGCTGGTTCAACGTATCATAAACCTTATTAATATTCGTCATGATATGAGAAAAAATCCCACCTTAGGAAAGACTTCAAGGAGCGCAGTAGCCCCCACGTCTTTTCATTCATACCCAACTAATTTCTGCCGTCTTGTTATTTGTACACATGCGGCGTGGGCTGCATTCAGTTATTCAGCAACTTATAACCTGTGAACTCCCTCAGAGGATAACGAAGAGTGTAGAAAGTAAAGGTCTCATCAACTTTCGTAGCTAGTGGCTCAAGGGGGACTATTGTTTCTAGAGGTGTTACTTTCGAGTAGCTGATAATTTTTTATTTCTGTCACAGCCAATAAAAAATGTTCGCTTTATACCTACCAAAATCATGAGTAAGAACTTAGGAAAGGTTTTAATGAATATTGTTGTGACCTTTGCATTCTCTACCTGTTGCACGGCTAGGTTGTAAAAGATGTTACCTTGTTCTACTTTCCAGAAGAGAACGTCGGTAACATTGTTGTTAGACTTACAGCTATTAAAACGGCCGGTATCAAGCGAAATAACTCACCAAGCGTGACCACTCAGAAATTTCCCACCCTAACCCGAACGCGAACCCTAAGCATAACCTATATCAGATGCAAATCTAACCTTTATCTGATGCACATCTCATACAGCGCGTCCTCTGCTCATGCGCACAACCAAAAGCGACATTTACTTTCGAAACTTTACAGCACTTGTAATAATGTTGCTGTAAACTAAACCAGGTATCAGGAAACGAAAATCAGCTGTGGGTGCTGGGGTGTGTGTTTAAAGAGTACTATACAATTATAATTCAGTTATTATTGGGAAACATATTATTTTTAAGGTGTATAACCCTGTATTTATCGATGCAAGCCTGGAGTTAGAGGGTGAACCCCAACCATCACAGCTATACAGGGTGTGTACTCACTACAGCTGTGGTACAGAACGTTGTGGACATGACAAACTGGAAGAAAGCCTGAATACTCGGTGAATTAACTCATTCTAATTTTGCAATTTTTATCTTAGCTATTATAAGCAATGCATGTGAACTTTTCGTAAAAAAGCCAAACAGCAAGTAAAATTTTTAAAAAGAATTCACAATAATTTACAGAATGAGTCACTAGGCCAATTGTTAAGCAGTTACTTGACCCAAAGAGGGAAAAAGAACATGATATTTGCTAATTCAGAAAACTGCTCCGGACCTAAACAATTTAACGCCAGTTTTCTGACAAAAGCCTAAAAGTTATAGTTCTACAATGTTTACTTGAAAAAATAGCAGAAGGGTCGTTTTCACACTACCGTCTTCCAGGACTCACACTAGCTGATTTTCAATCAACAGTTAGGTGACAATAGAGATTTCATGGCCGAAGTGGATTCCGAGTTGAAAAGGGGACTTCGTAAAAAGGTGTGCCGCATGTTCTTCCAGAAAACCTTAGAAATATAAAAATCCAATTGCGGCCATCTTAACATTTTAATGATACTATGCCAACTTATCCCCTTATTTCATTGCGGTAAGGTCTATCTAGTAACCTATGAGTTTCTCCTGGTGATAAAACCGAAACACTTCGTGAACAATACATTTAAAAACTTACAACGATATTTCAAATGTTCTTATTTTTTTCATTAAACGCGATGTACGAAACCTAGAAATTTGTGTAATTTGGTTGATTAATGTATAAACATACAAACGCAAAACGAGATTTTGTCCTCAGAGTCATCTTGTTCACAGTGGGATCCCAGGATGTCGAGATTATTATCCTAGCCTTCTCAGGCCTTCGGTCTTGCTCTAGAGGATGAATACATTAGGAGAGCACACGCCTTTGCTGAATACAGTGTGTTTTTGGTTACCTCTCCTGATTTGATCCAACTCGTTTGCTTACCACTATTTAGCTTATATAAAGTTGTCACAAGGGCACAATTCTTGCATATGTTTCGGAGGTAATATTGCAATGCCTTCCGAAACGACTTAGAGCAACTCGTCCGCATTAAAACGAACTATCAAATGCGACAGTTGTGTCAAGAAAACGGGCATTAAGACTTTGTTTTTTGTGATGATTTATAGAGCACTCATTCTGCAGGATACATTTTCTCACCCGAGTTAACGAAGGTAGGTCCATCTGGGCTATCCAACGTCAAATCACTGTTTGGGTTTTGTGCTGTAATTACCATAAGAAGCTATTCAATCCAACCGAATTATGTTAGTTTGTCACTTCTTATTTTATGCCACCTAGTTTCTTGCTACTCTTTTTCATAATGACAGTCGCCCACTAATCGGCATGACAAAGACTACCAATTTGTATTTTCTAGCAAGTACGAATCCTATCAACCTTATTCTTTCAAAATTTTGGATAGAGGAAAATTTCAAGGAATTTCAATTATAGTGTAAGAAGATCATTGCTTCGCGATTTAAGATGGAAATCTTCAGCTAACAAATTTCCAGTTACAGTCACAATGGACAATTGCAAAATTCATAATGTAGCAGGATTTCAGATTAAAAGCAGTATCAAAACAAGTGAAAACTATGAGAAACACCCTTAAACTGTTACGCATACACCATTTATTACCTCGAAGCGTAAAAACCGCAAACTTTAGATAATTATGATGGTTTCGGTGGCATAATAATGGCTCGGCCTTAATTCATCATCTGTTGCATGTGGACTTTTAAACAATTCAAACAAATTATATAATCTCTTTCCAAGATTTCTATTTATAGCTTTCCCCTGGTCACAGTCTCAGGTATATCCATCTGCATTTCGATGCCCCAAAAATTGGATCATAAATTAATGTTCAAAAAATTCAATTTGTATTTTCCTTATCCTGTTCGATGTGGTTCAGTCTAAGCACAAAAGGTTTTAAAACTTAAAGCTTTCTTTGCAAACGCAATATAAAGATAAGAGCCCAGCTCAGAATTCTTAAACGTATCGCCATAGTAAAGGAAGTAAGTCGAAAAGTTTTAAAACATGTTTACTAACGTTTCGTAGCGACGTGCAACATCTTCAGAGTTTAGATTTACAAAGGTGAGAAAAAACTATACATATGTAATTTTAGGAAGTATATAATTATATGAAGTATGTAATTATAGATCCATATATGTTTTATCTCTCCTTTGTAAATCTGTGCTCTGAAGATGTTGCACGTTGCAACAAAACGTTACTGAACATGTTTTAAAGCTTTTCGACTTGCCTCCTTTACTATGGCGATACATTTCAGAATTCTGAACTGGGCTCTTATCTTTATATTGCGTTTGTACTTTCTACCCGGAAAATCAAATGCCAAGATTATCACTTTCTTTGCAAAATTCACAAAATATTTCTTCTCAGTAAACTACGAATATTGAAGTACATTACTGATGTTTTCAAACAAATATTGAATTATATTTCTGATATCAAATGTAATATACATTTTCTCACCTGTGCTAGCAGACGTTGAACCTCCCCCTCTTTGTTCACTATTTTCTTCACGCATTCCTTTAGAATAGAATACAGACATAAACATGACTGATGACTTCATTTTATTTCTCTATCACAGTATGCAAAAAATGATCTATCTTTCATTGATTTTAAAGTGTCAAAGCGACGAAACAATCGTCTTCTTAATTTTGATCATATTTGCAAACACCTTTGAAACGAGAAAGAATGGTGATTTTAGTTCTCATCTCATCTTGCTCCATAGTCATTACAATTCTTAGTTATGCAACTCACCTAGGTTATGAAGTCATTTAGTCAAGAAAATAAGGGGAATCTCTGGAAGTAAACAGTAAAAAACACTAAAACATTATATGTAATATTTAAAAACCAAGCCGAAAAACACGAGGCGATAGCCGAGTGTTTTAGATCCCGATAAAGCACGTACTGCGAATTTTGTAGATGTCTTCTAAAGTGAAAAACCTACTAATACGCTAATTCGCGAAGAAAATTTTGAAATTTACGTTTTCTAAGTCAAGAAAAATTAACTTCTTCTTCACACACAAAGTCGCATGTGTCTTTATCACATATAAAGACCCGACACGGTTATGAATTTTAGAAATATATATATATATATAACTATATGAAAGAAAGTATTTTTAAAGTTTTATCTTGACAGTTATATATATATATATATATACATATATATACATACAAATGTTTACTAAAAATTGTTACTTTAAGTTTCACGCTGCTAAGCGATCATATATATATATATATATATATATACATACAAATGTTTACTAAAAATTGTTACTTTAAGTTTCACGCTGCTAAGCGATCATATATATATATATATATATATATATATATATATATATATACATGGTATTTAACAAAAATTCCTCGGTAAACATTACGTTGTTGCCATATAGCTGATTCTGTCCCTGGCAGCTTTCGACTTAAAACATGAAGTACCAATTTCTGTTTGTCCATTTCAAGTTAAAACAACCCTGTCATTTTAAATGCAATATCTACGTATTTCCGAATCCTCCAAACACGTACCTCAATACACAACGCTTGACTTTCGAGAAACTTGGAAATTTAGGCTTGTTATTGGAATACAACTGGAAACAACCCAAATTTCTCAGACAAGGGTATTTTATTCGTTACCATAAACATACAACGTTTCAATTACTTCCACAGTTTATTTTCAGGGATATTTCATATTCTGCTAATTATATTTTGCCTGTGTAGAATAACTGATGGCGTAAGGTATCTAATTTGCCTTAAACTTTGACAAACTAAGAATGCCATCCTTTATCATTTCAAATGTGTTTTTAAATAAGATCAAAATCTGTGCCACGGATTTTTCGTCAAAGTGAAACTTTGATATGAGACAATAGAGTTTCTTCTAATTTGATTCAACACCTTCGTAGGAACATGAAATTAAGTATCTCGTAGATTCTTGTTTCTTTGGCAGAGTTTTAAGCTCTCAAAGGTGTAGTTTTTAGTAGCTCTTAATTTTTTTCTGTGAATTCTTTTACAATGCTAACAAGATGTTAAAATCCTTCATGAAACAATGAAATTCACATCATATTTTCTGATGTTTCAAGGAAATTCCTCACTTTTCAGTCAGAAAATGAACGAAAACTGCTGCAGTCAATTTGCGAGTCCTCACCATTACAAAGGAGATAATTAAAAGGATAATTCAGACACCAACGGCATTTATATATTAATAGTATACATGGCAAGAACTTCCCAATCCTGACTGGCCAAGAGCAGTACAATGTCAAGGTAACTTGGTGCTGAAACGGTAAAAGTACTTTACACTGAATTACCTTTTTTCCACTGTACTACTTTTTTTTCATAAAAAAATATTTAACTGTTAATAGTTCGAGTTCTCGTGCAAATTTCGAAAACTGGCTGCATAATGTCACACTTTCAATATTTTAATCTCACGTAAATCTCTAAAACAGCTGCCATTGTGGTACAATTGTACCGAAGAGAGTTTTCTGACTTTCGTGTAGTACTGAAAGTATTACATGAAATTTGTAAGGTCAATTATTACCGTAGGAAGGGAAGCTTGACACTCTTCAGTCCATTTGATGCATTTAACCCCTTATTGGCCGATTATTTTTGAGATCTCTTAGGTCAATCCACTTGGTGCGCGATTCTGCGTAACATTTTCATTGAAGACCGAGAGAAGTCTCCCACATGACAGACAATTGAACTGTTCTGTGAACGTAGAGCAAAAAGTAACGTATCAATAATCTACGAGCCAACTGGCGAGGTTGACCAGTGGGAGCAGGCCTTTTCAGAGACTCTGCTCAGCTAGACATACTGTTCCCTCCATGTTATAACTTTGAAAATTGTGTTTGGTCGCTTATAATTTAACACTTTGTCACTGATGAAAACCCGAACAACAAACGTAGGTTTGTAGCCGACCTAGTTGGTCTCCTAAGAGTTAACAATGTTATTTTCTTCATGCAAAATTACATGAAAATTACTTTGGTTTTGTATATTCTTACTTTAAATTTAGAACTGTTTATGCCGCGTAAATAGAAAAATATGGGGTACACCTTGCAGGCGAACGGAAACGGTTGGGCTCCAGGGAACTCAGCCCCACCTTTTTTTAGCAAAACATGAACAGAATTTGTTCGATGTTGACACGTCGGTAACTCTTCCACAGAAACCTTGACTGCCAAGTGAAGTCCGCTCCCATTTCTCTAACGTATTAGTTCAACGGCTGCCTTTTCAACACAGTCCGGCACGTCCTGGTTCAAGAATACAACCCGGTTGGACCCCCATAATGTAGACCAAGAGTATTTCCCAAATTCAGTAGAGCAGCCCTTACCTTTATCGTCTAGCACTTGAGCATCTCTTAACTCGAAGAAGGCCTTTTCTTCTTGCCATTTGTCTCCTCGTTCTTGTGCAATTTTCAGAGCTTTCTGATAATATTCCCTGGCTGTTTGATGTTCACCAAAGTTATTATGGGCATCTGCTAACCGCAGGTACGCCATTCCTTCTTGCCTTTTGTCTCCTCGTTCTTGTGCAATTTTCAGAGCTCTCTGATAATATTCCCTGGCTATTTGATGTTCACCAATGTTCTTATGGGCATCTGCTAACCCTAGGTACGCCATTCCTTCTTGCCATTTGTCTCCTAGTTCTCGTGCAATTTTCAGAGCTCTCTGATAATATTCCCTGGCTATTTGATGTTCACCAATGTTCTTATGGGCATCTGCTAACCCTAGGTACGCCATTCCTTCTTGCCATTTGACTTCTAGTTCTTGTGCAATTTTCAGAGCTCTCTGATAATATTCCCTGGCTATTTGATGTTCACCAATGTTCTTATGGGCATCTGCTAACCCTAGGTACGCCATTCCTTCTTGCCTTTTGTCTCCTAGTTCTTGTGCAATTTTCAGAGCTCTCTGATAATATTCCCTGGCTATTTGATGTTTACCAATGTTCTTATTGGCATCTGCTAACCCTAGGTACGCCATTCCTTCTTGCCATTTGTCTCCTAGTTCTTGTGCAATTTTCAGAGCTTTCTGATAATATTCCCTGGCTGTTTGATGTTCACCAATGTTCTTATTGGCGTCTCCTAACCCTAGGTACACCATTCCTTCTCGCCTTTTGTCTCCTCGTTCTTGTGCAATTTTCAGAGCTTTCTGATAATATTCCCTGGCTATTTGATATTCACCAATGTTCTTATTGGCACCTGCTAACCGTAGGTACGCCGTTCCTTCTTGCCTTTTGTCTCCTAGTTCTTGTGCAATTTTCAGGGATTTCTGATATTCCATGGCTATTTGATATTCACCAATGTTCTTATTGGCATCTGCTAACCCTAGGTATGCGTTTACTTCTTGCCTTTTGTCCCCTAGTTCTGCTGCAATTTTCAGGGATTTCTGATAATATTCTCAGGTTATTTGATATTCACCAATGTTCTTATTGGCACGTCCTAAACCTACGATCAGGAGGGAACTATGTTGAGACAATCGTTCTTATGGTAGGTGAACTGTGTTATTTAGTCAGAGATGGTTCGTCTGATTTTCCCTCCCTCCCCTCCTTAGAAATGTTGGTCAAGCGGATATATTTGACTTGTTCGACACTCAGCCATCACAGAAGATCAACATTGATATAGGGGGAGAGGAAGCAAGGGAGTAAGATGACCTTTTAGCATCATTTTCATGTCTGAATACTGGTTAGTACCAGAGAGTTTATAAATGTCTCAACTATTTTGCACCCATGGTGAATAGTCTTTTTTCGCAACCAGGTGAACTATTAGTCATATTTATAGGTAGTGCTACTCTGGTTTGGTAGCCAGCGAAAGGTACATACAAGTTGCTAGAAAACATTTCTTAATTGAAGACTAAAATAGAGTCACCAGGTATTTCCCCTAGATTTAGGGGTCACCGGATATCTCCCTGATAAATAAAAATTAAAACAAGGTCACTGGGTATTTCCCTTGAAATAAGGGTCACCAGATATCTCTCCAAGATTACTGCTAGAACACGGTAATGACCGAGATAAGACCATAAACTAACACTATGAGACTAAAACAGGGTCACTGGATATCTCCCCAAGAAAGATATGGGGTCGGCGGGTATCTCCCTGAGAATTAATACTAAACGGGGTCACCGAGTATCTCCCCTTATATAAGAGGTCACCGGGTATCTCCCCAGAAATATAAAGAAGGAAAGAAGAACAGTAGAAAGCCAACCGAGAAAGAAAAGGGAAAAGCAAGTAATGTTTTCGAATAGCTAGAAGAATCTTTTTGTCTAGAAGTATTGACTATGAGATTAGTCAATATTGTATTTTACCCAACGTTTCGACACTCGCGTTACTGTGTCTTCATCAGGGTTAGAATCGTCTGAAGTCGTACCCGTATTTATAGCACCACTAGCGTTTTCATGTTTTTTAATGAGAACGCAAGCTGTGCTATAAATATGCTAGCGGTGCTATAAATACGGGTACGACTTCAGACGATTCTAACCCCTGATGAAGACACAGTAACGCGAGTGTCGAAACGTTGGGTGAAACACAGTATTGACTAATCTCATAGTCAATACTTCTAGACAAAAGGTTCTTCTAGCTGTTCGAAAACATTACTTGCTTTTCCCTTTTCTTTCTCGGTTGGCTTTCTACTGTTCTTCTTTCCTTCTTTATATTTCTGGGGAGATACCCGGTGACCTCTTATATAAGGGGAGATACTCGGTGACCCCGTTTAGTATTAATTCTCAGGGAGATACCCGCCGACCCCATATCTTTCTTGGGGAGATATCCAGTGACCCTGTTTTAGTCTCCTAGTGTTAGTTTATGGTCTTATCTCGGTCATTACCGTGTTCTAGCAGTAATCTTGGAGAGATATCTGGTGACCCTTATTTCAAGGGAAATACCCAGTGACCTTGTTTTAATTTTTATTTATCAAGGAGATATCCGGTGACCCCTAAATCTAGGGGAAATACCTGGTGACTCTATTTTAGTCTTCAATTAAGAAATGTTTTCTAGCAACTTGTATGTACCCTTCGCTGGCCACCAAACCAGAGTAGCACTACCTATAAATATGACTATTTTGCACTCAATTGTCCGGAAAGGGGATATATCATTCACAGCGCAAAATGACTTTTTCTTTACCTAGTATTGGGTTATTTTTGAGGATTTTAGTATTACCGGTCCTTAAAACACCATTTTGGCTGCTCTAACGTCTTCCATAATTTTTTGATACGTGATTTTATCGTTTTTGGGTCCATTGGTCATTCGCCTTTTTCCTATGATCACTGGTCCATCAAGAGGGTTAGCATTTGTTGAAGCTGAATTGCTCAAAATGGCACGCGCATTCCGTTCTATGCTAAAGATTGAGTCATAAAGAGAGCAAACAAACTGCAGATTCCACAACTTGTGTTTTAATGTCAACCTGTTTCTTTTTTTGTGGTTATCTTTGAACTACACCCAAACGCGTAGTGTTTGTCGGACGTTCTGCGCACATGAGGTAAGGGGGAGAGAAATGCCATTGTTCGCGATAGATGTTTTACAGAAATTCTCGAAAAAGGGCGTAGTAAGTACATAAATATCATGATATTCTAGCAAACTGTGGAAGAATTTAACACTAAGTCTCTTGAATGAGATATTTTCCACCCTTTAAATCTGGCTAGAACTGGGTTTGTCTGGAGTTGGGCCAAAACGACGGAATGTATCTTCTTGAACGATTTCAGGTGCTTTCTTCAAATGATATCTCACCATGACTTTCTCCTTATGCTACTCGGACAAATTTAGGTCAATCTTCTTGCTCTCAAAACTCAGTACACTAGAAACTTTGGGCTCAAATCGGAAATACCGACTTTCTTTAATGACCAAGCACACTTTTGCCCTCGTAAATAAAAACGTAGTCATGCACGACAGGGAGATGGATATTTTGTCCGTCCGATTAAACTATTTTCCTTCAATAATCAAGTTGCGGAACAAGATCACGTAGAGGTGGTTACTTACAAATAATGGTTTTCCGCGTTTGTGAACCCCGAAAACGCACACAGGACGGTAACGTCAGTGAATAAAGTTTTCATTTACAAAACTTACATCAGCTAAGAAAAATGGGATCAGATTTTAATGCCCTCTTATTATCAGAATAAATTACTTTGTCAATGGGAAAACACCGTTTAAAAGAAGATTTCGCATTCAAAATTCAAGAAACAGTTTAAAACACATTTTACTGTTTTCATGCTAAATTTTGGCTGGCATGATGAATATCTAACAAGGTCAAAAACCGTTTTGATTTCGGCTGTAATTCGTCTCTATGATCTTTTAGTCAATAGGTGGTGTGGTTGCTAAGGATGAAACCACTCATTTTGTTCATAGTTGACAGCTCTTTAAAAGTGGGCACGTCGCCTGTAACTTGAGGCAACGAATGTCCAGTATAAATTAAACAGATATCTTGAACATGGACCGCGTTAGCATCGGGCTTTTTTTTGTGTCAATATTTGTGAGGAAGACACCAAGATGGAGGAACTGGTTAGCAAAAGAAAGAGTAGCAGTCGTGAGTTGAGAGATTCGGTAATTTCTAAGACGCAAAATGTTGGCCATGTGCTGTACAGGAAGTAATCAAAAAGTCTGAATAATTCGGTATATTAGCAGACAAACCCTGACAACCCCCTCATTCCTTTCCAACGAAAAGTTGATGTTAACTATTTTCAAACGAGAACTGGAGTATACCAAAGGTCTCGAGATATCTTCCAGATCTCTCAGAAAAGGCGACGGGAAATCTCGTTCAAGGGATGAAATAAAACCTTCAGGAAGAACCAACTCGACTGTCATATCATCCGTCTGATATGGGAATAGTATGGAAGATGACCTTGCTGTGGGGTTATACAAGTTGGATGGACTAGATCGCAATCTTTTTGTTACTGGTCAATACCTTCAATACTCAAAAGGGATGCGAATTACGTAAAACGAAACCTTAATAGCTGTGTCAAGGGAGATAGCTAAATAAATTTGAACCTGACAGTAACAGTTACTAAATTCTTTAATTTCAGGTCAACACAAATACAACTTGCCATAAGGTAAATTAGAATATTAGTTGTCTTCAGCCGTTAAGATTTAAACCATGAAGGTTAAAAAGACATGTAACGAAGTAGGTCCCAAAAAATTCTATCAAATAATGGTAGGAAACAACCGCTGCATTGACAGAAATTACCAAATCAAAATAAGCACACTTCTCACCAGAACCTATACTTATTGAGCAAGGCATAGAACAAGAGCTAAGTCTGTCTGTGGAACAAGCCTGATTGATAAAATTCCCACCCCAAAAATATAGGTGGTACATGAGGATAATGATTGCACTGACTGCGCCTCATATTTCTGTCCTTAATCATCGAGTCCGCTGCTGGCATGTTAAAGATGAATACCAATCCTGTCGACCCGATCCTGGGATTTCCGGGTATCATTAGCCTCAAAAATGGTACTGCTAATGAACTCTAAACGTCCAAATTACAAACCCCCTTCTAACACTGATGATGCCAACAGACTTTTGAAGCAACCTATAAATAATGATTTCTCAAGCTGTCACATTTTTACCAGTTTACTTAACGACCTGACCGGAGGGCTATGAAACAATGAGAAACTATGAATTTTTATTCAAATCTTTGTAATAGTTGTTTAGGTTTTCTTTTCCATTCCTCTGTTGGTAAAAGGATTGTTTAGAGATATCGTAATATAACCCAATATTGATAACCCAACCGCTGCTGCTGGAATTTCTAGGTCACGATAAGCATTTCCCAAGTTGCTGTACTTTAAAACGAGCATATTAATAAATGTACACAGTAGTGGGATGGTCTGGGGCTACATTTTAAGACAGGCTTCTGAAGTATGTATTTTATTAATCCTCTGTGTCATAACCAGAACAAGGAGAAGTGGACTATTACACGTTAATGGCCACAACATATATCCTTTAGAAAAGATATGCTACCTGGTCCGAAACACCAGGGAGGGGTGTATTTAATGCCTAACCAGCTCCTCTCTACGGCTCAAATGTTTTCGGATCATGGGTGATCTTTAAAAACTATTATTATGCATTCACACTTCATTCTTGTTTCTTATTGGTCGACATTCACCAGTTAATTCTCAACGTCTGGAAGCCGTGACATTATTTCCGTAGAATAGCGTGAATTATTCGACGGAGCGGTTCAAAAAAATTATTGGACAGTGATGACGTAACCACCTCAAGACCGCGAAAATTACAAAACAGCATAAATTGGCCTGCAGCAGTTTGAAAAGTTACTTGCACGACTCTAAGTGCAAATCTTTTCTTGCATCTATCGTTGTTTTGATTGTATAACATTGACCTCGGTCTGGATAATTCTTGACATCATCCTCAGCCTCATCCAATAATTGTTCATTATGTCTTTTTGCATGTGCAGTGTGGTTATATTCAAAATACTTAAAAAATAATTACTGATACACGCAACATTATTGGATTCAATGCAGGCAGTTGAGGCCTGTGGGCTCAGCTGCCTGCATTATGTTTTTTCTGCATCATATCAGCGAATTCAGCAAGCAAAATTTCACAAAATCGACTTGCATAATTTTGCTCTCTGCATTCGCTGATATAATGCCGAGTGAAAACAATAGGTTTTGATGCGGGTCAGTAATTATATGCAAATAGTAAATTTTGTATAAGACTAAATACATGTATATATATAAGGCAGAGCTACACAAATTAGTTGAAATTGTTCGTCCGTGGCTCGACTGTGTTATATTTCTTTCACCGTTTGAAAAGTAATAACCTTGGGAAATTTTGGACTTGCAGTAAGCAGTGGCGGCATTTTTCCTTTTTGTGAACTTTAAAATTTATACCGGTTTTCACCCACTTTGGTCGGTTGCCTCATCTTAAGAAGTTCAAGAATGTTCTGAAACAACTAATTGATAGAATCTGTCTCACAAACACACAAAAACACCTTTCAAAAGGAAAAGATACGGTGGTCTTTATTGGTCTCGTCCAATAAAGGCCAATGACATTCTTTCGGTAAAGTTAGAGCGACCAAATAGGCACCAGGCATGCAATGCACCTATTGTTCAACTTAGTAACTAGAATCGCAACAAAAATAGTTCTGCAAATTTGCGAGCAGAAGCGGTCAAAAATACTGTTGAGCAGATGTGAAATAGAGAAGTTGTAACCCTTTACAAATATTACGCCAGCCAAGGCTAGTAAACATTTCAAAGAAAGATGCCAGAACGAACGAGCGCCCACTCAGCCAACCCTGCTGTGATTAACTGTTCTCCAAAACAAAGACTTGCTAGTTTTAAATCAAGAAATAAGATGAACGCAGCCTTGCTTCAAGCAAGTATGACGGAACCATTGTCCCAACATCATACCAAACAAGGTATACTCAATATGTTCGCTCGAATCACAGTTGTGCCAGATATACAATTAATATCAGTTAACCATACAGTACGTAGGTAATCTTACTTGTCTGCACGCGGTTCAAGAGCTTGAACAGTCTGTAGTCAATAACTTTGAACTTCTTGTCAGATGCTCTGCTCTTCCTCTGTTTCTTCGAGAAAGTACTATCAACAAATGTACGAAACACGAATTGAGAGATGATCTCAGAAATTTCGAACACTGGTGTGCGTGACATCAATATATCAAAACAACAACGACCGCAAAATTTCCGCTTGTTTTTACTTTCGATATCAGCTACATTACATGCTGATATTTCTTGGGTAATTGGAAATGTTTTCAACTCGGCTAATCGAGTTGAAACTCTTCCATGTAACCATCCCCTAAACCCACAAGAATCAATGATATGGAAGACTGTCAGTCCACCAGAAAGTTTGAGAAAATTCCCAATTTGATGAGAAATTTCAGCCTTAGCTGAAGATCAAATCAAAGTAAACTCACCAAAAAATTTCGTGGACAGCCAGTTTTTACATTTCGTATAGTTCCCACTCGTCCATAAACTATCAACCAAAGCTAAACAATAATTTTGCACTTCCAAACACTTAACTATTCTTTAGTGCTAGTAGGACAGCACTTTGCAGAAACGTAAAGGAAAGCTACACGAATCGAGAATATCCAGTTCTACCAATAAATGACCTGATTTTGAATAAAGTCAGCTATAGCAGTTCAGCTAAATTTCAGAACTCTCCAAAATGCCCTACAGCCACACAAAGGTAGATTATATAAGCTACCAAACATTTGACCTTCCATATTTATCAAATTTTGACAGGATACATGCTTGCTGTAAAAATTAGTATTAAGAAAAGCCTAATTTGTTCAGTCAGCGAATTATCGCGTATCATGGCCAAAGAGATTGCCTACTTTACGAAATATTTAATTATATACATGTTTAGATCAATAGAGTCTCTAATGACTGTTCTGCAAATGCTTAATAATATAATAATTAATTAATTAATTTAATGCAAATATTTAATTATATACATGTTTAGATCAATACAGTCACTAATGACTATTCTGCAAATGGATTTTTTGGGGATCGATTTAAGAACAAATCCTGGAATGGTTCTTAAAAATAATCAACTTGTACGGTAAAAATAGGAACTTTTGGTTTTCTATTATTATCATTTAGTGCCGTTATTCAATGTTTAACAAAAGAAATTGAAAATATAAATTATTGTTTGAAAGTTTTAATATGTTCAGGATGAAAATACAATGAAAGGTTTACTTAAATTAAATGAGGGCAAATAAAACATTCCAATGCGAATTTAGGACTGAATAATACACAGTGTGCAATAATATGCGCCTAAAATAGCCTATAGCTAAAGAAGCAGCGCTGTGCCGACAGTTACTAGATTGTTCGGACCTATTAAAGGAAGCGCATGAAAATAAATCAAAAATACGATTTCCAAGGAAAATGATCGGAGCCTTAACCCAAGGGGCACAGCAATGAAAGGGCCAAAAGAAGAAACGGTTCACTGGTCCGACTTACTCAAGACACAACGCGCATCACAATAACGGAGCGCAGGGAGTCAGGTTTCAAATAATAGCCGAATAACTGCTAGATGAATAATAAAAGTCTATTCGCCGAGTTTAACAGCTAGATAAAAGATTATAAGTGAAGACCATCAACGCACTCGACAGCAATGCTCGGCGTGTTCTCATCGTTCCTTGCATTGGGAGGAACGTAAGTCTAAGCTGCAAAATTTTATGTAGGTATTTCTCGTTCAACAGAAGAATGACACCGCTTATCTCCCGCGACGAAGTATTTGTAGGTGTCTTACGATGAAAACAGACTTCGCGTAATTGCCCTTCAACGCAGTTGAAAACGTTCACATAAGCTCCGTGGAAGACATATTTGAAGATTGCGACACTGTATATGCATTTGTTCGGCGCTTTTCTCAACACCGATGTAGCGCAGCATACGCAAATCTGCTTGTTTGGCAAAATCGGCTCACAAGACCAATCATTTCACAGGGTTTCACGCACATGATTACGATAGTCCAGGCAAGTTAGGCAGAAAATCACAAAGTAATGCCGCTACACCAATGGATACTTCTGTAAGAAAGACCTACAGTGACACGCAAAAGTATTGGACACAGGATTTTTTAAGAAAATAATAACTTCTCTTGTTGCTACTAACCTAAAATTTGAACTGAATATAGTAGATATTTAGGATAGACTATGTATGAGGAGAAATAACGAATTGTTTGCTCACATAAAAATTTATTGACAAATACAACAGAAAGTAACACGCAAAAGTTTTGGACACATTCTGAAAATACAAATATAGCAGGATAAAAAATTGCAGTTTTGGATTGAAGTCTATTTCACATTAATTTGCAAATCTCCGCCGACCAATCAGAGCACGCCACGCACCACAACGTCTCCGTGTGCTTTGAATGGTCATTAAAGATTTGGCTGTCACATGTGAAGGTTTTCAGAATGGCAAAGACAAAGGAGCTCTCTCAACAACTTCGTACGGTTATAATTGACCATCATAATCGTGGAATGGGATATCGAAAGATCTCCGACGTGCTCAAGATCCCCCTCAGTACGATTAGGGCCATCATTCGGAAATGGAAAAGACATGGGCTGACTGCCGATCTGTCTCGAAAAGGGCGTCCTCATAAAGTAAGTGAACGAGCAGCTAGATCCATTGTTCGGAAAGTGATGCACAAGCCATTCCCACACGAGGGGAACTTCAGAAGGAACTGCAGGTAGCTGGCACAAAGGTTAGCAAGGATAGATTTAGTCTTACTCTCCACCGGGTAATGCTGCATTCTCGAACTCTTAGAAAGACCCCTCTGCTGAAGCCCAAGCACGTGAAGGCTCGTCTAGAGTTTGCCAATCGTCATCTCAAAAAGCCTTCTTCATTCTGGAACAAAATATTATGGTCTGACGAGACTGAAATCAAGCTTTTTGGTGGAAACAGCTCGAGACACGTCTGAAGAAAGGAGGGTACTTCATGTGACCCCAAAAATACCATCCCCACAGTCAAACATGGAGGTGGAAGTATAATGGTTTGGGGTTGTTTTTCCTCCAGCGGTACGGGCGCACTAAATATCATCGAAGGAACAATGGATAGTGCTATGTACCGCGAAATACTAAAGAAGAACATGCTTTCATCTGTAAAATCACTCGAGCTACCGAGAGGTTAGATTTTTCAGCAAGATAACGATCCCAAGCATACTGCAGTGAAAACGAAAGAGTGGCTTTAGGCGAAGAAAGTAAGGATTTTAGAGTGGCCTAGTCAGTCGCCTGATCTAAATCCGATAGAAAATCTGTGGAAGGAGCTTAAACTTCGAGTTCACCAGAGGAATCCACAAAACTTGAATGATTTCAAGGACATTTGTCCACAGGAGTGGGATGAAATTAGTGCCGATTTCTGCAAGAAACTCATCTCAAATTATTCCAAACGTCTGACAGCTGTAATATCAAATAAGGGATATTCCATTAAATATTGAACGCTGTTTATTGATATGTGTCCAAAACTTTTGCGTGTTACTTTATGTTGTGTTTGTCAATAAATTTTTGTGTTAGCAAACAATTCGTTATTTCGCTTCATACATAGTCTATCCTAAATATCTACTATATTCAGTTCAAATTTTAGATTCGTAGCAACAAGAGAAGTTATTATTTTCTTAAGAAATCCTGTGTCCAATACTTTTGCGTGTCACTGTAATCTTAAGTTTGACCAATCAGAAAACCTCAAACAAATCGCAGTTTAGGGAAAACGTAGGCAAACCAATCACCGCCCACAATAGAGACACTTAAAATAAACTTGATACAAACACGAACTTAGGCAAAATGAGTGACATTTAAGTAACCTAACACCAATTTCGGTCTCGAGTGTAGGAGCCGATGAAATATGATATTCGATGTTTGTCAACATCACCGGCAAAGATTCGCTAATGAAGTGCATGCTAACGCTTGTTGCTTAGACAGTGGATGTAGCAAAGACAAAGATGATAATAAATTGCGATGAACATAACACTAAGCAAATCAAAATCGCTTCGATAGCCCGTCAATCACCTTAGGCCGCTGCCATATTTTCCTAACGCTAAATCCGCGCCTGAGTCTCGGCCGTCATCAGAAAAAGATATAGACAGTGCTGTCTATATCTTTTTCTATATCCAGATTCTTTTCCCTGAAATAAATTAACCTGTTTCCTGTAGTGCTGTTAAATGCTCTCCTTGGATTGGTTGGGCACTTTTTTCTGCACCATTTTTAATCATAAAGGATGTACTTTCACATGGAATACATTGACTTGTAGAAATGATGATCAAGATTGCACTTTATAGGAAAGTCATTCTGAAATTAAACATGTCACTCTGGGAACAGTAAACTCATATGTATTCAGTTTTACAGATTTCTGATACTCCTTGAAGGAATTCTAGACTTCAGGGCAAGAACTGATGACATACGGCCAACAAAATACAGTAAGAAGAAAGTGCAGAAGAAATTGGGGAGGAGAAAAATTGACCAAAAGAAAAATGTGTCACCTGAAAATAGCTCATCATCTCGCAATTTTCAAAAAATTGTGGCTGAAGTTGTGGAGCAGCCAATCAAGAGCTTATACGCCCATTTGCCAGGTAAGACATTTTTGTTCTTTGGTTTATCTACAAGCATCCAAGTATTGTTTTCGACAAGTGAATCATACTCAGTTTGCATCGCTTCATCCCAACTTTCAGCCTCTACTGAATTGATGGCTTCTTGATATGTCTTGGACTTGCCTACATCTCCTTCTTGGACTGCGTTAAAATTATAGGAATGACCATATCTCTCGGGTTACCTGGTTACCAGTATTTACAAACTAGTTTGGCATTTTTTTTACACACCTACACTAGGTATAACATTTCTTTCCTTTATTACTTGCTTTAAAAACTTTTCATTACTTACTATTATCCAAATTTATATAATAATATTATTATAATTATACTTACCATGAGCCTCAGAGTAACTGGCACCTCCAGTAGCTCCACTCATAACTGTACTAGAGATAGAATAACAGCAGTTTCAGAAGTGTAAACACAAAATAAATAGCAAAAACAATCCCCTCAGAGTAATCTTTTGCAAAAGCCCCCTTTCTAGCATAAAGGTTTACAAGACAACTGACCAGAACTATCAGCAAGCTAAGTCATTAAAATACTACAAATTTAGGGGGTTGGGTATACCTTTGAAAATAGTGGCCAGTATGCAGATGATATGTGGATACATCATAAGCATGGAACTGATTATAGTCATGATATAGACAAATATATTCACATGCTGTATATATTACTTCACCTAGGTACACACAGGTTTCACCTGAACACTGGCCAAGATGGTCTGGATATAACTGATTGGAAACAATGAACTGGAGACCAAAAGCAGAGCTTCTGGCCAACAGTACATATATTAAAATTAATTTGTAGTTTGGTGGACAGACTTTTTAAAAGGTTTGAATGCAAAATGAACAAAACAATCTAATAAGTATTTATTTTTATGACTCTTCCTATGAGCCAAACCATCTAGTAAGTATTTATTGCAACTCTTCCTAGGAACTAAATTGACCTTATTTGCTAACCACCATTTTCTCCCATTACAGATCTATATGTTGACACTTGATTTGTTTCTCATTACTCCAAGGCAAAATACACTGATTAGAAGTATGTCCAAATAAATTTCAATGTCTTTCAGGCATAGAAACAAAACATGGGAGAATCCAGCAAAATGCTGGAAATAAATTTGACTGGATGTAGTACAATGCAGCAGATGGCAAAACTGGAACTGGAACTGTACTGCACAACATGGCAACTTAATCTGGAATCTGCTCTGGGACTCTTTTTGTTATCTTGACATTATCAGGTGC
This sequence comes from Heliopora coerulea, assembly GCA_030142905.1. Taxonomy (NCBI): domain Eukaryota; kingdom Metazoa; phylum Cnidaria; class Anthozoa; order Scleralcyonacea; family Helioporidae; genus Heliopora; species Heliopora coerulea. The sequence goes on from JASJOG010000247.1 coordinate 166,186, forward strand.
AGTGTCACAGTCATAATAACTAAATATGTTTTTAGTAATTTGTGCATTACCTTCACACCAGTCAAGACATGTATATAGTGAATATATACAGTATTATTATATATTCATCTATAATGGCTACAATACCCACATAAAGTGCTCTATTCTATTGATCCCAATGACCAACAAAATAATTTAAAGCTGACACTACTCCCAATACATGCAACTGTATCACAATATTTAGTCAAACCTCCCATAAGCTGACACCTTCCAGACCATGTAACGGTGTCCTCTTACAGACATGTCTGTAATCCACAACTTTAGGTTTGTTTATTTTCACTGCATGCCAACCCTATTACATGTGTAGGTGCTGCCTTATAGACTTATAGACATTACAAGCTACATGGATATGGACATCTCATGAGACAACTATTCCTAAATTTACATAATAAGCCTGAGTGTCCACTTTTGAGACATTCATTAATATTTTGGTTAATAGCTAATCATTTAATTGTGATTCCCTTCAATGAGAAATACAAGCTTGTTTCAAATAAACCAACACCAGAAATTACAAAATATTATCCTGCAAAATAAATTGTCAATTTTTCGTGTCCAAGTGAACTCTATAACATTTATCAGTCTGTGTTGAATAAATGAATAGCAATTGTAGAATTAGGACTCTAGAAATACATTGTGCAAATTTCTTCAAGAGTTCATGTATACAGGACCTAGATTTACAATACTACCAGAAATGACCATATTAAAACAGCTTAAAAGTGTGTCATGTATGTTTGCTTCTGTCATCAGTGGTGTAGCAATAGGGGGTTTAGACGGTTCATTGAACCAGGGCCCCCAACTATCCAGGTGCCCCCGAGTGTTTTGAAATTCTGAGGCAATGAATCATTCTGCTGACTGCCTAAGACTTCTTGCCATGCCTCTACTCAACAAATAAGTCAGCAAAGCAAACAGCAAAAGACTATTAAAAGGTTAGTTGAAACATGTAGTTCATATATGTATCCTTGAAAATAAAGAATGAATAGGGAATGTTAAAGCCTACATGACCCTTTAATTCTGAACAACATTTAAATTATAAGCGAGTGCCCCACTTGTCAACAGATTTTTAAAAAATTAAACATATGTTTCATTTTATGATGTCAATAAACAATAAATAGTATAGTTAGATATTATTTTTTTACATTACGTTGTTGAAAAAAGTGAAATTTAGGTGAAGTAAGCATTGAAGGGCCCTGGCCCTTACTTATGAACCAGAGCCCCTGAAACTCCAGCTATGCCACTGTCTGTCCTGCCAAGCACAAATCTGTGAAAATGCCAATAACATGTTGTACAGCTTGAGAAAGTTCTTTCTTGCAGGTAAAACATAAACCAAAAAGTAAAACCAATCCTTCATAACTTTTAAAGCCTTAACAGCTAGTAAAATTTTTGGTTCTTTCATAGAAACATTGAAGTCATTGTCTTCTTAGTTGGTGTCTTCACTGAGGTCAACAAGCCCATATTCTGCATTTAGCTTTGGTGATTTTTCACCTGTGCCAACAGTCATATTTCAGATCTCACGTCAGTTTGAATTGTGCTAATCAATCAAGTCATCAAAGTATGGCACACGTTCGTCAGTGCTAAGCTGCTGGAATGCAAAGCATTTGCTCGAAACATTTAAATATGGCCAGGCCCAAGGAGAGGGGGGTGCAGCCGGTACATCACTCCAGGGCCCATGAAGCCCCAGGGGGCCCATTTCTATTTAATTTTTTTCATGTCAGCATGGCTGGGTCAGCAGTGCAGCAGGTCCACAACTATGAATGCAGGTCACTTGGCATCTATGTTAATAATATTAAACTACACTAGTATGCATACACACTGAATTTAAGTCAGTTTAATTTGATTCTATCAAGCTATATTAGCAAACAAGGTTTACAGTGTGTTGTACCAACGCTGTTAAACTCGACGTGACATATTGTTTTACATTTTATGGTCTTAATGTCCTTGCACAGGTGTGGGAGGGGGGGGGGGGCAAATTTGTCTTGCTCCGGCACATGAAAATTCTCTCGGCGGCCCTGAATACAGCTGCCTCACATTCATCATGTCCTCACCTTCAAATGGGTCATTGTTGTATTATCACTCGGTTACATCTCATACCAGGAAATTCTAACTGTTCGTTTGTCAACATTTTCGTGGTTTTTAAAGAACGAAGTAATATTTCAGGTGTGAAACAATGCTTATATTTCCCGTCATGTTGAATCACGGATTTTTAAAACAATTTCGTGAGCATAGACGAAGCTTTATGACGTTCGATCGTTCTCTCTCTATTCTTTAGCTGCATATAATGCGTTTTGTGTTAGTCTTCATACAACAGACGCATAAGCAGAAGAAGAACCAAAATATCCAACCAAGTTTATTCAGATGAATAACGCGTCTCTCGCAATCAAAACGGCGAACAATGGGAAGTGATAACACTGGGAAATAAAGCCAATCGTAAAAGTTCAAAATTTCCGTGCTCGCAGCCCAAGAGGCGATCATAAACAGTTAAACTGTCGATTAGACCAGATTAGACATCGGTAATCGAAGTGATGGTTCCCCAAGACTAAGTAAACTATTTATCCGATCTTCCACATACCTTTTGTTCGTCCACCTTCAGCAACATTCAGAAAAAAAGTAACATGTTTTTAACAGTGAACTCTAAAAAGACTGGAATGATTCCTACAAACTGTATTTTGAAGCCACCATGAAGGCTGAATTTGTGGGTTAATTTGCAGGTCATCCCAGTCCCCTACGCGATAAAACACGCAACATATTGTCACTGATCTGAAAAATAGGACTGGATAGAGCAACCCAGGGTTGGAGTGCGGGAGAAAATGAAGCCCGCAAAATTCAATCTGCGCCATATTGGAGTGACCACTTTCTCGGTAACGTTGTTGTAAGGCTGTTATGAAAATGAGGAAACTCGTACGTAGGGCTGTAGTAAACGAAGAAAAAATGTGAAAGGAAACGACAGCACATCCCAAAGTGGTAGTGAGGGATCTGACGATGAAGAATCCAGGTTAGAAAGAAAATTTTCACGGACATTTCACTGGTAAGTATGGGGTGTCATTACCGTCAAAACTATTATGTTTTGTTATTATCTACCGGTTCATTATTATACAGCTTTTCGTTATTATTATTCCCAAGTTCATCATGATCATGGAATGTCTAGTTATTAATTTGCATTTCTTTGTTATTATTATACACTGCTTTGTTATTATTATGCGCTGTTTCTTTATTATAAAGCATTGGTTTGTATTGGTACGCACACTGTTTCGTTATTATTGTGCAATGTTTCATTATTTGTACCGGTTTGTTATTATTAGGCACTGTTTCAGTATTATTTTGCAATGTTTCGATATTATCATGCACTGTGGCATTATTATGCAGTGTTGTACTATTATCATCACCTAGCAAAATTTCATGTGCGTGTGAGTAGGTGGTACGTTGAGCAAGGCAGAAAGACAAACGAACATGGTGGCCGATTTCACTGCCGAGTTGAAAGACGTAATAACATCCAAATTAAGGGAGATTGTTTCTAGTGTTCATAGTGCTGATAATTTTGACATAGTAGGAGAGCTTCAAGAAATTCAGAAGCTTGTCATTGTCTTAGAGTTCTTGACAAGAATACCAGGAGAAATATTAAATTTGTTGAGCAGTGCATGGTCAACTTTAGAGTGCTCAGGGATGAACTTCAGAGAAAATGCTGTTTTCACTGGATAACCAGGTAGACCAAAGTATGCAGTTAGCAAGGAACAGCTCGCAATGCATGTAAAAGCCAGGTTTAGTATCCGTTCAATTTCAGAGCTACTTCATGAGAGTTCATGGACTATAAAATGACAAATGCAAGAATGCGGTGTTTCAGTGCATTCCCCTTTACACAGAAATACAAAATAATGAGATGACATAGTGAGAGCAACTAAAAGAACAAATCCAAAATGTGGATTAAAAATGTTGATGGAATGCCTTGGCTCAAGGGGTACATTCATCATCAGACATCATATGAGAGAAGCTCTTTCTCAAGTTGATCCCCAGGGAGTGGCTACTTGATGGTGCATGGCAATTAAATGTACATACAATGGAACAAGGCCACTTAGACGCTGGCATTTTGATGGCAATCATAAACTTGTCAAATGATGTTTTGTTGTTCATGGGTGTGAGAATGGCTTCACACCTATGTATTTACCCTGCAATGCTAACAATGAAGCTGCCACAGTATTCTAAAATTTCATGAAAGCAGTATAAAACTGGGGATTGCCCTCCAGAACCAGGTGTGATGTTGTTAGGGAACTGAAAATGTGGATGTTGTCAAGAATAAGTTAAACACTTGTGGTCCAGGTAAGGGGTCAGTTCTTGTGGGTAAGAGAATGCACAATCAACAAATTGACCACCTCTGGTGGGATGTATTTAAGGATGTTTTAAACAATTGCCACAATCTGTTTTCATTAATGGAGGATCTGAATATCTTGGACTATTAAGCAGAGAATGACTTATAGTGCTTACATTATGCATTCCTTCATCACATAAACCATTGTTTGGATGAATGATCTGCTGCCTAGTTGAGACATCCCATGTCCACAGCAAACAACTGTACACCCCTTCAGCTTTGGGTCCAAGGTTCATTGATGACATCCGAAGAAGGGTACCAATCCTACTGAAGTAACTGACAAGTATGGTATTGACTGGGATGGACCTATCCCACTTGATGACAGTTCAGTAGACATTCCACCAATTAGTCCTGCTTTAACAAGTGAACAACTTACACAGTTTGAGGAAAGAACTATGACACTTCAAGAATCAACATTAACAGAAGACAAACTTAAACTTTACAAACTCACTAAAAAATATCTTTACCCTTAGTTAAATGTCAAATTCATGGCACCCCTCTGAATGAGCTACTTTTCTCACAAACCAAAATGCAACATCAGTTAGAACAAGGTGGTTGGTTGCTTTTATTGTGTATATTTGAATTGAACTTGTACAATTCGTTTTATAGATCAACAGCAAAACAGTTTCAACACAACTCTAAACACAACTGCATTGAAAAATTAAAATTACTTCATATAACTAAACCTTCAGACACCTTTAAATGGCAAGTGTTATCAAAGCAAAATTTGCCTCAAATACCATCAATATCTATTTTAATGGTATATTTCTTTAAAAATTGCTAAAGCAATGGCATTAAAACATTATATTGGAAATATGTGCAAAGTACAAAGATTTTTTACCAAATGTAATTCTTATCCTGAGAAACATTTTCCTGTTTCAAATGACTGTGTAGAGCAGTTCATTTAAAGGTTCATCAAAGTTTAAAAATCCAAATATCAATGAAACAAGCATAACTGAAACAGCCACCTGTGAATTGTGGTAAAACTGTTAATAAATTACTTTAGCATACTGGAGACCAGTTTAACAAATTACATGTCATAGTACAGCCCAGGAATCTTCAATTGACAGCTTGCTGTCTAGATGTGGCCCATGAAACCTTCTTGAATCTATTAAAATTTTGTGGCATGTTTGAGGAAGTTGATCGTCCAGGTTAGTGTAGTCTTGAGAAAGACTGTTGGTTGAAGTGACTGACGTTTCGACAGCCTTAGCGGCGGTCATCTTCAGAGTCAAAAGGAGAGTAAAGGTCAGGTTCGCCTGTATTTGTATCTGGCTCGTCCGTGATAAGTGGGCGGTCGTATTAGTCATGGAGGTGTGATATTTGGCGAGAAGCAATGGGTGTGGTTGTGTAGGCGTTAATTATCAGTTTGTCGAAGTGTAAGTCTATTGGCTGCTCGCACGTTTGACTTTGTGAATTAGTCGTTTGTAAGGTCCCGGTAATTGTTGTGATCGGTTTAATGGATTTTGTTCTAAGTTCGTATACCAGCTTTCTAGTGTGAGTCGCTGTTTGTAGTTGGTGCTGTACGTAATGCATTTTGCCGAATCCCAGTCAATGTTGTGTTTGGTTTGTCGGTGGTGTTCGGCAATGTGGTTGGTTTTGTCTCCGTTTTTTGTCGCTCGTTTGTGTTCTGTTAGTCGTATATTTAAGTTTCTGCTAGTCTCACCTATATAAGTGGCTTGGCAGTCGGAGCAATTAATTTTGTAAATTGCACCTTGTCTTTCGTGCGGTTGTTCTCTGTCCTAAACGTTAGTCAGTACATGTCGTAAAGTTGTGATGGGTTTGTGCGCTACTCGTATGTTGTATGGTCGTAAGATACGCGAGATAATCTCAGACGTACCTTTTATGTAGGGTATCGTTGCTGTAGTTGTTGTCGGACTGTTGTTTTTGTCGCGTTCATTGTCTTTGTAAGTGTTAAGTTTGATGAAGTCAGAGTTATAGTTGTTTTTGTGGAAAACGCATTGTAGGTAGTCATTTTCTTGGCGTAGAGCGTTGGGTGAGTTACAAATGAGTTGTGCGCGTCTCGTCAATGTTTTGATGGTGGTAGCTTTGTGTGAGGTTGGATTGTACGACGATTGGTCAAGTAGTCTGTCAGTATGCGTTGGTTTCCTGTAGACAGTGGTCTGTAGTTTGTTATTGTCACGACTTACCAAACAGTCAAGGAACGGAATAGCTCCGTCTTCTTCAATCTCTTTGGTAAATTGTATGTGACTGTTCTGTTCGTTAATGTGTTTGTGAAACTCGTCAATCTCGTCTTCGGGTAGTGCAGTAATCGTGTCGTCAACGTAACGAAACCAAAAAGGTAACGTGTGTTTGTAAGTTGCAAGAGCTCGTTCCTCTATGGATTGCATTACAATTTCAGCAACCACAACAGAAACGGGTGAGCCCATTGCCGTGCCATGTAACTGTTTGTAGTGTTTACCGTTGTATTGAAAGTAAGTTGATGTGAGACAAAGTTCCAGTAGTTCCACGATGTCCCCTGTAGGTAAAGGAAGTGCGTCAGTAAATTCGTTGATGGCAGTTTTGGTGCATTCTAGCGCCAGTTGAAGCGGAATACTGGTAAACAGTGATTTCACGTCAAAAGACACTAGCTTGTGGTTGTGTGGTATTTGTACTGTTTTGAGATTGTTGATGAAGTTTTCAGTCGATCGTAGTCTATGTTGTGACTTGTTGGTTAGTGGTTGCAGTATGGTTGTTAAGTATTTGGAAAGTTCGTAAGTAGGCGACCCACAGAACGAAACTATAGGTCGCATGGGTATTTGTGGCTTGTGAAGTTTCGGTAGTCCGTACAGCTTTGGTGATCGCGGTACCGAACACCTGAGTCGATAGTAGGTTTGTTGAGTGATCGTGTTAGTTTTTCTCATTGAGAAAATTTTGTTGTTAAGTTTTCGTTGAAGTGATGGTGCAGGGTCTCGTTTAAGTAGTTCGTAGGTTTGTTTGTCGTTAACTAGTTCGTCCATTTTGTCGTAGTAATCGGTCTTGTCCATAACAACAGTAGCGCGTCCTTTGTCTGCTGGTAGTATGACAATGTTTTCGTCATGTTTTAGTCGTTTGAGTGCTTGTTTTTCGACTGTCGTCAAGTTAGTATCACGAAGATCAGGAGTAGGGTCGCCTCCACCGTATCACGGAGATCAGGAGTAGGGTCGCCTCCACCGTACAATCGGCCTCTATACGTGATACTAACTTGACGACAGTCGAAAAACAAGCACTCAAACGACTAAAACATGACGAAAACATTGTCATACTACCAGCAGACAAAGGACGCGCTACTGTTGTTATGGACAAGACCGATTACTACGACAAAATGGACGAACTAGTTAACGACAAACAAACCTACGAACTACTTAAACGAGACCCTGCACCATCACTTCAACGAAAACTTAACAACAAAATTTTCTCAATGAGAAAAACTAACACGATCACTCAACAAACCTACTATCGACTCAGGTGTTCGGTACCGCGATCACCAAAGCTGTACGGACTACCGAAACTTCACAAGCCACAAATACCCATGCGACCTATAGTTTCGTTCTGTGGGTCGCCTACTTACGAACTTTCCAAATACTTAACAACCATACTGCAACCACTAACCAACAAGTCACAACATAGACTACGATCGACTGAAAACTTCATCAACAATCTCAAAACAGTACAAATACCACACAACCACAAGCTAGTGTCTTTTGACGTGAAATCACTGTTTACCAGTATTCCGCTTCAACTGGCGCTAGAATGCACCAAAACTGCCATCAACGAATTTACTGACGCACTTCCTTTACCTACAGGGGACATCGTGGAACTACTGGAACTTTGTCTCACATCAACTTACTTTCAATACAACGGTAAACACTACAAACAGTTACATGGCACGGCAATGGGCTCACCCGTTTCTGTTGTGGTTGCTGAAATTGTAATGCAATCCATAGAGGAACGAGCTCTTGCAACTTACAAACACACGTTACCTTTTTGGTTTCGTTACGTTGACGACACGATTACTGCACTACCCGAAGACGAGATTGACGAGTTTCACAAACACATTAACGAACAGAACAGTCACATACAATTTACCAAAGAGATTGAAGAAGACGGAGCTATTCCGTTCCTTGACTGTTTGGTAAGTCGTGACAATAACAAACTACAGACCACTGTCTACAGGAAACCAACGCATACTGACAGACTACTTGACCAATCGTCGTACAATCCAACCTCACACAAAGCTACCACCATCAAAACATTGACGAGACGCGCACAACTCATTTGTAACTCACCCAACGCTCTACGCCAAGAAAATGACTACCTACAATGCGTTTTCCACAAAAACAACTATAACTCTGACTTCATCAAACTTAACACTTACAAAGACAATGAACGCGACAAAAACAACAGTCCGACAACAACTACAGCAACGATACCCTACATAAAAGGTACGTCTGAGATTATCTCGCGTATCTTACGACCATACAACATACGAGTAGCGCACAAACCCATCACAACTTTACGACATGTACTGACTAACGTTTAGGACAGAGAACAACCGCACGAAAGACAAGGTGCAATTTACAAAATTAATTGCTCCGACTGCCAAGCCACTTATATAGGTGAGACTAGCAGAAACTTAAATATACGACTAACAGAACACAAACGAGCGACAAAAAACGGAGACAAAACCAACCACATTGCCGAACACCACCGACAAACCAAACACAACATTGACTGGGATTCGGCAAAATGCATTACGTACAGCACCAACTACAAACAGCGACTCACACTAGAAAGCTGGTATACGAACTTAGAACAAAATCCATTAAACCGATCACAACAATTACCGGGACCTTACAAACGACTAATTCACAAAGTCAAACGTGCGAGCAGCCAATAGACTTACACTTCGACAAACTGATAATTAACGCCTACACAACCACACCCATTGCTTCTCGCCAAATATCACACCTCCATGACTAATACGACCGCCCACTTATCACGGACGAGCCAGATACAAATACAGGCGAACCTGACCTTTACTCTCCTTTTGACTCTGAAGATGACCGCCGCTAAGGCTGTCGAAACGTCAGTCACTTCAACCAACAGTCTTTCTCAAGACTACACTAACCTGGACGATCAACTTCCTCAAACATGTCACGATTCTCCCAGGTTCAAACCATTTACAAAATTTTGTGGCTTGGGAACGCCAAACAACCACGGCCTTTTCCATCCATAAAACCGGGCACTGTAAAAGAAAAAATCTCTGGCCTCCACAGTACGTAGACTATGCAGTAGATCTCGAAGTACAGTACACGCCACCAACACGATCACTCGTTGCTCAATAGTCGATTATTTATCACGGGAAAATCAGTAATTTTAAAGAAAATTGAACAATTTTAAAGGCTGTTGTCTCTCCTTGGCATGTTTTCACTTAAAATTTGACAATTATACGCCAAGAACCTACACACGTTGAAAGTTCTCCTCCAATTTCTTCCATGTAACCTACACAAAATATACGGCGCACCTTGAAAAGTGGTCACTCCAATATGGCCGCCACAGCTGACTTCCGGCTTCACTTTTTGAACAATAGATGCTCTATCCAGTCCTATTTTTCAGATCAGTGCATATTGTGAAAAATTTAGCCTAAATATCGGATTTTTTGGCTGTTTTCTTTTTTGTCCTTAGTAAAGTGGAAGAAAATGTCGTTAGGACTGCATATTTGTTAGAATTAACTGTCCATGAAAAATAAAAGTTCACCACAATTTTTTTCCCACGCGTGTTTCTGACCCACATGGCTTCCCCCATGTTGGCTTCACTCAATTGTAAGGCCAGACATAACGAGGTATCGTTCCAGTCTTTTTAAGAGTTCAATGGTTTTTAATGGCACGATGCCATTCCAGCACAAGATTCTACGACTAAAGTGAACTCAGAACTTATATTAGAGCTTGCACATGCTTACATCTACCTGCGTGCACACCCCGGGTAAGGTTGGAGGTACGGGGTTTGAGGAGTCCATACCTCACTGGTAACGTCAGCCTGCAACAGATTTTAAGCCAATCAACGCAGATATTTGTTTTATTTCATTGGTTGGTGGACCAATCAGATTGCTTTAATATGGGGGCTGGCCGGCCAATTAAAGTTTACATACATGACTGGGATCTGTAAGATGGCCAAGAGCTGCCATAAGCTTTTTTGATACTTTTTAATACAAAGAAAGTTAAATTTAAAATTAATTCAAGTTCAAATCATATAAAATTTAATTTTAATAAAAAATAGATTAGTTGGACTAGAGTGAAAAAATACCCCATAAAAAACAAATGAAAAAATTAAATTAATTAAAATTAAAACATTTTCAAATCCAAACAAAATGAAATTAAAAAATCTCGCTGGTCTGAAGTTGCTATAGTAACGGGTGGTGACTAAAAAAGTGGACAAAGTTCACATGAATTTTTTTCCATACTAAAACGGTGCGATGTGGGTCAAATGGCCTGGAGGTGAAGGCCTTGTTACCCAAGTAAGCATTGTTCACACAACTTAAACCTGAAGTGCACTACATCGATGATGAACGAGTGGAGGTTTAAACAGAGAAGATATCTTGTTGTAAACTTTTACCAAGTCCATAGCGATAGAGGGGTGTTGCTTGTACTGTAAACCATTTTGGCAAGCAAGGAATAGCTCGAAGCAGTTTATATAAAATTCTCAAAAGCTTTCAAAAAAAGGAATACAACAGAAAGGAGGGTTGGAAGTGGACAAAAAGCTGAAAAGTTGACACCTTTTGGGAATAAAGAAATGTCTCCGTGAGCTTGACTGGAAAGTAGTCCAGGATATAATGTTACCAGTTAAGACAAAGTTAAGGAAAGCCGCTGACACATCACCCAGATTACTCCTGTGGATAAATTTCGAGAAAATTGAAATAAATTGTTGAACATTACCAGCGTTTATAGTGTAGTTGTCATATGCATCATTGCTTTGACTTCAAGCTTATCAATTTTGTCCACTATTTTAGTCACCACCCAGGTTATACAACAAGCCCTTGATGGATCTCAGCATCGACAACTGGTACAGAAGTCTAGTACCGAACGTGTCGTGGATGGCCGAGAAGGCTGGCGCCTGGAAACCAATAAACCAACAACGAACATTTTCCCATCAGTTTTGGCCGAAAGGCAAATGAGCCTGGGGCTTGCTATAAAGACAGTAACACCTCGATTTGATCATATCGCTTCGCACCAGAACCTAACCACTGAGACCAGGTACCGTGTGGAGACTGGGACCAGAAAATTGATTATTGTTAGGAAGTGGCACTTCATATAAGATTATTTAGAATACTTTGCATGTAATGATCACACTGAGTCTTATGGGTCTAAAGTTCATTCATGTATGTTAATGTGTGATTGGTTTAGATTGTCACGTGACACTATTGCACGTTTTATAATTGTTAGGACAATAGTCTTTTATGTCATTCTTTTTCTACTTGTATTTCTAGGGGTTGCACTTATATCAAATTGATTAAACATGATTACTTAAAACTGAATACAGTATTCGATTTGTTACCATAATTTTAATAATCATTTCCATTACCTGATAACTCTTTCGAAAAGGTCGATGGGGTTTAGGTTAAAATGTCACCAAGGGTAACATGCCAACGATTAGAATTAGGGTTGGAGATAGAGTTAGGATTAGGGTTAAGATCCTAACCCTAACTCTAACGCTAAACTTTATCCTAACCTTGACAATAACTTTCAGGATAATCCTGAATCTTTGGACCGTTGGCATTTCAGGATTTTCGTCAATTTTAGGTGAGAGGATATATCATGTAAATACAATACTTTAATTTTCCAGTCCAGTCCGCACACGGTTACCTAGCCGTCTCAGTGGGTAGGTTCTAGTCCCGAACGATCATATCAACCGACGAAAATTGGTCCGTCCACGAAACAATTCTGGTTGAACCTACATTTTATCAATCGTTACTTGTACGATTTATGGCACTTATCTACAGTTAATCAAGCTGTTCTCTGAAGGCGATACGCGTCTGGTCGACGAAGCATGATGATTGTACAATAGGGTATAGACTAATCGAAGCTTAGAGCAAAATATGAATTACTTTTAACGGCCTATATGAAAGGAAAAAACGATTTTGGAAAAACTTTCAGTCTTTCCCCAAACTGCATCCTTGTTTTCAAGGTTTTCCGGCTCTGATGGCGCTCTACGTTTTCCCGCATCAACTTTTAAGGGCGCAAATTAGTATTCATGATGTCCTATTAAGCAAGAGTCAATGTCGAATGAAGTTATGGTTAAAACCATGACTGGGGCGTCAAGCTATTGAGACTTGATGAGGTGCCAACACTCTCAGTATTTGGATCATCCAGTCAATGAAGTCATCCGAATGAAAAATTTTCGCCGCAATATTGACCTTTGTTTATTCTCATACTTCCTAATGAAAGATGCCAAGATGCCGTAAGCTACTGGTGTCTTGTTTCACTTGGAGGTTTTTGATTCTGATCGCTTTGTGGGCCCTTTTGTAGTCCATGCATTTGTGAATGTGTGACTTTGAGTAACTCACATCGCATCCTACAGTGTTTTTGCCGTCGAGGGAGATGAGATTTGCAGTCAAACCAGTCTTTTCTTTAACGATTTCTTTACATCATTAGGACTTTCTGTTGAACTCATCGTAGGAGTGGCCTCTATTAACGTTTTTCCCGATTTTACATTAAGTTTGGTTAAAAGGAGAAAAAAACTTTTTTGTCGGATGGAAAGAATCTACACTGTTGCTAGTGTCTTCATATAAAAATTGTACGAGGTACGAGTCATTCCATCACGTTAAATATTAACAACTATTTATCAAATTGAAAATTGCTTGATTGTCTCTGATTTCAACCGAAAAAATGCCTAGTGAAATCACAAGGCGTAGCCAAGTATTTCCCGGTATTTTTCGGGTTGAAATACGTCACAAATGTTTCTATTACAGCATAGAGAGACACGAGAGCTATTTTCTATTTGTTTTATAACATAACCAAGGTTTTTTCGAGTTATCGTGACGTCATCCGTATTTCTGTATCCTAATACAAAATGAAAATGACGTCAGCATGTCTCTGTACTCCGAGCGAAAATGAGGCTCGTCAAATCAAAGCGTACATATATGACGCGTGTTACTTTATAATTGTATATTTAACGCTGACCTAGTTATTTTGAACCCCTATAATTTCAAACTATTTTCGTTTCCCTTGAGAATTCGAAATACCAAGGTTTTGCTGTATTTACAAACAACCCTCGGATTATTTTAAAATAATTCACAGATTGTTTATAAATGTCTCATCGTAACGAACAATTCTGTGATTAAAAATGTAAACAATTAACGATTTAAAGAAATATAAGACAAACATAAACCGAAGATAAACATCTTGAGAAACTGAAAATACGATTGAAAACAAGACAACGAGTTATAAATGATATTTCGACTTTACTGCAAAGTCATTGTCGGACCAAATGACTTCTTACAAATATTTACAATCCCTTTGCTCCTGTTTATACGGTAGGCAATGCTAAAATATTTATATATCTTTTTAACGTTGTTCTAAAGCCAGTCACAGGATAAAATACAACAAAAGAAAATCCTTTTAAAACGATAATATCATTAAGGGTAATTTTGAATACTAGGAATTTAAACTTCACGAAAAATGTCGTAATGGCAAAGCAACATCACGGGAAATGTTCAATTTGTACATCACTGTCATACATGAAAACTCCCGTAAGTTATTGCATTGTTTTCCAAATCGTTGGACTAAAGCCTCATTTTATAGGCAGGTATGACTAGGTATCGTCCCAATTACTAAGTTAAGTAACTCGATTCACTTGCAGGTGCCATCTCCAGAAACTTAATGAGCTAGCTGCAAATTTCCTCAAAAACACTACGATCACTTGTAATGAGGCACTTATTAATATGTTACTGCACTGAATCTAACAGTGAATTTCCACTTAAAGACATATACTTGCTCTCGATATTTTCCACCCCCAATATCTGTAAAGTGGAATCACACCATTGAGGTGATTTAAAAACTTAAGTTTTGAAAATTACTTGTGGGACATTTGTCGGTCCAGTTGGAACTGTAGTAAGGCGTCTGATCACCTGTTCATGAAGTTGCTGTTGAAAAGGAAACTCTTCTAAAACAGCAAAGGACAATTATGAAAGTTTTTATCTATGCCGCATTTGATATATGCATTCGTATATGTATATGAATATTTATTGTATATCTATACATATATCTATTCATATACATAAACACGTACGTGTACATATGTACACATACAAACATATATAAATACATATAGGCGAAAAAACAAAGCCTTATGAAAACAAAATATATCTCTTGTCTAGTATCATGAATCTTGACCGCCAAATATGGATCAACCGATCTTGACAATGATGGTGAAAAATTCAGTCGATGGAAAATTCCATCAATTCGTCAGTCTTGTCGTGCTTAATTAAGATCAATGCGCCATTGCTCCATCAGGGCAGATAGATTAAACTGCTGGACGGTTCTCTCACACCAGTCCATCGTAAAGACAGAGTGCTTGGACAATTGTCGGATCAGACTTTGATCCTTCACGGAACTCTTCCAAAGATAGTCTGTTATCCTTATTCTAAAAAGACACCACAGAATGTCCATTTTGATACAGGATTGCATAATTAAATTTAAATCAGTGAACGGGCGTCTGTCAACCAAAATCTTGGATTGCACCAGGATAAAGGCAAATGCTAAGTTTGCTAAATTTCCGGAGGAATCATGCTGAGAAAAAAATATTGGTGGGGTGCAGGAATAATTATTTCTATAAAAGTAAATGCACCTAAACAACACAACAAAATGATTGCCGGAGAAATAAATTCCTGCTTAACATTTACCCGAGCAGGAGTGCTTTATCGCAATTTGAAATAGGAAGAGATAGCCGAGCGATTTAGATCTGATAACGTACTTACTGCGAGTTTTTTTAGATGTCCTCCTTTTAGAAATTTTAGAAATATATATTTCGTCAAGACGCCAATGAGTATATTTTAAAATGTTATATCAGAACTTTAGAGAGTGCTTGTGAAATCACGAATCTGAGCAAAATATGTCTTGGTTAGTTGCCCAGGTTAAGGTAACTAATATTTTTAGTTCATTGTCGCAGAGGCTTCATACAGAATATAGTGGTGTAGTCCTATTTGATTTGAGTGATTGAAAATAAATTTAAATTTCATCGTTTTGTTTACTGCTGGGTTTTTGTAGAGCTAGAAGACTAGTCAATGCCCCAGGGATAATAAATATATTAACCCAGGAACATTAACTAATTAGAGGTTAATAAGTGAATTTAAGAACCGTGGTACATTAAAGAAAACTGAGGTGATCGTGAACTAAATATATTTAAACACTATTTGTGATATACAAATTTACACAGTGCACTTTACAAGGGCTAAATCCAAATCAAGGCTTTGTTAGTTAATTTAATAACTTGGAGGGAAAAAAGATAAAATTAAAAAAACTACAACATCGAAAACTTGCTTACCTTGTCCATTAAATTAAATATTTTATTAACCCATTTTTCTGGCGTATTCTCTTCTGGAAAGTGACACAATGTTGGACTGGAAACAAAATCAAATAAGAACCGTTTGGAAATCAAATAAGATTCTCGTGCAGCTTTTAATACTTTACTTCAAAAACTCAATAACAATTCATGAAGAAAATTAAATACAAATGAAAGTTATTAACGTGTCGTGTCTTTAAATGTGACAGAGCACTCTTACTTTTCTCCTCATATTTATGCGGTTTAGAAAACATTCATTTTCCAACTTTCTTCACGAATTAGCGCATTAAGGGTTTCGTTTTTGAAGTCATCCAAAAAAACTCGCAGTTCGTGTTAATCAGATCTAAAACACTAGGCTTTAAACCCGATATAATACTCCTGTTCGTTTCTTAAATATTACATAAAGCGGGCAGCAAATACGACATTAAGGCTTTATGTATTCATTCCTACTTTATCAAAGTTCACAAAACGGGAGCCAATGGAGGAAAAAGTGGAGTCAATCGTATCCCCGACTGATAAAATCTAGTACTGTTAAAAACTTCGAATATAAAGCGAATTTTAGTCAGTATGCACTACTTCTCTTGTACACGTAGGCAAACCATCCAGGGCAGCATGAGGGACAAATGCTTCCCCCTCCTTCAAGTGCTAAAAATACGGGAAAATCGTGACAAATTCAGGCAAATTCACATCCAGAAAATTTTACTTGCCGTTCACTTTGGATTAGTGCCCTTTAATTCTGTTTCTTGGAAATCCGCTGAGAAAACCATGAAGGTGTAATTTAGTTAAAACCTCTGCAAATCACAGGCAGTGAACATTGAATCACTTGTCTACGAAAGTCACACCTTTGCCCCTATGGGGGTACTGTTAACAGACTCGTCCAATTCCGAGAATAAAGAACCAAACTGGGGAAGGTAAAGTGTCTTAACGCATGACGTCATTTAGTGCGGTGTAAACAGTCTGGCCCTGCAATAAAAATTCAAAGCAGTACCACAGTCAAACAGAGGCTTTCAGGAACAGCTTGATAAGGGGACCAACGAAATACCTTCTACTGGCACTTTCTGTTTAAAATAAAGTGATGATGAATGATGCCGAAAACCTGTTTCTTGCTCAAAAGGTTAACTATGGCTTTTTTGTGCCAACAAGAAATTAAACAATAATTCAGTTTAATTTCACTTGCACCAATCTAGAAACTTACTCTATTAAACATCTCACATGAGGAAAGTAAAAATTTCCGAAGCAGCTGCGCGACGAAAATCGGGAGGCGATCCCTTCACTTTACTGACATCAGGAGGTGACTGCTATCCCATCCACTCCTTCGGAAGCCCTTGTCCTCAACTACCTGTCGTCACTTACCACCATTTTATAAATCGATCCTACGATGTTCAGCATTTCATCTCTCGTAATGAAACCATCGTTGTCAAGGTCATACAGTTTGAATGCCCCTAAAAAGGAAAAAATAATCGCTGGGTTTTCTAATCGTAAGTTTTACGTCAGATCATTGCTACACATGTCCCCTATTTTGCCTCGTTGATCCAACATGACCGCTTCTCCCGCCCAGTTTTGAACTGTGAATAAAAATCTGAAGGGAAACAGCGACTTGGTAAACATTAAGTCAGGCTCGATGTGAGGGTCAGGTATTTTTACAACATGATAAGTACCTCAGTTCCACTTTAACACGATTTTTCATTCTTGATACTTCTCTAGAGCTCAAACCGGGAATAACTTGTCAACTTGAAGACGAGTTTTGTATTCCACTTTGGTACATAAACGTTTGACTTTTTACCCCCAAAAAAGATTTCATCAATTAAAACCCCAAAAAACAAAGGTGGAACACCAAAATTAGCGAAGTCTGCTCATGCTGTCCTTCTACAAATCCTTTGCATTCAAAGATATTTAACCCTTTGAGCGGTACTGTTGCCATTTGGCTACCTATTGATATTATTTTGGCTAACGCCAGACAATTTCACAGCTCAACCTTTCACTTCAATCTTTCTACTCACGATAAATGCTATCAGAAACAGAGTCCAAACTTAGGTGTTTGGCAAAACTTGGTTTGGTCAATTCGAACACACAGCTCGTGTGCGAAAAGACTGAGGAGATATATCTGCAATTCAGCTGAAATGGACGATATCATACTTACTAATATACATACAAACGTACATTGTAATTTCTTGTCAAGGCTGCCCCTCGAAGTAACAGACAAGGCGCTAATAAATTCTTCGAATTCAATATTTCCGTCCTGCAAACGAAGAGATTAAAACGTAAAACAGGCGGAAAACAAACTCAACGTCATTTATGAACTGGTTAAAGGTCGGAGGAAGTGGAAAGACGTTGAATACGTTGCCGAACTTCGCTTCACGGTCCGTCGCACAGCAACAAGATTTGAGAAAGCTGCTTCAAACACATCCTCGCAGAGAAGAATGGCACCTCAAACTATAATGTGTGCATAGATCGATGGAGTTTTTCACCATGGCGAAAATATTTGGAGAAGCGTTTAGCGGAGTCCTTATTCGACATACGACCGACGGCGTAGTGGGATCGATCCGATAGGCATACTACACGATGGAAAAGAGTGCCAAAATGCTATTATGCGAGGAGATCAAAGCGACACCGGCCATATCCAGTAAAGTATGCGAAATATATTAATTGAGAAGTAATGTATTAGTATTAGTTGAGAAGTAAAAGATTTTTCATGAGTGGAGACAAATACCCATACTGTGGAAGGAATTTCAGCTATAAGGGGTATAGGTTTTGAATAAATAAACTTCAAATGATTATTTTATGTTTACTTTTATGTTTGTAAATAGGTTATGTATCTTAAAACAATACACTTTAGATAAGTAATTATAAAATAACACGCACCTCACTCACGCTTTGATTGGACGAGCCTCACTTTGTCTCAAAGAACAAAGACACGGCTGACGTCATTTTTATATTATATTAGAGTACAGAGACATGGATGACGTCACTAGGATAAGAAAAAACTTTATTTTATAAAACAAATAGAAAATACCTTTCGTGTCTCTGTACTGGGACAGAAATATTCATGACGTAATTTCAGCCGGAAAAAAATACCTGAAGACATTCGACAACGCCTCGTGTTTCCACAGGGCTTCTTTTCCGGTTGAAGCGACTTCATTCATGCTTCTTTTACAGCAGAGACACTCTATTATCGCATATATCTCATAATTATTTCGTGGTAAACAATTTAGTTAGTTACTTTTTTCAATACTAAAGGAATAGTAAATTTTAAGGTTTTATGTAGTATAAAATATGGACAAACGAAAACCAACCGTATTTTTTTTAACTTTTTAATCCTTTAACGCCTTAATTCTTTTCTTTTGTTCATTGTCCTCTGTTTGTTTTTGGTTTATTTATTCATTTGTTCTTCTGATCTCAGTTTCCGACGTGTCGGACACTGCGCGTCTATGGGTTAAACTTCGTTGGTTGACAGTTTACCGTGTGTGAAAGACAGTAAATAAGTAGTTCCTTAACAAAACAACATAGTAAGGCCACCTCTTGTACGCCAAACTAGACATTATGCATACCAAGAATCAACATGAAGCTCCAGCAAAAAATTTGGGTATGAAGAGACATTTTTGGAAATGTAATCAAACAAACCAGTACATATCGTCAATAAACTTCATTAATCAAAAGAGTATTTATTGCAACAATGTTGTGAATATGGGAGGTTGGAGAGATCTTAAGGCCTGGTTACACTTGCCATTTTGTGCACTGCGATTGACATCCTGGAGTATGTGTTCAATTGACGAGAGCATTGAGGACAAACCGCAGTGAATCATAAGTGGACATCTTGAAGCGTAGACTGTCAGTTGTTTATTGTATACACCAGGATGACAACTGCAACGTACAAAATCGCCCAGCCAAACAGGCCTTTAGATGATTGACGATCGTTCGTGAAGCCCTACTCTTGGGAAAACGATTTCTGAGTCCCAGACGGGGATCGAATCCGCAAGTTGACGACCGGTGAAACGCTCTAATATTGACCTACCGAGACTCAGATGGAGACTTCAGTTGCAAGTTGGACATGTGTGCTGCCCTAACGGAAGCTACGATATGTTAATAATGATATTAAGTCGACATATGTTGTAGATATGGGAGCTTG
The DNA here is from genome assembly GCA_030142905.1 of Heliopora coerulea. Lineage (NCBI taxonomy): Eukaryota > Metazoa > Cnidaria > Anthozoa > Scleralcyonacea > Helioporidae > Heliopora > Heliopora coerulea. Next base: position 186,243 of record JASJOG010000247.1, read on the forward strand.
GAGATGTCTTAGATAATCGATCATTGTGGCTGTCGAACTTGTACCTTAGTTTACCATCTGGATCTTCACAGCTCAATGGTTAGAGCGTCTCACCGGTCATGAGAAGGTTAAGGGTTCGATCCCTGTCGGAGGCTCAGAAATCGTTTTTCTGTCGTTAGGGCTAAGCAAACGTTCATCGATTATGAAAGAGCGTTTATTGTTCCCACTAGCTTAAAAAATAGATTTAAAAAGACAAGCTTTCCGACTATACATCCATCCTCAGGGTTAAGATGACTTTTACAATTTTTACATTCTTGGAGTCTATTCAAATACAATGAATACCTTCCCATTTACGTAACTATGTAAAATTATCGAAAAGAAACTGAGTTCATTAGAATTCTGAGAAACATGCCTGTGCGCTGCTTCCTGTTACTACATTTCGATATATGCCTCTTGTTATCAAAATTCTGAGCTGGGCTCTCAAATTAATGCTTCGTTTGTGATATCCGCCTGGTAAATCCTTGGTAAACAATCTAATGACATTTTCCAGGATAAAAATGCAAAGAAAGATTTCGCTCTTCAGCAACTGAAGTCGGTGCAAGCGTGTCTAACACTGTCCGTTGTGTCCAAGAGGTTCCGCTGTTCACTAATACCAGACTAAAACTAGGCTGTTTTGATATGTTTGTCAAAAAAGTTTCTTTAGAAGTAGCATTTTCCTCTGATTGTCTATGACGTAAATATATGGAGACCATAATGTTCGTCGACAACATCAAAATATGTCTAGGGTGTTTATTTTTAAATATTGTGAAGGCGTACAACTTCTTGCCAACCCTGCAGAAGTCAACTTCCACTTCATATATTGCCCGTGAACCCTTGCGCAATCACCTATTTGCCGCCTCCAGTTTCCGTCGCAGTCAAATTGCAAGGGAAGTCGACTACCCAACGTGAGAGCTGTTTGCTTTAAACAATGACACTCTCTGTCGCCACACTTATTGCATTAAAGTAAATGGTTTGAACCTGGGAGAATCGTGACATGTTTGAGGAAGTTGATCGTCCATGTTAGTGTAGTCTTGAGAAAGACTGTTGGTTGAAGTGACTGACGTTTCGACAGCCTTAGCGGCGGTCATCTTCAGAGTCAAAGGCTGTCTTAAACAATTAACGACGTCTTTCATTATCTAGTTTGTTTGTATACGTCTTTAAATTTTTGTATTTGCTTTCAAAAGGGACTTTTACTGGGAGGGCAAAAAATTATTACTGGGGGGGCATATAGAGGGACTGGGGGGGCATTTGCCCCCCCACTATATATGTTAAAAAAGGCCCTGAGCTTTCCAAGCTTTTGTGTTGGTTTAAATGTCATGGGATATCAAGTAGTGCTTCAGTAAGTGACGTAGTTACACTTGAGTCATTTTAGGCACGGGGGAGGTGAAGCACTAGTACTCCACCAAGCCAAGCAACGCAACGGAACGGGACGCAACACAAACAACAACCTTTCCTTCAGTTAAAACAATGTATAAAGACCGATTTATCCAATGGAATTATCGCCTACCACTATTCTTCCAGGCGTATCGATGCAATGTTGTCTCAAAGGCACAATTCTATTTTCCACTTGCTCGCTAATAGAGCCAACACAAGTTGAAGATTCCAGTTAATGAATTTTATAATGCTATTTACATTTTACTTGTAAATGTGTCAGTGTTATAGATGTACGATTTATAGCCATGTGCAGGTTGACTTCACCATGGTTATAAGTTTGTACAGCGTGCCTCAAGCAAAAGCATTAGTATGTTTTTTTGTTGTTGTCTTTTTCCATCTAATTCTTTGTCTTCTATTCCAGAACCGTAAACATGAATCAGCCCAGCAATAAAGCTGCAGATGGACAGTGAAGTCGCGGTAGTGAAATAGTATTTTAGACTTTAGGCTCACGTTGATAGGCCTGTATCTTACATCATGTATTCGGCATTAATAAACCGAAAAGTTTATGTAACCAATTGTACATAATTCTCAAAGTTTCAATGTAGTCTGTAATAACGATTGTTGTTTGCTCGAAAACTTGAGCTATTGATGGCTAAATACATGGACAAAATTCTTTAACTTTCGTGGTTACATGTTATGGCGAGTTGCCTTGCTATTCCTAGATTGGAATCGTGCTGAGTTATGTGTCCGACATTACAAAGTAATCAATCGTACTTGCCTTAAATGAGGTACATATTTAAATATATTTCTGAAAGTCAATTCGTGAACTTTCTCTTACGCGAATTAAATTTTGCAATGCAAGCAATTGATAGTTTTCTTGAACGTTAAAGGGAAGTTGTATGAACATTAAGTTGTCACGTTATTCTGAAAGTTATTACGCCATTCGTGGGAGTCCACAAAATAACGTTCCCACAACGTGGAATTACGTTGTGCGGACGTTAATAATAATAATAATAATAAATTCTTTCCTCCACCACGTTCCTCCACTATGACTAAGACTGACCTGTCGTAAAAAGAAAGATGGAGAGTTACAAAGCCTATGTGAACTTTTTTAAACTGGTATACAAGCCAAAAGACCAAACTTTTCAGCCTTGTGGCACCAAAATTTTTATTTTGATGGAAAAGGATGCACGGAATAAATCAAGTCAAAATGGAAGGGTTAAAGGTTCTGCTTTACATTTTACGCTATCAAACTTGTCTGGACGTTATAAAGTGCCGGAACTCACCATTCTGTCTTCCTGGAATATAACTCTTCGTTAAAACATGTCGAACAAGCGATGCTGACACTGCGGCTGCAAAAGGTTGCCACTCTTTATTCTTGGTACCGTCCGCCCAATCTGAAATGGCCTTGCAGACTATCCAAGGGATCTTAAAACGCCCACAAATGTTATACAGTCCTGAAAAAGACCAAAATATGTTAAAATTGATCGAGGAACACAATGTTCTGTATAGTGTCCAGTGATTGTGCGTGGTGTATTTTTGCGTTTCCTTGCGTATGAACCAAGGTCGGTGAGCACGAATACGACGCTCATGAACTGCGGCCGATGCTGCCTGTCACGTCCTGGGATGGTAAATTACAGCTGTCACAGGCTAAGTACCTAATGTATCAAACCTAAGCAAGTTGTAATTTACAAATACAAGAGCAAGGAATATCTTTGAACACAACTAAAGAGAACAGGAACGTAACATTTCTAAAAGTTTATAATGGTTCTTTATAAATCCAAACTTCAAAGCCGCTGGAAGGTCTAAGCCTTCGGGAGCTTGAAAAAGTTTTTTTTTCGCACAACGGGAAACTAACAACTGAAAAATCATTCAGTGGCTTTCAAATTACCCCAATAAGACTGTTTATATGGGACTGTTTATATAAACCAGAGCTAAGCTTTAAACAATCCTATAAAAGAGCCACTGTGAATTTCTCCCAATGATAATATTAGCCGTGGTTTAATTTCTCTCGTATAAACGTCCTTTGTGAGAGATTTATATAGCATACTAATAAAATTTCAACTGCGTTTGATGTTTTTACAAACGCTTTAGAATTACGGAATTCACCTTTTCAGTCATCAATTTTGCCTTTTTGTTCTTGGCTTTGATCTGAAGTGTCTAAAGGGTCAAGTTTTACACAAGAAAACCCGGCAATAGCTTTTCTCACTGAAGTATTTTTAGATAACTTTCACTCTGACCGACATTGCCGAAAATACATTTCCAGAGCTCAGAGAATTCGCAATTTATCAGCGGAGCGCCACCCCGTACTTCCCCAGTTGAAAGTTTGTGGCGAATTATGTTTCAGGGATCATATTTGCGCCTCAATATCAAACACTTTCCGATGCCGGGTGACTCTCCATTACAAATATAGGAAACGTCAAGAACCACTCGAATACCATGAGACACTGGTGTTTTCTCCACTCGGATATAGAGGTTGTCTTCGATAACTGTAAGTGACAGATTAGACAGGAGCAGCCAAACCATTGGAAATCCAATACAGTGCAGAAGCACATGTTGTATATTACTTATGATACGCTAATGCATCTAAATGACTATACTGACCGATTTGGAGATTCTGGTCTTTTTAGCTAAGTACATCTACACCGATCGCGAGCGAACTTTTTAGAAACAAGTAAATATGTGAGCACCTAAACCGGACCAAATTTAATTGAGCGAGCAACTTGAATCATATAAAAGTATGTTCTATGTTTTCGTCCCCCACCCGCGCGAGGAAATGAAGAAGAATTAATTATGTCGTGCATCCACGGCCGTTTCTGTTGTCTTCGACGTGTCTGACATAGAAAGAGAAGCGCCGCTACTTGACGAATCTCCGTAATGGAGATCTTAGTTTAGGAGGACTTTATTTAAGTTTTCGTGCTTGGTCAGAACAAGCGCAATGTATTAAATTACCCGTCGCGCTCCGTTTTCGTGACGCAACCATCGCTCGTGTCGTTCGCGTCCGGTGTAGATGCGCCTTTAATTGAAAGAAATGTTTAACGATTCTGTATCCGATTTACAAGAACTAAAATATGTTTCTTACCATTAATTTGTTCCATAAACCAGATCATTTTTATTCAATGCCTACTTACCTTCACCTTCCATTTCCCCCCCTATTGCATCCGGATACAATTTTCTCAGTTCTTCTTTTCGATCCTTGCAGTCAATGAGCTCCGGGCCACTGATAATAAGCCCACCCTCAACCTTTGGTTTATATTTGTCACCACGTGGGCTCTCCCACCCCACCTTTCCACCGACGAATAGATTGGTTAATCGAGGTTGGCACTCCGAGGTCACTCCTCGAGAAATTCTTGAACCATCAGCGTTAATGCGACATGGAGCGTAAGTACCCAACTTAGTCGAAACCAAAACGTCACCAAAATTCTGGTTGTTTTTGTCCATCCCGAAGCAGACTCCTAGACAGATGACTGTTTTTGGACTGAGTTGCATAATAAAATCTACACATGTTATTTGTATTCCATTAAGACCACTAGCTCCCTGGCCTGATCTCACCAGGGCTACTTTGTTCTTTCCAATTTGACCAAAGTATACCATGCTCAAATCTGTTCCGGAGTCTGATTCCAATACTGACTGAGATAAAATCTCGTATGCCGCGCGAAATTCGTTGTCGTTAACTACAAGCAGAACGACGTCAACTGGGATTTTGGTAGCTTCAGACCATTCAATCCTATCTGGCTTCATGTCTTCGAATTTGATAGCGTCTTTGCGCGGAGGAGAGGGAAAGCTGTTTTCATCTTTTCAAAAAAAATAAAGTGAGAAGGATTTATAAGCTTAGCATATTGGTGATTTGTAATCGATTCTATCAGATTCAAAAGACAAAGATACGGCAACCATGTTAGTTCTCCTTCGTACGCTCTCCCACTGATCCTCGCAATACTGGTGAAGATACGCGGCCAGCACCAGACTGGTATCCACGTTGAATTTTTAGCGCCTGCGCACTTCGTGAAGTTAGGGAGTTGTTTAGTGTTATGAAAGAAGGTGTGGAATTTGAAAATGAACAAGTCAAGCCACACAAAACTGGTGGGAAAAGATGGATAGATCACTAGGTGAAGGCAATGAAAGGATGCATCGACACATATGGTTTGTACTTACAGCACAAAGAAAATGTAATCGCTGACACCAAAAAGCAAACAGGTAAGTCTTCACACTCAAGGGCAAACGTCACCAGTTTGAGAATGGTAGTACTTTGCTAGACGCTGCTTTCTTCATCGACATTCTTGAGCAAGTGAGACGTTTAAGTTTGTCTACTCAACATAATAAAGTCGACATAATTCAAATGGTTACCTGCATCGACAAGACAAGGGAGAAGTACAAGAGGATGCTTGCTAGACTTCAGAAGCCAAATCAAGTTTGGGAGCTACCGACGGTTAATTCTTTGGTCACTAAACTAAGCACCGAGGAAACTTACACATTCGACAACGTAACGTGCAAATTTCAGTGTCTACCATTCGGCCTCTCATCAGTCCCGCGGACATTCACCAAAGTTTTCAAACCCGTGATTGCTTTAGTGGGGAAACAGGGACTACGAGTGATTATCTACCTCGACGACCTATTGTTGATGCATCAGGGAAAAAAGGGACTAACTCAATCATTCAACAAAGTATGCCTACAGTTCAGCAACCTGGGCTTCATCATCAAGAAAGAGAAATGTTCAACGCCGCCTCTTCAATCCATTGTCTTCCTCGGTGCCCTTTTGATCTCGATCAACACGTCAGTGGAAGAACCCCACACAAAATTGCTGGGCTTGCTATGAGAAGCCCAGACATTGAACGAGGAAAAAAGTGCACCATCCAGGAACTCTCATCTATACTTGGGTGAGTGACTCAAGTGTCCAAAATAGGATTGACAATTGCACCTCTTCACCAAAGAGCATTGTAACAACAAATCACGGCAGTTCACCAATACGGAGTTCTGGCTCGGAAAAACTGATCAACTTGACCTTGGAAGCATCAGCGGACCTACAGTGGTAGACATCCCCCAAACTGTTGGACAAAAACAGCACTCCGATAGTGTAACCAACATGCTGCATTACAATGCGAACAGACGCCTCGTCCATGGGTTGGGGAGCAGTTTGTCAAGGCTCGAGGACAGAGGAACACTGGAACAAACACGAGAGATAAGCTCACATCAATCTTTTGGAACTCAACATGGGTTACTTCGCCATTCAGTCATATATGAACATTTGTTCACTAACAGGGAGTCACATTCTCCAACAAATGGACAACTCAACGGCGGTAGCCTACATCAAGAAACGAGGAGGAACCAAATCAAACCAACTAACTCAAATAGCCTGGGACATATGGAACCTGTGTCAATCATAGACTATAACCCTGTTTGCACAACACCTTTCCGGATCCTAGAATACCGAAGCGGATGCAGAATCGAGACATCTGAACGACAGACCAGAATGGGCGTTGGGCAAACAACTGTTTGCCAACGTGCAGAAACGTTACTTCATACCCCAAGTCGATGTATTCCTTATGTACATGTATCCCGTCGTCCGGATCCTAGAGCAATAGTGGTAGATGCGTTCTCACTGAACTGGAGTTAGTGGAAAACCTGGAAGGCCATTGGAAAACTTGGGGTAGTTAGTGTGCTGAAAGGAATAAATGTCCATTTTGAACGCCCGTGACTGATACTCTGCAGTTTCTTACATTCCAGTTTCGAGAATGAAACTTAGCGTACCGGACAGTCGGATTGTGCAGATCATGTACATCTCAGTTCCACGACCTAGATGATGTACATCCAGTCGGAGATATACCAATAATATTGAGTTTCGTCAAAGGAATTTCTGAATTACAGCCATCAAAACCCAAAGTATCCACTACCTGCTCTGTCGGCAAGGTAGTTGACTTCCTTCAAGAAATTGGTCCGATTGAAGGTTTATCGCTTCAGGATCTCTCCTTAAAGTTGGCTATGTTATTGGCTTTATCATCTGCAGCTCGAGTGCATGAACTGATAGCATTAGCCAAGGTTAACGTTACCGTGAAAAAGGAGAGTGTGAGATTTCTTCCTTTCCACACGTCAAGAATTCCAGGCCAAACTATCCTGGAAGAGGAATAGCCCTCTTAGCCTACACGGACGACGCCAGAATGTGTCGTACAGTGTCTAGAAGAATACGTCAAACGAACGGATGACATTAGACAAAATGGACAACTTATTTCATATGAAGCATCGCACAAAGCAATTGGTAGCCAGACACTTTCGAGATGGTTGCGTACAATCCTTACTCGAGCAAGAGTTTCCAAGAAATATACAGGGCATTGGACTAGGTCAACATCGACATCCGAAAAAGCAAAATCAGATCTACTAATAGAAGTTATTCTTGAGGCAGCCGATTGGTCGCCAGCAAACGTTTTCAGAAATCATTATTATAGGCAGCCGGAAGGGACATTTACAAATATTGTTTCAAAATTAGCTAAATAAATTGATTAAATAAAGTAAAAAATTTACGTTATGATACCAGCAGTGTGGTAGTAAGGATTCGTAATCAGTACCAGTATTGCGAGTATCAGTCGGAGAAGGTACGAAGGATAAATTAAATTTCCCTAGTGGGTATTCTCCTGACACGGAGATGTAGTTTTCCTAGGATCTTGGAAGACTGATACGAGCAATAATGGATCCTCAGCTTGTGGAAAATTCTTTGCCACCCCCACCCTCATTTTCTTACAACAACACCTCAGCTTGCACTCCAGCAGAGGATAAAAGCTCTCAGGCGCTAAAAATTCAACGTGGGTACCAGTCCACTGGTGGCCGCAGATCTGCACCAGTGAACTCAGTTTTCATATCTGGAATGCTAACTGGCCAATGAAAAGTAAAGCCAAGATGGCCGCCCATGGAAGCTAATTTTGGACGTCAGTTTCAGTCCTCTACGCGGGCTCGTACGTCAGTTTTAGTCTTCCACGCGACGTTTTACATTTTCTGACAAATTTTTTCTTGGAAATACACCCAAAATATGTCTTCAAAATATAGAAATAAGCTTAAGAACTTTAAATATATTTCGACAAAGTCAAACCGAGTTACGGGTTATATATTTTCACTAAAATAAATTACCAAATATACTAGAAACCTGATAAAATGGTCTCGAAAAGTTACTTGAAGAAACTACTAACTGCACGTCCTCTTTTTACCGTTAGTTTACCATCTTCAGACAATTTAGTACACGCACTTCTTAGGCCACACGGCAAAAAATAAATCCTTTTAAAAACTCGGTTATGTAGAATTGGTCTAGTAGTATTTCGTCTAAACGCTTTTTCCACGGTTGAGAATGTTTTCGAAGCCGAACCAAACCAAAACTAAACATTAAAGTCATGTAAAGGACTGGAACTGACGTACATGACCGCGAAGAGGACTGAAACTGGTGACCAAAGTTTTCCTCCATGGGCGGCCACCTTAGCTTCACTTTTTGCCCCAGCGAATGACTGGGAGTTAGCACTCCAGATATGGAAATTGAGTTCACTGATCTGTACTAGTATTGCACGTATCGGTCTTGGAAGGTCCTCGGAGAACGACATCTCTCCGTCAGGTGAGTACCGTCCGAGGAAATTTAATTTCCGCGTGCAATAAGAGTTAATAAAATTCTTTGATGATGGGTCAGAGTTAGGATTAGGGTTATTGTTTGGGTTAAGATTACAGTATTTTCAATAAAATTGTTACATTGTCACATAATATTACATTAAGGCAAGCGAAATATAACATACACCTTTCTTATCAAAAGAAATCCAACGCAAGCATTACGATATTTTTCGTACCTCGAATGTCATGGGAGGAGTCTGCTATCGTGAAGTTTGTGTAGAAAACTAATGTAGCTTTCTCATTAGAGGACACACCAAGGATTTCCTCGAGTTTGGAAAGGTAATATTTGTTTCCATCTAACTTCGTGCATGGGATCAATTGACTGCTTAGCAATACAAAATTACGCTCGAGCGTGTTACATAGCTTAACAATATGGCCTGAAATTTTAACTTCGCGACGAGTTCTTTTTAATTTTTTTAAAAGAGATGAAACGCCAGCAACTTTCACTTCCACCAAATTGCCGATAACTACGGGACGTTTTAAGGATTTACTTCTGTCACCAGTAGAACATTGCTCCACGTGAACGAGCTTCCGCCAATTCACTTATACAACATGAAAGTATATGGACGGAAATGTTACTGTTTGATATAAATCAAGGAACGTTAATGAATTCTTTACCGATCCCGTACAATGTAAACGTCAGAGCATGTGAAATTTTAATAAATGAAAGACTACAGGAACAAATAAAAATAGAATCTTCCCCGCATTTCGGTTTACGCGTGGTACTTGGCATATTTAGGAACTGAACAGCTTCCTAATGCCCCTCAAGTTCCTCACATTACTATCCAGGGACTGTGGAGCATTTGATCGAGTGAAGGGCAGACTGTGCAATCCGCCCCCCGATTATTTATAATCGCCCAAGGAAAATTGTTCAATATTTTTCTTATTCATTTAGTAATTACAACACAGTGAGGTAAAGAAAAACTCCAGAAGTTTGAAATACTAGCTATCACTGCTAGGCACCAAGGTGGAAAACCTTTCCCCCACGGCTTAATACATTTAAATAAGTAAATAAATGAACGAATAAAAGATTGAATGAATGAATAAATAAACAAATAAATTAATCAACTAATCAATTATTCAATAAATTAATTAATCATTTGATACGTAATTATATTATTGAGATCGGTTTGCAACGCCAATTTAGTTTACACACGAGGTTTTCCAAGAGAAGTAATGAGTAAGTTTTCGAAAGTTTGAGGAGCCTTAACGTTGGTAAATATCTTGCTGTTTGATATTCCTAAATGTATATGGTTTTTTATGGTAGGTGGAACTTCTACCATCTGATGTTGCTAGGGACCATTGTACATTTAACCGAAGAGATGGAATTTCCGTTATTCGACGAGTAAAATCCACAAGCCAAAGCAAGTATTTCTGTGAGATCCGTCGCAAAATAACCACTTTAGCTTACTAGTAGCGAGTGCTTTAGAAGGGTGGAGAATTTGGTGTCAACAACTTAAATTGCGGGGAAGCCTGGGAGCCACGATAAAGCCCCCCATTGCAGTATGATGAGAATTCCCAGTAGCTCAACATTTATTACCTGAAGTTGGTGGAACATAATTACCAACTTGTGGCACACTTTGTAAGCGGTTCTTGGGAGAATACTCCTATAAAAAGAAAGCACTTTCGTTTTTATCAACATACTACCAAGTTAACAGATCAACCACTACACATTTATTGAGAAGGATATGAAAGTTTAATTAGGTTGTGTTAAAGGAAAAAGCAAATCCAGTAAAACTCAACATTTTTACTCTGTTCGTTTGGCCAAGCTCTTCTCACTTATGCAACAAAGCGTACATGGAGACAGGTCATGAGGCGTAAAAGTTTATTTCAAAATCTTGGAGTAAAAAGGCGACGAAAATGGTTCGTCCAAGCTGAACTCGGAAGACCACTGAGAAGACGAAACTCGAACGAACCATAGCTGTATGAAGCCGGATTCATTTAAAACAGTGTTTTACTTATTTCTTTAAAGAAATACACCCATATTAGTCGTCTCAGGTAACAACACAAGATGAGAGGTTACGGTGAAGGGAAATAAATTGAGGATAATGTTTAATACTTGAAAATAGTTTTCTGCATGCATGGTGCCATACTATGAGTGTCTATCACTTCACAGCACCGTATCCCAACTTGAAGAGGAAGAGAGAGTGATTTTTTAAGAGTTTTTCACGGAAAAGATGCAAACGCGGTTAAAGCTTGAATTGAAAATTTCATGATTAACCTACACTGCAAAAGTCAGCTCAAAAAACTGAGTTTATTTTAGCGGGATTCGAACTCGCATCTTCGTGTTTCGGGACCGCTGGTCTACCACCTCAGCTATCGACGTTTGTGAGATTGTTTTAACCATTTTACCAGGTATGATGATGGACTCTTAGTCCGAAAACTTGGTTTTATCGTTTTATTGTAATTTGCTCGAGCCTGAAGAAGCATACTTATTAAACAAATTCCTCTACATCATTTACTCTTCACGGTCGAGTTTCTTGTCCGTTTAAAACATTAGATTTTATGGTAGATTTCATCTCTATACATTCAACGAGCTTTATACATTCAATTGCTTTTCTGTTCGAATGCATATCACCATGACTATTTGCTACCATATAGCAACTTCGCCGATAAGGTAGCTTTATACAGATGTTGTTGTAATGAAGATAACAATCCATGCACGGAAAGGATTAGTGGCAGGTTAGGGAGGTCAATCTAGATGCTGAATCCTATTGCTGTAGGATATAATGATGCATTGACCCGTGGGTCCTTCCAGCTATCTTATATAGGGAAGTTCAACAAGCACGGTGGGTTTCTGGATAAATAATTAAACAACATAGTTTCGTCCCCTAAGGAATCAAAACGTCACTCGACTACTCGTATTTACATTTTTTCAGGTTAATCAGATTAATGCAACTAGGCTAATTAAGTTTTTGTATGAGTTGTAACCCATTCATAAATTGCTATACTTGCGTAGTGAACTATATGAGTTTCGTAATTTAGTTCATTAATTAATTTAGTGACATTTTTGTATGTCATCATACCACATAATGGCCATTAAACAAGAAAAACACGGCACTAAGAAGACCAAACGCCCCTGGATCAAAAGTCATGATGAATTTTACAAACCTGGAGTTTTTCTTCATCAGGAATTATATTATGAGGAGGACGATTCAACCCGTCAGGCTTATCTAAAATGCAAGTTGAATGAACAAAAATGTAATGTCCAATGCAGGATAGAAAATATTCCCTAATCCACGATGGCAAGCATTAAAACGGTGCACCATCTACCCACAGAATCTAACGCCATGGAAAGGTCGTGAACTAAAACATGTGGACAGTGAGGTTTTAAAAAGCAGGCATGGGTATCGAAATAAATCAATTGTCCCGAAAAATCAAACAGAAATATCCGTAAAACATCTTCGTTGTAACTGGACATCTTTTGTTGGAATTTGGAGAATTCTGCTGTTGTAGGTAGCTTCACTAACGCTGGCGTATCCCCTTCAAATTTCTTCTGGTCTCCTCTTTTAATGTAGTCGACAGTCTTTTTATAAGACATAGTCTCTGCCTCTGATTTGTCATAAATTCCTCCACATCTCTCCTTTTCCAAGGATATTCCGCATTCTTTTCTGTTACCTCGACGACATCAACGTCAATCCCAGTGGTACTGGGTTGGATTTCCTGGAACGGTAGTCCTAAAAGGGGTCTTTTCAAAGACGTCTTCCCCGCCCTACCCTACCCTGCCCTACCCTGCCCTGCCCAACCAGCATAACCGGAATTCGCGTGTTCGGCGTTTTCCCCTCCTCAAGCGTTCGCCAATAGGCTATCTTGAATGCCTTCTCCGAGTCTGAACGTGAGTCCGTACCAGAATAAAATGAATTAGTACCAAGTAAAGCGTAATACCGAGGTCAGAATTAATCGATTAAAAAGTGTAGAAATTTCGCCATCATGTAGACACATTAGAACAGACGTAGCTCTACGAGGGCCCGACTTGGGGGAAAAAACCCTTCCCTCAAAACTCGGTCAATTTTACTTAATCAGTGTCATTTATCAGATATTTTCAGCTTTGTCGTGTAGGATGGTCTTGTCCGCACTTTAGGTTGTTCCCAAGCTACCCAGAAATTGGGGAACTAAAACGTGGAACCGCCAAGCGTGTTGCTTGTGAAACCGGAGCCGCCGAGAGGAAGGGGAGACAGGAAGGCAAATTGTCCCGAGCCCCCAACTCAAAGGGGCCTCCAAAATTGGAAGGATTTAGCATGGGTTGGTTTTGACTAATCAGCGATAATCTACCAGACATAAAACGGTTAACCTTTACGGTGTGAATAAATTAAAATTTATACAGAACGTCTTACAGAAGCGGAAAGGTTTTTTGGGTTTTTGCATTTTCCTGTAACAATTTAAACTACAGCTTTAATAAAGTGCATCTTACACGACATATTGACATTGAAACGCAAGGATGCGAAGGGATAATTAGTGCTATACAGGGGGTAACGGGTACACCTGCTCTGAAACCTTCATGTAAGCAGGGGCCCTATTTATGACGTCATAAATACGGCCCCAGAAAAAGTTTTGCCCCGGGCCCAGCTAATTCTCTCGGCGGCCCTGCGTGAAACAAGATGAAATCGCCAAGTCAGATGAAATCGTCTGAGTCTGCTCTACGTATCGAAGTTTGCACCACTACCACCGTAGCAAAGTTTGCAACACACAACGTAATTATTAACCACAAAACAAAGTTTGCACTACACAATGAAGTTATGCATCACAAAAAGTTTGCTTGACACAGCAAACGTTTCACCGAAAAACAAACTTTGCATCACATAAAAAAGGTTTTCAACACACAACTGAGTTCACACCGAACGTAATGAAGTTTACAACTTTCCAAGAATACGCCGACAACATTTTGGATATGTTAATGAGATAGTTTATGACCTCAATTATACTGAAAGACATACCATTGTTACTGACGAGGAAATTCTGAATAACGTTACGACTATTCAAAGAAATCACTTGAAAATTTGGACGTGAAAGCCTCTCATGACCGGAAACATCACAAAATCAAAAACATCTTAGCTCTCGAAGCCTGACATGACACGTAACTTCCCAGAGCCTTTTATCCTCCTCGCAGACTTGTTCGCTTTTTTACACACAACCGCAAAGTATTATCTATTTATACTTTTTTTGAAAAAATGATCATGAAGAGGAATACAAATAATTTTTGTTTCACTCAAGTGATGGCCCATTAACCAATAAATTACTATGCTAACATTATTTTTGACTTAATGAAGTTTTGTACCACGCGTAGCATTCACGTGCAAAGTTTCACCTGACTCGGTTGAATAGTCTCAAAAACATACGTTATTTTCCCGCAATCACAACGCTCTATCCATAACCTAAATTCATACATTTCAAAAACGAATTGAGATATGGAAGGCCTGTAAACGCCTTTCCGCGTGTTTTTTGGAGCTTTTTCATATGAAAGAAACTTAAATTCCATTGCATTTCATCTCTAACTTTTCCTAAAATAAAAAATTTGAAAACTTAAAATCCATGGATTACTCTTCCTCACCAGTAGAAATAAAATATCCAGATCGGACATCCTGAGATAGGACGGTTAACTGGAGCTTCTCAAGCGCTCCAACTAGCCTTTGTCTCGTCCCTCCCCGCTCCATGTAACGTGTAAGCATCGTAAGAGCCTTATCTCTGGAACAACTTATCTCGTCAGTTTCGTGCGTTTTAAATAGAGTTGTCATTAAGGCTACTTCCTTCCATACTAAAGAAATTCTTTTCGCTATTTGAACAATCTCTTCCATTTGTAAACGGTCCGATGGTGCTCGTTCTATAAAAGGGATATTAATAGAATTTAACGATAGCTAGTGTTTCAGTGAAGGCGATTTAAAAATTGCTTTCTGAGTAGGCTGTGAGTTTGAAAACGATCAAAACTACTCTATAAGCAAAAAAATACAGTTCACTGCGAAGGCAGAAAGGGATCCGTTGACATACTTTCTGAGAGCGAAAGGAAAGGTAGAAAAGAAGAAAAAGGTCTCATACGCACCAAGTGCGTGTTACAGATGCCTGTAAGCTGAAGTTAAATAACCGAAAAAGAATGAAATTTACTTCATGAAGTTAATACATTAACCCAATAGCAAATCGAGCATTGGGAGAGAAAATGTGCGACGACAACAACTTTCCGCTAATGTTAAATAGTCAGTTCTGTTTCCTTTTTACATATAAAGAAAAGTAGGAGAGAAGAACCTCTAAAGCTCAGCTCACAACAGCAAATTTTCTGTGACAAAGATATTTGTTCGTGTATAAAGACAGCAAATGCTATGTTGAAAAGTCGTTTGCCTATGCGCCAGAAACTACTATGGACAGTGGAGACAAAACCAAAGAAGCCACTACCAACCTTTGAGTATGTCGCAAATTTTCTTTAACGGCTCGTGCACACGAACAAACTTTGGCATATGACATATTTTCTTTGCCACATAAAAACTGGCGCGCCAGTTTTTCAGCAAATGTATTTGTCACATAAAATTCGGGCAAATTTTCTCATGCACATGAGCAAATAAAAATGGTTACTGAAAAATTGCCACAGGAAATGCGCTTGTGTAGACTAGGCTTAAAAGGTAATTACGAAACGTCACTATCCATTGTAGGTAAATTAAAAGAAAAAGGTCATTCCACGATTAGGCCGGATCATTAAAGAAAGAGGCTTTGAATTATCAGGATGAAAGGGACTGTTTGACAATATACAATAATTCCATAAAACCACAGTAACTGGTTACGACTTGGCGGATAGCTAAGTAATTCTCATTTCGATCACTAAACATTTACAAAAAAAAATACAATTTGGGAAATATGACACGGACTTTAGTGGATGATGCAATCGATTTTCCTCAGTCACGAAATGGGAAAACATTGCCTGTTCGTCGACATACATTTAATGGTGACTCGTATCAATCGAAGTAGAGGAGATGTGGGTAAATTAAATCACAAAACAATTGAAGTAAGACCTGAAGGGATAATAGATATCTCCCAAATCAAAACAAGTGAAATTCACAAGGCTGAAATTTTTGGCTCTTTCCTCCTGCTTTGCTGAATATGTTTATTCACGACATTTCACTACGCCTCTCCATCATCCAGTCTGGGAAATGAAAGTCTGTACAATCTCCGCCGTTACAGATAGCACCATCCAGCCCCAGAGACGTAATCAGTGTTTTTCTTTCAAAATGCACTGGTATGACCAGCTACCAGCGGGTCGGCAATCTTTCCTCGCTGATCAAGACACCGGACATACTGTTGCTCCATCACGCTATTTGGATGACATGGTTTCTCCATTTCAAACGCGTCCTCTGAATCTGTCGTCTAATGTATAACTTTACAATATATAACTGATATAAGTTAACTTTTTTTTGCCACCCGAACGTTACGTCTCTCGAAATTAACGGCCGCTAATGGGCACTAAACCCGAGTGTAGCGAGGGCTGCTACTTTCGGAATTCTACGGTAAACACGCAGTTTTTTCTCAGGATTGGCAAAATTATCAGAAAAAAAATTAACTGAACAACCAATGTCTGATCGCAGGTGCAGAACTTAAAGCTACAGGGAGGTTCCTTAAAGTAATTGGCTCTTCATTGCCTATAATACATATAGTATATGTATAGTGTGTTAAAAAAATCGCCTTGAGCTCCCCCGATTCCTTACAGCTCCATAGCACACCCAACGTAACTTCAATGCAGCTGGAACTAAGGCATCAAGTGCGGGGTTTCAATAACTTGACAATGTAACCAGAGCCCATCGGTTAAATGAAAAGTAAACAGCTTTTTCACTTGACCCTCAGGGATGCGAATAACAAAGAACATCATCGAAATTCTTTGTTAAGGAACGCCAACATGGTATGCTAACTATCTTACGTTTTGTTTATTTTATTATATACATAAATATTTACAGGGTATTTGACTGTAACCTGTCGTCTGGCGAGAGCCACTCCTTTTCTTGAGAACAAACAAAACATCGAGAAGACCTTGTTCCTAATAAAATGTCAATCAAATTGACACCAACAACGTGTTTCCGGGGTGTGTCAAACGATAAGCCTTTACATTAATAAGTTGTAAATTATCTTTCTATTGTGCTTTCCCAACACCCCCACTCAGACTCTACTATGCGACTATTAAGTTGAGTCTGGGTCAGTTCCTAGTAAAACAAGTCGGTGTTTTTCAACCTTGGGTCGTGGTAGCGACTTTGTAAGGATGTCCGCTGTCATCTCTTCTGTAGGAACATAATGAATTCTCACTTCTCCTTTCTCTACCCTTTCTCGGATGAAATGTAACTTCGTATCAATGTGTTTGGAACGTTTGTGCATTACTAGGTTGTGACACATCTTTATACATGACTGGTTATCTTCTCCAAATTCGGTTGGTAATTTGGTCGGACAACCAAAATCTTGCATGAGTGCTCTGAGGTATATCGCTTCTCGCACTGCTGCTGCTATACTTTGGTATTCTGCTTCTGTAGATGAGAGTTCAACTGTTGGTTGCTTTTTAACTTCCCAATTAATCGCTCCCCCATTTCCTTGGAACTTGAAATAGCAGCGTGTGGTTGATTTTCTGTCGTTGATGTCTCCACTCCAATCTGCATCAGAGTCTCCCAATAATTCTGTTGTGGAGTTCTTTGAGTAAGTTAGTTGCAAATGAGTCGTTCCTTTCAGGTACCTCAGTAGGTGTTTTCCTGCCTTCCAGTGAGAAATGTCGGGCTTCTTGAGGAACCGTGATAGTTGATTGACCGTGTTGAGAATATCTGGGCGTGTCCGTTTACTTATGTAAAGTAGGGATCCAACCAAACTTCTATATAGCCTTCGATCTATGAGCTGGGATTTTTCTGTGCTCTTTACAAGTTTCAGGTTAACTTCTGCAGGTGTGGCTAAAGGTTTGCAGTCACTCATATTGAATTTGTTCAGTACACTTTGGATGTAGTTGTCTTGATCGATTGTGATCTTGTCTTGCGATCTCTTAACTCGCATTCCTAAGAACCAATACAATTCGCCTCGATCATCTATCTTGAATCTTTCCTTGAATACTGACTTGAGTGCATCAACAGCTTCACTGTTCTCTCCAGCGACTATAACGTCATCGACCCACACCAGTACATGCGTGAACTTTTCTTCGCATGGTGATTGCTGTGTAGCCAAATACCTTAAGATGCTTCGTTTTGGTGCTTCTCTTTATGAATAGTTCAAAAGGGCTTTTCCCGTTTTTGTTTGAACTGACACATAGATTCCTGATATGCACTGCAGTTGCTGAAGCTCTCACCCAGTAGTTTCTTGGTAGCTTTGCTTGGATGAGTAAACATTGACCCATCTCCAATAAGGTCCTGTTGAAACGTTCTGCGACTCCATTCTGCTGTGGGGTCTCAGGAACTGTGAATTCTTGTTTCACTTTCGATTCTCGGCAGTAATCTCTGAATTGTTTCGACGTAAACTCCGTCCCACTGTCTGTCCGTAGCTTTCTAGGAGTCCCTGTTTCGGCAACATACTCTTTGAACTTCTCGAGGGTTTCTGACTTCTGCTTCGTAAACTTCATGACTGCGTGCTTGCTATACTCGTGCTTGCTAATTTGTTGACTTTGGCGCAACGACGCCCGGGTGCTCAGATCCCCAAAAAGGGGAAAAAACGAGCGAATTCAGGAAAACACGCCTTAAAAGTTTTAGAATTTCAAGGTTTAAAATGCCATGTCATTTTTAGCAGCATATACTAGAACAACTGATAAGTAATAGCATAATGTGACCTAGACAATTGATTATTTTCATTGGCTAAATCAATACTAGATACACATAGTCCGTATTAAATACGAATAACGGGCCAGAAGTATTTGGCCGTATTAACGCAGTAGGGTCAAATTTCATGGCTGGTCTCTTTTAAGTGACGTCATGACAGTTATATCACGATTACACTTCTAAACAACAGTTCTTGAGCATCCGAAATGCAGATAGAATTTAATTGAAACAGAACTACACAGTAATAAAAACATAACTGAATTTTATAAACAGGAACAATCTGTAGTACATACTATCCTTTTCAAAACAAAGACCCCAAACTCACCAATTTTACATGTTGCTTTAATTAATAAATTAACTTTCAACAGTATTTTGAAAAAAAATCTGGGACTTTCGATTGATTTGTTCTGTGCAATTACACTGACGTAATCATTTTGCAACATAACGGATATTGTTTGTCAAGTTTTATTTTTCTTTGTCATTTAATAGGGGTGGTATTACATTGTTTACTTTGTAAAGGAAATGGCTGTTTTCAAAGTCAACGACATGATATGTCACAGAAATTTTCAATTAAAACAGAAAATCGTAATTGATTCTCAGGATTTGATTTCGTTTGTCACTAATCTGACTACATGTATACAATTATACTGCTTTTAATCTTGATTCTTGCTATTTTAAAATTTAAAACCATCGAATTTCCAAGGTATTCAAAACATTTCAAGGGAAAATACTACCTCCCATTGAGTGGCAGAACAAGCGATAAGACAGTTGGGGGTAACAGGTGGGGGAGGAACTTTTCATAATTTTTCAAGGCCACACTCTAATCCCTCCGGAAATCTCTATTTTCAATTTCCCCTCCCCCCCCCTTTTTTCAAATTACAATAAATACCCAGAATTTGGATCTCTAAACCTTCCCTTGACGGGAGGTCTTCCCTTTACATGTAAAATCATCTCATGTTAGCCAAAGGCAGTTAAACCTGGGATTAGCCAGGGTAACATCAAAGAAGTCCTAATACCTAAGACCAGACCTGTGTGTTATTCCATGAGTTCAATAAGTTGTCTGTTTAACAAGCTAGAGCTTACAAGCCAATGATATTTTACAACATGTTTTTTCTGACAAGGACCCTCATCATGGCCAAAATGGTCCAGTAATGATGGGATGACTTGACCAGTGACAATAGTGGTGATGAAATTATCAATTTCCCAAGACCCTTTACCTTTCCCTCAATATTTTCTCCTAAAATTTTGAAGAAATAGAAAATTCACCTGGGTGAAAAATGGGGTAACAAGTCCCCAGTTGTCTCCCATGGTATCACCAGTGCTCCCATCTCCATAAGAGGAGTCCCTGACTGAAATAAGGCAACTGCAAGCACTACCACAAGATGCCACCAAGCAAACAAAATGGAACGTATGTCATGTATACTTGTGCTTACTTCACATGTATCAACACTCCAGTACTTGTGCTAGCTCTTCTACCGGTCCTTGTCTCACTTTTGTGAACCAGATTTTGGCTAAACCATCTCAAATTTTTAGTTTACCCTTTCAAGGCACGATTTCCCCCTTGTCTGGCTATTCCCAGAGGTAAATGATAGTAAGCTTACACTGTCAGGAAAGAGTCAATTTTGATTGTTATAACTATCCTTTTCCCAGCTGGAGTTCTACCTTTCACAAGTAAAATCATCTGGCATTCTCCAGGGTAAAATAATAGAAATCTGATGCCACCAGGAAAGGTATAAACGAGCACTGGCAAAATGTTTCCAAATAAATCTCAACTCACAGTTTATTTGTAAACGTAAAACGTTTTCTCTAACAGCAATATCAGTAAAAGATGAACAGAACCTGACTGAACAAGTGAATAATTCCTTTGAAAGAGACTGGAATGCACAACACCATAATATAAATAATAAAACACTTAATCTGGCAAACAATTTAGAAGGACACTTTATATTAGTACTGGTTTTCCAGAACTACACATGATAATTATTGTGTTCATCAAAATGATTTCCAGATTCTTTTCCCTGAAATAAATTAACCTGTTTCCTGAAGGGCTTTTAAACACTCTCCTTGGATTGGTTGGGCACTTTTTTTTGCACCATTTTTAATCATAAAGGCTGTACTTTCACATGGAATACATTGACTTGTAGAAATGATGATCAAGATTGCACTTTATGGGAAAGTCATTCTGAAATTAAATATATTACTCAGGGAACAGTAAACTCATATGTATTCAGTTTTACAAATTTCTGATACTCCTTTAAGGAATTCTAGACTTTAGGGAAGAACTGATGACATACAGCCAACCAAATACAGTAAGAAGAAAGTGCAGAAGAACTTGGGGAGGAGAAAAATTGACCAAAAGAAAAATGTGTCACCTGAAAATAGCTCATCATCTGGCAATTTTGGAAAAATTGTGACTGAAGTTGTGGATCAACCAATGAAGAGCTTGTGGCAAATATTATAAAGTTACAGCCAAGACAGTGTGAAGTTTTACTGGATATTGAAAAAGGACATACATGACAGACTCTCTTTTCATAGTCTCTCATTGAAAGAGGATCAGCAAATGCAACTACCAACTTTAATTAAGGGGTATTTTGACTCCCATGTATTTGTGACATAAAAGTGTTTGCAACATGCTTGTCATATATTTTCAAATCTAAACCTGGTTACAAGTATTTACAAACTAGTTTGGCTTTTTTTTTCACACCTACAATAGGTACAACATTTCTTTCCTTTATTACTTGTTTTAAAATTTTTCATTACTTACTATTATCCAAATTTATATAATAATATTATTATAATTATACTTACTACGAGCCTTAGAGTAACTGGCACCTCCAGTAGCTTCACTCATAACTGTACTAGAGGTAGAACAACAGCAGCTTCTGAAGTGTAAACACAAAATAAATAACAAAAACAATCCCCTCAGAGTAACCCTTTGCAAAAGCCCCCTTTCTAGTATAAAGGTTTACAAGACAACTGACCAGAACTATCAGCAAGCTAATTCATTAAAATACTACAAATTTAGGGGATTGGGTAAACCTTTGAATATAGTGGCCAGTATGCAGATGATATATACCCATATAAAGTGCTGACTATTCTATTGATCCCATTGATCAACAAAATAATTTAAAGCTCACACTACTCCTAATACATGTAACTGTATCACAATAGTCAAACCTCCCATAAGTTGACACCCTCTGGACCTTGTAATGGTGTCCTCTTACAGACATGTCTGTAATCCACAAAGGTTTGTTTATTTTCACTGCATGCCAACCCTGTTACTTGTGTAGGTGCTGCCTTATAAACATTACAAGCTACATGGATGTGGACATCTCATGAGACAAGTATTCCTAAATTTACATAACAAGCCTGAGTGTCCACTTTTGAGACGTTCATTAATATTTTGGTTAATAGATAAACATTTAATTGTGATTCCTTCAATGAGAAATACAAACTTGTTTCAAATAAACGAACTCCAGAAAGTACAAAATATTATCCTACAAAATATATCATTGTGCAAATCTCTTCAAGAGTGCATGTATACAGGACCTAGATTTACAATACTACCAGAAACAACCATATTAAAACAGCTTAAAAGTGTGTTATGTATGTTTGCTTCTGTCCTCAGTGGCGTAGCAATAGGGGGTTTAGACGGTTCATTGAACCAGGGCCCCCAACTATCCAGGTGCCCCCGAGAGTTCCGAAATTCTGAGGCAACGAACCATTCTGCTGACTGTCTAAGACTTCTTGCCATGCCTCTACTCAACAAATAAGTCAGCAAAGCAAACGCCAAAAGACTATTAAAAGGTTAGTTGAAACATGTAGTTCATATATGTATCCTTGAAAATAAAGAATGAATAGGGAATGTTAAAACCTACATGACCCTTTAATTCTAAACAGCATTTAAATTATAAGCGAGTGCCCCACTTGTCAACAGATTTTTAAAAAATTAAACATATATTTCATTTTATGATGTCAATAAACAATAAATAGTATAGTTAGATATTATTGTTTTACATTATGCTATTGATGATAAGTGAAATTTGGGTGAAGTAAGGGTTGAAGGACCCTGGCCCTTACTCTTGAACCGTAGCCCCTGAAACTCCAGCTACGCCACTGTCTGTCCTGCCAAGCACAATTCTGTTGAAATGCCAATAACATGTTGTACAGCTTTAGAAAGTTCTTTGTTGCAGGTAAATGTTTATGTTACGTATCGGATATTCAGAATTAGTTTGTGTTGATATGAATTCTGGGATTGGGTCCTTGCATAATCATGGCGCCCACATGACAAGTGTTTGTAAGTCTCCATTAAAACTGTTTAAATCTCACTGCATCGTGAGTTATTGTCAGAAAGAAACATCACAAGGATGAGAAAGTTCTTTGTTACAGGTAAAACATAAACCGAAAAGTAAAACTCATCCTTCATAACTTTTAAAGCCTTAACAGCTAGTGAAATTTTCTGTTTATTCATAGAAATTTTCTGTCATTTCAAATCATTCTCTTCTTAGTCGGTGTCTTCGCTGAGGCCAGCAAGCCCATATTCTGCATTTAGCTTTGGTGATTTTTCACGTGCGTCAACAGTCATATTTGCCTCATTTTAAAGGTAATGTTACACGGGACAATTTTTAACGACGATTTTTAATGCAACAATGTTGCACAAAAAATCGATACGTGTAACATGGTGTTTGCAGGCAATTTTTAACGCAACAATGACTGCGGCAACATGTTGCATAACTTTGAAGTAGCTTCAAGTGCTCGCAACATTGTTGCGTAGATTCCTGTAAAGTTGATTCGTGTATCAGTTTAGCCGCCGATTTTTTATCGCAACAATCTCCAAGAGCCTCTTGAGTTGCATTTTCCCATAAAAAAAAACAGCCAGTAATTGCCGAAATGCAAACTAAATGGTAAGAGCTTCGATTCTGTGGGAAGTAAATCGTGAAAAGGAAAGTAAAATACCATCACAATGGAAGTTTTACAGTTCTTATTTCCTTTTTGAAACCAATCTTGTTACGTGCTTGGTCAAAATTTGCTCTCTTTATCCAAGCTCTTGTCTAAATTTCTCTTTGACGTTCTTTCGGTTCCTCCTCATCTAAACTCCAATATCAGCAACATTTTAATAAACTTTTGCCTGTGAAGCGTCATCGCTGTTATATTTATTTGTTTTGGTCATGTAAAGCGAAACTGCGCCGCAGCCTGCGAGGTAGATGTTGGGTAACTTCAATTCAGAAAAATCGTTCCGTGTAACACCCCCGCTGTACAACATGTTGCACAAAAACTTGTCTCGTTAGTCATGCCACGATTTTTGTGCAACATTGTTGCGTTAAAAATCGTCGTTAAAAATCGTCCCGTGTGACATCACCTCAAGCTTGTTTCAGATCTCACGCCAGTTTGAATTGCGCTAATCGATCAAATCATCAAAGTATGGCAAACGTTCGTCAGTGCCAAGCTGCTGGAATGCAAAGCATTCGCTCGAAACGTTTAAATACAGCTGCCTCACATTCATCATGTCCTCACTTTCAAATGGATCATCATTGTATTATCACACTGTTAGATCTCATACAAGGAAATTCTAACTGCCGGTTTGTCAACATTTTCGTGGTTTTAAAGAGCGAAGTAATATTTCTGGTGTGAAGCAATGCTTATACTTCCGGTCATGTTGAGTCAGAGATTTTTAAAACAATTTTGTGAGCATGGACGAAGCTTTATGACGTTCGATTGTTCTAACTCTCTCTATTCTTTAGCTGCATATAGTGCGTTTTGTGTTAGTCTTCATACAACAGACGCATAAGCAGAAGAACAACCAAAATGTCCAACCAAGTTCATTCAGATGAATAACGCGTCTCTCGCAATCAAAACGGCGAACAATGGGAAGTGATAACACTAGGAAATAAAGCCAATCGTAAAAGATCAAAATTTCCGTGTTCGCAGTCTACAAGGCGGTCATGAACAGTTAGACTGTCGATTAGACCACATTAGACATTGGTAATCGAAATGATGGTTTCCCAAGACTAAGAAAACTAATGATGTGTTTGTGGTAGCTTAGTAATTATATTCTTAATACGCACGCTCTCAAGCTGTTCTCTCAGAAAAACGTTCTGAGTTCTTGACGGGAATCGAACCCGTAAACTTCTGATCGCCGGTGAGACGCTCTAACCATTGAGCTACAAAGACTCAGATGGTGAGCGAAGGTTAAATTTGTATACTGGTTCGTATAGATGGTAGACATATGTACTGCCAATCTGCTAGTCTCGATATGTCGTCTATTTTTATGTTAATCAATGATGTATTTGTGGTAGCTTGGTAATTATATTCTTAATACCCACGCTCTCAAGCTGTTCTCTCAGAAAAACTTCCTGAGTCCCTGACTGGATATCGAACCCGTAACCTTCTGATTGCTGGTGAGACGCTCTAACCATTGAGCTACAACGACTCAGATGGTGAGCTAAGGTTGAATTTGTATACTGTCTCGATATGTCGTCTATTATCAGAAGGATACGGGTTCGATTTCCGTCAGGGACTCAGAAAGTTTTTCTGAGAGAACAGCTTGAGAGCGTGGGTATTAAGAAAAGGTCATTGATTAACATAAAAATAGACGACATATCGAGACTAGCAGACTGGCAGTACATATGTCTACCATCTGTACGAACCAGTACACAAATTTAACCTTCGCTCACCATCTGAGTCTCTGTAGCTCAATGGTTAGAGCGTCTCACCGTCGGTCAGAAGGTTACGGGTTCGATTCAAGTCAAGGGCTCAAAAAGTTTTTCTGAGAGAACAGCTTGAGAGCTTGGGTATTAAGAACATAATTACCAAAATACCACAAACACATCATTGATTAACATAAAAATAGACGACATATCGAGACTAGCAGACTGGCAGTACATATGCCTTCCATCTATACGAACCAGAATACAAATTTAACCTTCGCTCACCATCTGAGTCTTTGTAGCTCAATGGTTAGAGCGTCTCACCGGCAATCAGAAGGTTACGGGTTCGATTCCCGTCAAGGACTCAGAAAGTTTTTCTGAGAGAGCAGCTTGAGAGCGTGCGTATTAAGAACTAAGTAAACTATTTATCGATCTTCCACATACCTTTTGTTCGTCCAGCTTCAGCAAAACTCAGAAAAACGTAACGTGCTTTTAATGGGACGATGCCATCTCAGTACAGGATTCTAGAACTGAAGTGAACTCAGAACTTATACTTGAGCTTATACATGCATACATCAACCAGCTTGCAAACTCCGGGAATAGGTAAGGTTTGTGATTCAGACTTTGAGGAGACCACACCTCAATGGTAACGTCAGCCTGCAACAGATTTTAAGCCAATCAACGCAGATATTTGTTTTATTTCATCAGTCGGTGGACCAATCAGATTGCTTTAATATGGGGGCTGCTCGGCCAATTAAAGTTTACATACATGACTGGGATCTGTATGATGGCCAAGAGCTACCATAAGCTTTTTTGATACTTTTTAATACAGAGAAAGTTAAATTTAAAATTAACTCAAGTTCAAATCATATAAAATTTATTTTTAATTAAAAATAGATTAGTTGTGTTAGAGTGAAATTAAACATAAACACTAAAAAACAAATGAAAAAAAATTAAATCAATTAAAATTAAAACGTTTTCAATATTGTCGCAAGCGAGGATCCAGGCGGGAATCTCAATTTCAGAACAAATATTAATGCCCAGCAAAGTACACGCAAAAAGGCCATAATTTGTAAAAGAAATAAGTTTATTAACAGCACTAACGTTTCGTTGCGTCGCGTAACATCATCAGAGTATGAATAAATTAAACGAGTATTGTATTTACAAGGACAGAGATATAAAGTAGGTGTTATATTACAAGATGTATGGGAAACGGAAATGGATAGAGCGGTTAAAAGAGAGAGAGAGGAACAGAACTTAGATTGGCATTCAAGGAAGGTTTAAGTTTAGAAATAATAAGACTTTCTCTTACCAAAAGTTCAGAGGCAGAAGAACAGGAGGATAGGATTTTAAAGTCGTTGAGTGATGCAGTGTGGCCAGTCTCAGTGAGATGAGTTAAGACGCTGGAAGGTGATGGGTTAAGAAACTTTTTACCTGTCAAGGCAGAGACTCCTAGATGATCAGAGGTTCGTGTATGTAAGTGGCGGGCCGTTTGGCCCACATACAATGCGGAGCAGCATTGACACGTGTAAGAATAAACGACACGAGACCTCAGAACTTTAGGAGTCCTGTCCTTAAAGTTGGAAAGATGAGCAAGTCGCTTGCCTGGTTGAAAAACAAAACGAATTCTAATGTGAGGGTAAACTGAGTTTTAAAAGGGTAAGCACAGTTTTAAAATTTGAGTGCGGATTTGAAGAGAGTGACAACCAGTGAAGGGAAGAGAAAAGCATAAGACCTTTTTGGGGACTGTGTGAAGGACTGGTTTGGATGTGAAGGTTTTGTCCAAGAAAAGAGAAACGCATTTGTCAAATAAATGGGTAGGAAAGCCATTGGTTTTAAAGATATTTTTTAACATTTCAAGTTCTTGGTGGAAATTTTCATAACTAGAGCAGATGTTGAAACAGCGATGGAGTAGTGAAAGAATTAGGCCTTGTTTGTAAGTGAAAGGTATGAAGCTGTGAAAATTTGTGAAAAGACCAGTGAATGTGGGTTTACGATAAACGGAAGTGGTGAAGGTGCCGTTATGACGGGTGATGTCAATGTCAAGAAAAGGTAAAGAGCGGTTGGATTCAGTTTCAAAAGTAAAGTTTATATTTGGATGTTGACGGTTAAGGAAGTTAAGAAACAAGGGAATGTGATCAGGGGAACGGAAAAGTAGAAAACAATCATCAATATATCTACGATAGTAACTGGGCTTGAAGTTGGAAGGACAATTATCAAGGGGAATGTTACTTTTATGTATTTTAGTATTATGTATTTGTATTATGTATTTTAGGTAATCCGTATTATGTATTTTAGGTAATCCGTATTATGTATTTTAGGTAATCCACTGGCTGTCCAATTGGCATTCTCTACGGATTACCTAAAATACATAAAAGTAACATTCCCCTTGCCTTTTTTATCCTCTGTTAATACACATTCCTATAATATTGCTAAATTTCTCGTTCCCCTTCTTCGATAATTGTCCTTCCAACTTCAAGCCCAGTTACTATCGTAGATATATTGATGATTGTTTTCTACTTTTCCGTTCCCCTGATCACATTCCCTTGTTTCTTAACTTCCTTAACCGTCAACATCCAAATATAAACTTTACTTTTGAAACTGAATCCAACCGCTCTTTACCTTTTCTTGACATTGACATCACCCGTCATAACGGCACCTTCACCACTTCCGTTTATCGTAAACCCACATTCACTGGTCTTTTCACAAATTTTCACAGCTTCATACCTTTCACTTACAAACAAGGCCTAATTCTTTCACTACTCCATCGCTGTTTCAACATCTGCTCTAGTTATGAAAATTTCCACCAAGAACTTGAAATGTTAAAAAATATCTTTAAAACCAATGGCTTTCCTACCCATTTATTTGACAAATGCGTTTCTCTTTTCTTGGACAAAACCTTCACATCCAAACCAGTCCTTCACACAGTCCCCAAAAAGGTCTTATGCTTTTCTCTTCCCTTCACTGGTTGTCACTCTCTTCAAATCCGCACTCAAATTTTAAAACTGTGCTTACCCTTTTAAAACTCAGTTTACCCTCACATTAGAATTCGTTTTGTTTTTCAACCAGGCAAGCGACTTGCTCATCTTTCCAACTTTAAGGACAGGACTCCTAAAGTTCTGAGGTCTCGTGTCGTTTATTCTTACACGTGTCAATGCTGCTCCGCATTGTATGTGGGCCAAACGGCCCGCCACTTACATACACGAACCTCTGATCATCTAGGAGTCTCTGCCTTGACAGGTAAAAAGTTTCTTAACCCATCACCTTCCAGCGTCTTAACTCATCTCACTGAGACTGGCCACACTGCATCACTCAACGACTTTAAAATCCTATCCTCCTGTTCTTCTGCCTCTGAACTTTTGGTAAGAGAAAGTCTTATTATTTCTAAACTTAAACCTTCCTTGAATGCCAATCTAAGTTCTGTTCCTCTCTCTCTCTTTTAACCGCTCTATCCATTTCCGTTTCCCATACATCTTGTAATATAACACCTACTTTATATCTCTGTCCTTGTAAATACAATACTCGTTTAATTTATTCATACTCTGATGATGTTACGCGACGCAACGAAACGTTAGTGCTGTTAATAAACTTATTTCTTTCACAAATTATGGCCTTTTTGCGTGTACTTTGCTGGGCATTAATATTTGTTCTAAAACGTTTTCAAATCCAAACAAAATGAAATTAAAAAATCTCGCTGACCTGAAGTTGCTATAGTATACAACAACCACTTGATGGATCTCAGCATCGACAACTGATACAGAAGTCTAGTGCCGAACGTGTCGTCGATGGCCGAGAAGGCTGGGGCCTTGAAACCAGTAAAACAACAAGGAACATTTTCCCATCAGTTTTGGCCGAAAGGGAAATGAACCTGGGGCTGGCTATAAAAACAGCAACTCCTCCATTTGATCATATCGGTTGGCACTAGAACCTAACCACTGAGACCAGGTAACCGTGTGGAGACTGGGACCGGAAAATTGAGTATTTTATTTACCTGATAACTTTTTGGAAAAAATCGATGGGGTTTAGGTTAAAATGTCACCAAGGTAACATGTGTACGGTTAGAATTAGGATTAGAGATAGAGTTAGGATTAGGGTTAAGATCCTAACCCTAACTCTAAACTTTATCCTAACCCTGAAAATATCATTCAGGATAGTCCTGAATCTTTGAACCGTTGGCATTTCAGGATTTTCCTCAATTTTAGGCGAGAGGATATATCATGTAAATGCAGCAGTTTAATTTTCCAGTCCAGTCTTCACACGGTTACCTGGCCGTCTCAGCGGTTACGTTCTTGTGCCGACCGATCATATCAACCGACGAAAATTGGTCCGTCCACTAAACAATTCTGGTTAAACCTACATTTTATCAATCGTTACGTGTGTGATTTATGGCACCTGCCTATAGTTAATCAAGCTGATCTCTGAAGGCGATACGCGTCTGGTGGATGGTGATCGAGTATGGTGATCGTACGTTAGAGTATAAACTAATCGAAGTTTAAAGTAAAACATGAATTACTTTTATCGGCCTATAGGAAACGAAAAAAATATTTTGGGAAAACTTTCAGTCTTTCCGCAAACTGCATCCTTGTTTTCAAGGTTTTCCGGCTCTGTTGGGGCTCCACGTTTACCCGCATCAATTTTAAAGTTCGCAAACTGGTATTCATGATATCCCATAAAGCAAGAGTCAATGTCAAATGAAGTCATCGTTAAAACTATGACGGGGGCGCCAAGCTATTGCGACTTGATGATGTGCCCAACACTCTCAGTATTTGGATCATCCAGTCAATGACATGTCATCCTAATGAAAAATTTTCGCCGCAATTTTTACCCTTGTTTATTCTCATACTTCCAAATCAAAAATCCCGTACACTACTGGTGTATTGCTTCACTTGGAGGTTTTTGAGTCTGATCGCTTGGTGGGCCCTTTTGTAGTCCATGCATTTGTAAATGTGACTTTGAGTAAAACATTGCATTCTGCAGTGTTTTTGCCATCGAAGGAGATGAGATTTGCAGTCACACCAGTCAACAGAACTTTCTAACAGGAAATTAGAGTATTCGAAAGAGTCAACAACAGCAGACCATTAGCGATTTCTTTGCATCGCTAGAACTTTCTGTTGAACTCACCGTAGGAGCGGCCTCTATTAATGTTTTTCCCGATTTTACGTTAAGTTTCGTTAAAAGCAGAAAAAAACTTTTTTGTCCGATGGAAAGAATCTACATTGCTGCTAGTGTCTTGATATAAAAATTGTACGAAGTGCGAGTCATTCCATCAAGTTAAGTATTAACAACAACTTAACAAATTTAAAATTGCTTGATTGTCTCAATTCAACGTCATTTCAACCGAAAAAATACCTAGTGAAATGACAAGGTGTAGCCGAGTGTTTTCCGGCATTTTCGGGTTGAAATGGCGTCACGAATGTTTCTATCACAGCATAGAGAGACACGAGAGCTATTTTCTATTTGTTTTATAAAATAACCAAGGTTTTTTCGGGTTATCGTGACGTCATCCGTATTTCTGCATCCTAATACAAAATAAAAATGACGTCAGCCTGTCTCTGTACTCCGAGCGAAAATGAGGCTAGGCAGATCAAAGCGTACGTATATGACGCGTGTTACTTTATAATTGTATATTTAGCGCTGACCTAGTTATTTTGAACCCTTACAATTTCAAACTATTTTTGTTTCCCTTGAGAGTTCGAAATACCAAGGTTTTGCTGTATTTACAAACAACCCCCGGATTATTTTAAAATAATTCACATATTGTTTATAAATGTCTAATCGTAACGAACAATTCGAAGAAAAAATCATCTTGAGAAACTGAAAATAAGATTGAAAACAAGACAAAGAGTCATAAATGATATTTCGACTTTACTGCAAAGTCATAGTCCGACCAAACGACTTCTTACAAATATTTACAATTCCTATGCCCCTGTTCATACTGTATGCAATGCTAAAATATTTATACATCTCTTTAATGTTGTTCTAAAGCCTTTTTTAAAAGTCACAGGATAGAATACAAAAGAAAATCCTTTTTAAACGATATCGTTAAGGGTAATTTTGATTACTAGAAATTTAAACTTCACGAAAAATGTCGTAAAGTCAAAGCAACATCACGCGAAATGTTCAATTTGTGCATCACTGTCATACATGAAAACTCTCGTAGGTTGTTGCATTGTTTTCCAAATCGTTGGACTAAAGCCACATTTTATATGCAGGTATAACTAGGTATCGTCCCATTAGTAAGTTAAGTAACTCGATTCAGTTGCAGGTGCCATCTCCAGAAACTTAATGTGCTAGCTGCAAATTTACTCAAAAACACTACGATCACTTTGTAATGAGGCACTTATTCATATGTTACTGTACTGAACCTAACAGTGAATTTCCACTTAAAGACATGTACTTGCTCTCAATATTTTCCACCCCCAATATCTGTAAAGTGGAATCACGCCATTGAGGTGATTTAAAAACTTAAGTTTTGAAAATTACTTGTGGGACATTTGTCGGTCCAGTTGGAACTGTAGTAAGACGTCTGATCACCTGTTCATAAAGTTGCTGTTGAAAAGGAAACTCTTCTAAAACAACAAAGGACAATTATGAAAGTTTTTATCCATGCCGCATTTGATATATGCATTCTTATATGTATATGTACATTTTATGTATATCTATACATATACATATACACGTACGTATACATATGTACACATACAAACATATGTATATATAGGCCAAAAAACAAAGCCTTATGAAAACAAAATATATCTCTTGTCTAGTATCATGAATCTTGACGGCCATATATGGATCAACCAATCTTGACAATGATGGAGAAAAATTCAGTCGATGGAAAATTCCATCAATTCGTCAGTCTTGTCGTGCTTAGTTTAAATAAATGTGCCATTGCTCCATCAGTGCAGGTAGATTAAACCGTTGGACGGTTCTCTCACACCAATCCATCGTAAAGACAGAGTGCTTGGACAATTGTCGGATCAGACTTTGATCCTTCACGGAACTCTTCCAAAGATAGTCTGTTATCCTTATTGTAAAAAGACACCACAGAATGTCCATTTTGATACAGGATTGAATAATTAAATTTAAATCAGTG
Source organism: Heliopora coerulea (assembly GCA_030142905.1). Lineage (NCBI taxonomy): Eukaryota > Metazoa > Cnidaria > Anthozoa > Scleralcyonacea > Helioporidae > Heliopora > Heliopora coerulea. The sequence goes on from JASJOG010000247.1 coordinate 218,762, forward strand.
AACGGGCGTCTGTGAACCAAAATCTTGGATTGCACCTGGATAAAGGCAAATGTTAAGTTTGCCAATTTTCCGGAGGAATCGTGCTGATAAAAAAATATTGGTGGGGTGCAGGAGTAATCATTTCTATAAAAGTAAATAAACCTAAACAACACAACAAAATGATTGCCGGAGAAATAAATTCCTGCTTAACATTTACCAGAGCAGGAGTGCTTTATCGCAATTTGAAATATGAAGAGATAGCCGAGTGTTTTAGATCTGATAAAGCACCTACTGCGAGTTTTATTAGATGTCTTCTAAAATGAACTTCTTAATAGGCTAATTCGCGAAAAATGTTTGGAAATTTATGTTTTCTCAACCGAAAATATTAACTTCTTCTTCATATATAAAGTCATATGTGTCTTTATCACAAATAAAGACAAGACGCGGTTATGATTTTTTTTTTTAATATTTTGTTTTAGAAATTTTAGACATATATATATATATATATATATATATATATATATATTTCGTCAAGACGCCAATGTGTATTTTTTAAATTGTTATATCAGAACTTTAGCGAGTGCTTGTGAAATCAAGAATCTGAGCAAAATATGTACTGGTTAGCTGCCCAGGTTAAGGTAACTAATGTTTTTAGTTCATTGTCGCAAAGGATTCATACAGAATATACAGAGTGGTGTAGTGCTATTTGATTTGAGTGATTAAAAATAAATTTAAATTTCATCGTTTTGTTTACTGCTGGGTTTTTGTAGAGCTAGAAGACTAGTCAATGCCTCAGGGATAATGAATATATTAGCCCAGTGACATTAACTAATTAGGGGTTACTAAGTGAATTTAAGAACCGTAGTACATTAAAGAAAACCGAGGTGATCTTTAACTAAATATACTTAAGCACTATTTGTGGTATACAAATTTACACAGTGCACATTACAAGGGCTAAATCCAAATCAAGGTTTTTTAGTTAATTTAATAACCTGGAGGGAAAAAAGATAAAATTAAAACTAATACAATATCGAAAACTTGCTTACCTTGTCCATTAAATTAAATATTTTATTAACCCGTTTTTCTGGCGTATTGTCTTCTTCTGGAAGGAACACCATGGTGGACTGGAAATAAAATCAAGTAAGATCCGTTTGAAAATCAAATAAGGTCCTCGTGCAGCTTTTAATACTTTACTTCAAAAACTCAATAACAATTCATGAAGAAAATTAACTACAAATAAAAGTTATTAACGTGTCGTATCTTTAAATGCGACAAAGCATTCTTACTTTTCTCCTGAAATTTATGCGGCTTAGAAAACATTCACTTTCAAAATTTCTTCACGAATTAGCGCATTAAGGGTTTCGTTTTTGAAGTCATTTAAAAAAACAAACTCGCAGTTCGTGCTTAATCGGATCTAAAACACTCGGCTTTAACCCCGATACAATAATCCTGTTCGTTTCTTAAATATTAGATAAAGCGGGCTGCAAATACGACATTAAGGCTTTATATATTCATTCCTACTTTATCAAAGTTCACAAAACGGGAGCCAATGGAGGAAAAAGTGGACTCAATCGTCTCCCCAATTGATAAAATCTAGTACTGTTAAAAACTTCGAATATAAAGTAAGTTTTACTCCGAATGCACGACTACTCTTGAATACGTAGGCAAACCATCCAGGGCAGCGTGAGGGACAAATGCTACCCCCTCCCTCAAGTGCTAAAAATATGGGAAAATCGTGGCAAATTCAGACAAATTCACATTCAGAAAACTTTACTTGCCGTGCACTTTGGATTTGTGCCCTTTAATTCTGTTTCTTGGAAATCCGCTGAGAAAACCATGAAGGTGTAATTTAGTTAAAACCTCTGCAAATCCCAGGCAGTGAACATTGAATCATTTGTCTACGAAAGTCACACCTTTGCCCTATGGAGGCATTGTTAACAGACTCGTCCAATTCCGAGAATAAAGAAACAAACTGGGGAAGGTAAAGTGTCTTAATGCATGACGTCATTTAGTGCGGTGTAAACAGGCTGGCCCCCTAATAAAAATTCCAAGGGGAACCACAGTCAAACGGGGGCTTTCAGGAACAGCTTGATAAGGGGACCAAAGAAATACCTTCTACTGGCCTTTCCGTTTAAAATAAAGTGATGATGAATGATGCCGAAAACCTGTTTCTCGCTCAAAAGGTTAACTATGGCTTTTTTTGTGCCAACAAAAAATTAAACAATAATTTAGCTTACTTTCACTTGCACCAATCTAGAAACTTACTCTATTAAACATCTCACATGAGGGCAACTGCCATCAGGGGGCAACTGCCACCTCATCCCCTTCTTCGGAAGCCCTTGTCCACAACTACCTGTCGTCACTTACCACCATTTTATAAATCGATCCTACGATGTTCAGCATTTCATCTCTCGTAATGAAACCATCGTTGTCAAGGTCATACAGTTTGAATGCCCCTGAAAGGAAAAAAAGATCGTTGGGTTTTCTAATCGTAAGTTTTACGTAAGACCATTGCTACACATGTCCCCTATTTTGCCTCGTTGATCCAACATGACCGCTTCTCCCGCCGAGGTTTGACCTATGAATAAAAATCTGAAAGGAAACAGCGACTTGGTAAACCTTAAGGTTGGTGTCTGGCTCGATGTGATGGTCAGGTATTTTTGCATAATAAGTACCTCAGTTCTACTTTGACAAGATTTTTCATTCTTGATACGCCTCTGAAGCTCAAACTGGGAATAACTTGTCAACTTGAAGACGAGTTTCGTATTCCACTTTGGTACATAAACGTTTGACTTTTTACCCCCCAAAAAGATTTCATCAATTAAAAACCCAAAAAACAAATGTGGAACACAAAAATTAGCGAAGTCTGCTCATGCTGTCCTTCTACAAATCCTTTGCATTCAAAGATATTTAACCCTTTGAGCGGCACTGTTGCCATTTGGCTACTTATTAATTTTACTTTGGCTAACGCCAGACAATTTCGCAGCGCAAACTTTCACTTCAATCTTTCTACTCATGATAAACGCTATCAGAAACAAAGTCCAAACTTAGTTGTTTGGCAAAACTTGGTTTGGTCAATTCGAACACACAGCTCGTGTGCGAAAAAACTGAGGAGATATATCTGCAATTCAGCTGAAATGGACGATGTCATACATACTAATATACATACAAACGTACATTGTAATTTCTCGTCAAGGCTGCCCCTCGAAGTAACAGACAAGGCGCTAATAAATTCTTCGAATTCAATATTTCCGTCCTGCAAACGAAGAGATTAAAACGTAAAACAGGCTGAAAACAAACTCAACGTGATTTATGAACTGGTTAAAGGTCGGAGGAAGTGCAAAGACGTTGAATACGTTGCCAAACTTCGCTTCACGGTCCGTCGCACAGCAACAAGATTTGAGAAAGCTGTTTCAAACACAGTGAAATAATCAGAAAGGTTTGAGTACTGCCGAAATGTGAGAGTAGTTGTCCAACGTTTCGAGCAAAGGCCCTTCGTCAGAGAGAATAAACATGGGAGGATCGTAAAACACGGAATATATATATATATATGTATATGTGAAAATGGTCATGTGACAACAAATGGCCAAGCAGAATAGAAAAATGAAAACAAATGTGAATGAGATGGTGGCTCGTCACTTGCCTAAAATATCGCCGATCAGCAAACCAGGTGGGTGTGTCAAATATAATATGGGTGAGTGAAAGCTAAACACAAAAGAGCTAAGTAGCTATTGTTACGTCCATCCGTGCAAAGCAAAAACATTAGCTACAAAGCCATTAAGTAAATGAAAAACGTTTGTTGAGTCCGTGAGGGTGAATGGTTCCAATTTTAAAGATGAGACACTTTTCCTGTTTTTTGCGACTATTATTACCGCCAAAAATTGGGGAGATGGCACAAACTTTCATGTCCGAAAGAGAATGATTGACACTATTAAAATATCGGGCGACAGGTTTGTCAACGTCTCCATTTCTTACGGAGCGAAGATATTCGGCAAATCTGTCGGATAAACGTCTTCTCGTTTCTCCAAATTAGAGCAGACTACATCTGCTGCACGAAATGCAGTAAATGAGGTTGGAGGAGACACATGTGAAACAATGTCAAATGAGAAAATTAGATTTAGGTCCCGAAATGCATGTAGAGGCGTTAAGAAAAGAGCACGTGCTGGAGCGGGTCCGAGAACAAGGAAAAGTACCCGCTGGCGCCGAAAGATTTTGTCTAAGGGCGCTATGAACTAAACTATCCCGAATGTTTTTATTGCGTCGAAAAGAGATTAAAGGGTTGTCGGAGAAAATAGAAGACGTTTCAGGATCATTCTTTAGGGATATCATTCGCCGTAATTTCCATATTTTCATATTTCAGCCACGATATGTCAATAATGATATTAAGTCGACATATGTTGTAGATATGGGAGCTTGGAGATGTCTTAGATGATCGATCATTGTGGCTGTCAAACTTCTACCTTAGTTCATCATTTGAATCTTCGCAGCTCAATGGTTAGAGCGTCTCACCGGTCATCAGAAGGTTGAGGGTTCGATCCCCGTCTGAGGCTCAGAAATCGTTTTTCTGTTGTTAGAGCTAAGCAAACATTCATCGATTATCAAAAAGCGTTTATTGTTCCCACTAGCTTAAAAAACAGATTAAAAAAGTCAAGCTTTCGGACTATACATCCATCCTCAGGGTTAAGGTGACTCTAACAATTTTTACATTCTTGGAGTCTATTCAAACACAATAAATACCTTCCATTTACGTAACTATGTAAAATTATCGACAAGAAACTGAGTTCATTAGAATTTTGAGAAACATTTCTGTGTGTTGCTTCCTATTACTACATTTCGAGACATGCCTCTTGTCATCAAAGTTCTGAGCTGGGCTTTCAAATTAATGCTTTGTTTGCGATATCCGCCTGGTAAATCCTTAGTAAACAATCTAATAACATTTTCCAGGATAAAAATGCAAAGAAAGATTTCGCTTTTCAGGAACTGAAGTCGGTGCAAGCGTGTCTAACCACTGTCCGTTGTGTCCAAGAGGTTCCGCTGTTCAATAATACAAGTCTAAAACTAGGCTGTTTTGATATGTTTGTCAAAAAAGTTTCTTTAGAAGTAGCATTTTCCCACAAGTGATTGCCTGTGTGCGGCGACAACATCAAAATATGTCTAGGGTGTTTATTTTTAAATATTGTGAAGGCGTACAACTTCTTACCAACCTAGTGGAAGTCAACTTCCACTTCATATATTGCCCGTGGATCCTTGCGCAATCACCTATTTGCCGCCTCCAGTTTCCGTCGCAGTCAAATTGCAAGGGAAGTTGACTACCCAACGTGAGAGCTGTTTACTTTAAACAATGACTCTCTCTGTAACGACACTTATTGCATTCACGATTATATACCTTAAACGGCACGAAAAAGATGAGTTAACTCAAATGAGATTCTCTTGGATAAAAGTGAAGGTCGATTTCCGTGGGAGAAAAAAGTCGCAAGAGCAATACCTTTCTTTTAGTCCATTGACTAATACTGGCTGGCGTAGAAAGTCGGGCGGAAAAGTTAACAACTAGTCAAGTTTTTCCCGACAGAATTGTCGCCGGCGCGAATTTTATTCCCAGAGAAAATTGGCCGTCAAAGTCTCGCGAGAATCTCTCATGCATTTAAATCGGAGTCTGCAAGAATACTGTTCCCAGTTGACTACATAGGTGAGTTGGCAGGCCAGCAGTAAGGATAGGCGAAGAAGCGAGTTCGAATACCACTAAATTCGGCTTAATTTTCGAGCTGACTTTCCCGGTGTAGGTTAATCATGAAACTTTCTCTTCATGTTGCCCTGAGGATAATTCTGCAATTACTTACGGTTTTTTGGGCACAAAATTTTTCGCGTTCTTTCTCTGAACAGTCTTCAGGAAACTTTAATACAACCATTTAGGACTGAAACAAGGTCAGAATTTTCATGTCTAAAAAGCACGCCATGCCGCATTCGCACTCAACAGCCAGCGCGTAGGCAGATACTTTCGTTGACGAGGACCCTACTTTAATATAATTTGATGTACGATTTGATAAAATTGTTATAATTTGATCAGATCCGTGTGGAGTTCAGGATGAAAGCTCCTGGATGGGCTTAGCGATTTCATCTGATGAGTTACAAGTAAAGTCCAGATAAAGCGAAACAGACCTTATACATGTTAATAAAATTTTTTATAAGTTAACCTTTGAATTATTAATCTTTGAATTATTAATCTTTGAATTGTAAAACGAATAAAATGACATGAAGCTTTCCAAGCTTTTGTATTGGTTTAAATGTCATGGGCTATCAAGTAGTGCTTCAGTAAGTGACGTAGTTACACTTGAGTCATTTTAGGCACGGGGAAGGTGAAGCATTAGAACTCCACCAAGCCAAGAAACGCAACGGAACGGGATGCAACACAAACAACAACCTTTCCTTCAGTTAAAACAATGTATAAAGACCGATTTATCCGATGGGATTATCGCCCACGACTATTCTTCGAGGCGTATCGATGCAATGTTGTCTGAAAGGCACAATTCTATTTTCCACTTGCTTGCTAATAGTGGCAACACAAGTTGAAGATTCCAGTTAATGAATTTTATCATGCTATTTACATTTTACTTGTAAATGTGTCATTGTTATAGATGTACGATTTATAGCCATCTGCAGGTTGACTTCACCATGGTTATAAGTTTGTAGAACGTGCCTTAAGCAAAAGTATTATTGTGTTTTTTGTTGTTGTTGTCTTTTTCCATCTAATTCTTTGTCTTCTTTTTCAGAAACGTAAACATGTATCAGCGGAGCAACAAAGCTGCAGATGGACAGTGAAGTCGTGGTCGTGAAATAGTATTCTAGAGTTTAGGCTCGCGTTGATAGGCCGGTATCTTACATCATGTATTCGGCGTTAATAAATCGAAAAGTCATGTAATCAATTGTACATAATTCTCAAAGTTTCAATTTAGTTCTGTAATAACGGTTGTTGTTTGCTCGAAAACTTGAGCTGTTGATGGCTAAATACATGGTCAAAATTCTTTAACTTTCGTGGTTACATGTTATGGCGAGTTGCCTTCCTATTCCTAGATTGGAATCGTGCTGAGTTATGTGTCCGACATTACAAAGTAATCAATCGTACTTGCCTTAAATGAGGTACATATTTAAATATATTTCTGAAAGCCAATTCGTGAACATTTCTCTTACATGAATTAAATTTTGCAATGCAAGCAATTGATAGTTTTCTTGAATGTTACAGGAAAGTTGTATGAACATTAAGTTGTCACTTTATTCTGAAAGTTATTAGGCCATTAGTGGGAGTCCACAAAATAACATTCCCACAACGTGGAATTACGTTGTGCAGACGTTAATAATAATAATAATAATAATAATAATAATAATAATACACTGTCCTTAGTTGGGTGGTGTGCGAGTTGTAATAATAATAATAATAATAATAATAATAATAAATTCTTTCCTCCACCACGTTCCTCCACTATGACTGTGACTGACCTGTCGTAAATAGAAAGATGGAGAGTTACAAAGCCAATGTGAACTTTTTTAAACTGGTATACAAGTCAAAAGACCAAACTTTTCAGCCTTGTGGCACCAAAATTTCTATTTTGATGGAAAAGGATGCACGGAATTAATCAAGTTAAATGGAAGGGTTAAAAGTTCTGCTTTACATTTTACGCTATCAAACTTGTCTAGACGTTATAAAGTGCCGGAACTCACCATTCTGTCTTTCTGGAATATAACTCGTCTTTAAAACGTGTCGAACAAGCGATGCTGACACTGCGGCTGCAAAAAGTTGCCACTCTTCATTCTTGGTACCGTCCGCCAACTCTTCATTCTTGGTACCGTCCGCCCAATCTGAGATGGCCTTGCAGACTATCCAATGGATCTTAAAACGCTCACAAATGTTATACAGTCCTGAAAAGACCAAAATATGTTAAAATTGATCGAAGAACACGATGTTCTATATAGTGTCCAGTGATTGTACGTAGTGTATTTTTGCGTTTCCTTGTGTATGAACCAAAGTAGGTGAGCACGAATACTACGCTCATGAACTGCGGCCGATGCTGCCTGTCACGTCCTGGGATGGCATATTACAGCTGTCACAGGCAAAGTACCTAATGTATCAAACCTAAGGAAATTGTAATTTACAAATACAAGAGCAAGGAATATCTTTGAACACAACTAAAGAGAACAGGAACGCAATATTTCTAAAAGTTTATAATGGTTCTTTATAAATCCAAACTTCAAAGCCGCTGAAAGGTCTAAGCCTTCGGGAGCTTGAAAAAGTTTATTTTTTCGCACAATCGGAAACTAACAACTGAAAAATCATTCGGTGGCTTTCAAATTATCTCAAGAAGACTGTTTATATGGGACTGTTTATATAAGACAGAGCTCAGCATCAAACAATCCTATAAAAGGTTCACTGTGAATTTCTCTCAACGAAAATAAATCACGCTTTATTCAAGTCGCGACAATGCTCTAATAAAGGTGCAGTTCGCGGCCTAATTTTGCTGGGACCGTCGCCGAGGGGCATGAGGAGGGGCTGATCTCCCGAAAGTATTTCAGGGCCCCCCAAATGTTTGAGAAATATATTAATTTTCAACGCATTTGTTTACTAAAATTATTTTCAAATGCTTGTCCAACTTTGAATGGATGGTAGTTGCTGAAATTTGTTTCACACTTACATGGTTTAGTGATTTCCTGGCCACATGGAAAAAAAATTGCACTTATATTAAGTTAATAGCTCCCCCTGGATAATTTGTTACCCCCTCTACAGCTTGATTTTAGCCATGGCTAATATCAGCCGTGATTTACTTTCTTTCGAATAAACGTCCTTTGCGAGAGATTTATATAGCATACTAATAAATTTTCAGCTGGGTTTGATGTTTTTACAAACGCTGTAGAATTACGGAATTCACCTTTTCAGTTATCGATTTTTCCTTTTTGTTCTAAGCTTCGATCTGAAGTGTCTAAAGGGTCAAGTTTTAAACAAGAAAACCCAGCAATAACTTTTCTCACGGAAGTTTTTTTAGATAACCTTCACTCTGACGGACATTGCTAAAAATACATTTCCAGAGCTCAGAGAATTCGCAATTTACTAGCGGAGCGCCACCCCGTACTTCCCCAGGTTCAAAGTTTGTGGCGAATTATGTTTCAGGGATCATATTTGCGCCTCAATATCAAACAGTTTCCGACGCCGGGTGACTCCCCATTACAAATATAGGAAACGTCACCGACCACTCGAATACCATGAGACACTAGTGCTTTCTCCACTCAGATATAGAGGTTGTCTTCGATAACTGTAAGTGACAGATTAGACAGGAGCAGCCAAATCACTGGAAATCCAATACAATGCTGAAGCGCATGTTGTATATTACTTATGATACGCTAATGCGTCTAAATGACTATACCGACCGATTTTGAGATTCTGGTCATTTTAGCCGAGGAAAGGTACATCTACACGGATCTTGAACGACGCGAGCGAAGTTTTTAGAAACAAGTAAATATGTGAGCACCTAAACCGGACGCCAGCTACGTGAACGTCCAAATTTAATTGAGGGAGGGGATTGAATCATATAAAAGCATGTTCTATGTTTTCGTACCCCACCAGCGCGAGGAAATGAAGAAGGACTAATCGCAAGAGAGAAACTCAACCCTGTGCAAGAGCTGTTAACATAGATTATAGCTACAACAAAGATCAAATCACAAAACTGAGAGATGGACGATAAACTTATGAAAATAAAGTAAGAAGCAAGTCCCGAAAAACAAAACTTTATAAATTAAGTTCGGTAATATCCTATAAATATTTAATTGTGCATTGTCTTCGCATAAAGCCGGATCCACTTTATTACGATACGCTCTTTGTTTTCATTTCTTTAATTATGTCGTGTACCCACGGCCGTTTCTGTTGTCTTCGACGTGTCTGACGTAGAAAGAGAAGCGTAATCTCCGTAATGGAGATCTTAGTTCAGGAGGACTTTATTTAAGTTTTCATGCTCAGTCAGAATAAGCTCAATGTATTAAATTACCCGTCGTTCGCGTCTGTTGTAGACACAAAATTCGCTCTCGTCGCGCTCCGTTTTCGTGACGCAAGCATCGCTCGTGTCATTCGCGTCCGGTGTAGATGCTCCTTTAATCGAAAGAAATGTTTAACGATTCTGCATCCGATTTACAAGAACTAAAATATTTTTCTTACCATTAATTAATTTGTTCCATAAACCAGATCATTTTTATTCAATGCCTACTTACCTTCACCTTCCATTTCCCCCCCTATTGCATCCGGATACAATTTTCTCAGTTCTTCTTTTCGATCCTTGCAGTCAACGAGCTCCGGGCCACTGATAATAAGCCCATCCTTAACCTTTGGTTTACATCCTTCACCACGTGGGCTCCTCCACCCCACCTTTCCGTTGACGAATAGATTGGTTAATCGAGGTTGGCACTGCGAGATCACTCCTCGAGAAGTTCTTGAACCATCAGCGTTCATGCGACATGGAGCGTAAGTACCCAACTTAGTCGAAACCAAAACGTCACCCAATTTCTGCTTGTTTTTGTCCATCCCGAAGCAGATTCCTAGACAGATGAATGTTTCTGCATGGAGTTTCTCAATAATATCTAGACATGCTGCTTGTATTCCAATAAGACCACCAGCTCCCTGGCCTGATCTCACCAGGGCTACTTTGTTCTCTTCAATTTGACCAAAGTATACCATTCCCAAACCTGTTTTGGAATCTGATTGCAATACTGGTTCTGGTAAAATCGCGTATGCCGCGCGAAATTCGTTGTCGTTAACTACAAGAAGAACGACGTCAATTGGAGTTTTGGTAGCTTCAGACCATTCAGTCTTAACTGGATTCATGTCTTCGAGTTCGATAACGTCTATGTGCGGAGGAGAGGGAAAGCTGTTTTCACCTTTTAAAAAAAAAATAAAGTGAAAAGGATTTATAAATTTAGCATATTGGTGGTTTGTAATCAATTCTATCAGATTCAAAAGACAAAGATACGGCAACCATGTTAGTTCTCCTTCATAAGTTCTCCCACTGATTCTTGCAGTACTGGTGCAGATACGCGGCCAGCGTCAGACTGGTATCCACATTGAATTTTTAGCGCCTGCACGCTTTTATCCTCTCTTTCGTGGGCAAACTTTGTTCTGATCTCACAAAAATATTCAACAAATATCCTTAATTTACATAAACATCCCTCTGATCGAAACGGTTCAAATAGCAAGTGAACAGGTGGGTGCTCTTGCTTTTGTTGTAACGGTGGCAAAATTTCCGAGAATATTCCTGGTTTTTCCGTGTATATAACATCTCTCTCAGCATACAAGACAAGCGACGAAGAGATGGAACAACAAGTTACTCGGTATGCTTTAACCCGTTAAATATGAATTTAATTTTAATGTGATGTCCCTGCAGCTGCCTACCTCACCAGAGAATGATAACATTGTCCAAAGTGTCTGCTCGGACAAAAGCTCTCTTATTTCAGACGAAATATTTCGCTACTAGACACTCAAGTCGCCGAATCGATTGAAAAAATTTTACTTCAGTTGCTGAACGAGTCCCTACAAAGATCTAGAGTAATGGGAGACATAGTCGATCCATTAGCAGACGACCAAGTCGAGGTAGCCTCGCATGAGAAGCCATCAAAAAGACAAAAAAGCAACGACAGCTGTAACGAAGGCCCAAGTGGCCGAAGTAAACGTTTCTATTCTAAACCGAGGGAGACTGTCATATCAGATGACCTGTTACAAATTCTAACGTCAGCCTTCACAAAACCTCTGTCCAAGGAAGCAGGGACTGAGTTACTAGATAAATATGCATCTATAAAAGGGACTGGAAATTTGCTAATCTCTCCTACAATGAAAACAGACACCAAGGAAGACATAAAAAAGAAACATGGTTACTTGAAGACAAAAGAAGTATTTGCAATTGATGAAGGCTTGGCAGAAAAGTAAGGCCCCCTCCCCACAGCCGTCCGACCCATCATGACCACTCTGGAGGCACTTGACATGTCCTCTGAAGAAAATGAAGACTTTTCTGGGCCCGAACCAGTAGACATAAAGATTGTGCTGGAAGTTGCTCTTGCTCTTCTCGGGAATGCAGTTTCAGTGGTCGAAATAACCACCGGTCACTGGTCATGACTGGCAATATTTTCGTTTTGACCGGCAACAAACATCTCAAAATGACCGGCAAGAATTTAACCAACTCTACTGTAAATAAATGTTAAACTCTAAGACCTAAGAAATCTGTGGCATTTATTCCAGTTTTACAAAATCCAGAAGAATTTAGAGCGTAGGAAAGATTGTTTCCTGGCATCGTTCGAAGTTTGATCACCATCTTCAACACTGGAACATGCCAGGTTTGAATTTCGCCAAACGAAAGCTCCCCTGTGCTAATGTTCAAACAGTCTATGATTTAAACAAAAATCTCTATTAAATAAAGACTTCAAAATATTCGTTATTGTATCCAGAGAATCTGGAGGCCGAGTGAACAAATATACAGACATCAATATGTTCGTCTTGAGATAAAATTATACAACACAATAACGCATATTTATACCGTTCAGAAATCCACCGATGACTCCCGTAAACATCTGTTCGTGTCATTATAATGCAGTCTGAGAAAACTTGTCGATAACAAAGCGAAAAGCTCAACCTTTCTTATGAATATTCAAACAGTAAAGTGTAAACAATGACAATCATTGAATTGATGCTCACTTGACCTTTGAGCCTATCCCACATTGCATGATCACGCGCGTGCTGGAAACTGAAATTCTTGATCCTTGTATTATCAGTCGATCTTTGACTCCTCACCAAACACGTGAGTAGTCCATCCATAATCACTATTTCATAGTTCCGTTATGGATGCTCGAAAATTGCCTAAGCAATCTATGTTAGAAAACTGGAACAAAACCAACCCATATTTATGTGTTAAAAATAACTTGATGATATTCAGTCTGTGTGAAATGGAAACGAAAACTGGCGCTTTTGTAGAGTGTTGCTCAAACTTTCAAAAATCAGCTGTGGAATGCCACACAACGAGCAATACCCAGAGAAAAGCAGTTTCCCTGGAAGAACAAGAAAAGGCCGATTGTTTGGGGCAAAGACACCAAATCAGCATCCAGGTGTGGGAGAATGCCCTAATTCTACGCAGTCTTTCACAGATGGAAGATTATCAGATGCGGAGGAAGAATCGCTCAAGAAATTGCTTTAAGTGGCCTATTTCATAGGCAGCAAAGGATGACCGTATACTGACCGGATCAAACTTAAGAAAATGCACGGCGTGCAGTTCTTTCGTGCAAGTGTTTACGAAAATGAGACAACAGCACGTGATTTTATTCATTTTAGTTCACAAGCACTATTCCAGATTGACATTTTGTCCAAAGTACAGAGAGCAAAGTTCGTGTCAGTTCTTTGAGATGGCTCAACTGACAGTGCTATTGTTGAAAAGGAGGCTGTTTATGTTCTATTTGCAGATCCTGATAATTTTGTTCCTTCATTGCCATTCTTGTCGCTGGTTTCCCTTGAGTCACAGGATGGAAAAGGTGTAAAAAAGGCATTTGAGAAGGCCTTCACAGAAGCAGGTATTTCAGATAAACTGAAAAAAAAAAATTTCTTTTTTTCTGACGGAACAGTTGTTAACTCTGGACTAAAGAATGGTGTACTTGCTTTGCTTAAAGAGAAGATGGAATGGATTGAATTTGTACGGTGTATGTCACATAGATTAGACTTAACTCTGAATGATGCCCTGAAAGATCCTGTCAAGGTAGTGGACACTGCCCCCAAGAACTTGTTTTACATCTATCAGAAGTCATATAAAAAACTTCGTGAAGTTAGGGAGTTGTTTAGTGTTATGAAAGAAGGTGTGGAATTTGAAAATGAACAGATCAAGCCACACAAAACTGGTGGAACAAGATGGATAGATCACTAAGTGAAGGCAATGAAAGGGTGCATCGACAAATATGGTTTGTACTTACAGCACATAGAAAGTGTAATCGCTGTAACCAAAAAGCAAACAGGTTAGTCTTCACTCAAGGGTAAACGTCACCAGTTTAGGAATGGTAGTACTTTGCTACACGCTGCCTTCTTCATCGACATTCTTGAGCCAGTGAGACGTTTAAGTTTGGCTACTCAACATAATAAAGTCGTCATAATTCAAATGATTACCTGCATTGACAAGACAAGGGAGAAGTGCAAGAGGATGCTTGCTGGACTTAAGAAGCAAGATCAAGCTTGGGAGCTACAGACGGTTAAGTCTTTGGTGAGTAAAATAAGCAGCAAGGAAACTTACCACAGTTACCAGGGTGTAGAAATAAAGAATCTTATTCAAGCAAAACGCCATCTGGAAAAGCATGCAGTATCGGCAGTTGAAAGAATTAGTGATTGTTTTAGAGGGGGGTGTGGTATTCTTGTTGAAGGAGAACATCAGAATGGGGAAGAAGTAAGAGTTCGTAAAGAACCAAAGGAAGGAGATGTTATAGTTCATGACGTCTGCAATATACTAAACACAAGAGAATCTAGAAAACGTTCTTGATTCACAATTAAAAGCAGTGGAAAGAATCTGTACAAAGTTTAAAACCCCACTGTCAGATGTTGCTGTTGAGGTGAGCGAGTGCAGGGAGGAGTATCTTTCTGTCGTGAGGTATGCCACGACCTATTTTAACGTTGATATTCACGATCCATTGGCTGTCTGGAGCAAGCTTTATGAGATAAGCAAATTGAGTACTTCTCACTGGAACATATTTAAACTTGTCGAATTATGTCTTTGCACACCATACAGTAACGCTACTTTGGAAAGATTTTTCAGCCATTTAGGAGTAGTCAAGAATGACTGGAGTAATCGACTGAATAAAGAAAATCTAACTGATCTTCTGCGTATCAAAGTTGTCGGCCCTTCGTTAGAAGACTTTGATAAACAAGGCTACTAAAAGACTGCTGTGCACATGTGGTTTGACACAAAACAAAGAAGACTAAATCAGAGCAAGCGCAAACAATGCAAGAAACGCCACTCCGCAGCAAAAAGTAAGAGAATGGCTTATGCAGAGAAGTTGGACAGTTTTTTAGAAGGCAGTTCTGGAGAAAGTTCTGAAGTAGATGAAAGAGAGGAAGAGGGTGAATGTTCCAGTTACGTTACCGAAAAAAGTACCGACGAGTGAAGAATCGACTTGTATACGAACATTTCAGTAGTTGCTCAGCTTCCAATCCATTATACCAGCTGTAGTGCCTATTTTTCATATTACTTTTGTTGAATGAGAATTGTTTTGTTGATTCCACTGACATTTTGGGACAGTTGAATATCACCAGCCGTATGTAAAGTCCTTCAAGCCTTGTCAATCGAATAAATTAATACTGAAACTGCATTTCCATGTGCTACACATCTTCTATTCATCATCGCGACAAAGCACTGACATCTGCCAAAAAGCCGTTTTATTTTCGCTGTAAGCCGACTTCAGATAAAATTATTTGCTTCTGATAAAGTTAATGTTGTCTTGTTATCGTTTAATTTCCTCAGTACCCTTCAGTAACTGGAAGAAAAAACTGCACTTGAATTGGACATCGTCATTACATGTGGACGTCGGGAGTTGCTACTTCTTGTTGTGTTCGGGGCGTATATCGATCCTTTTGGCACAATAAAAAATGACCGGCAATCCAAATTTTCGTTATTTCGACCACTGCAGTTTTTCGATTATATTCCTGGCGCCAGCGTCGCTTTTCAGAGTATTTGATAGATCTGGGGAAGCCGAACATTTAAATCAGACCTTCAAGATGACAAGCATTTGTTCCCTGACAGTTTTGACAAAGCTGTTCAAAGCGAACACGACCACTCGCAGACCAATTATAAGTTGGTGGCTGCCCCTATTGCTGGTAAACAGCAATTCAAGAAGTCATTCACAAGTAAGCAGCCCTTTCGTCGACAACCCTTTCAAAGTTCCTACAGCACCAATGAACGAAAGAGAACCTGGAGAAATAGATGATTTAGTAAACAAGACTCCTCGAAACAAAGAAACCCCACTCGCCCCAGCAACCGAATCCACAACGGTAACAAGAGCTGACTATTCCCTAGGCCTCACTCAGCACATTTAACAGACATCACTAACAGCAGGATGATTACCACATTTTCAACAAAACTGGAAACAAATAACAAACGACCCTTGGATTTTTCAAACAATATCAGGTAATCATATACCATTTATCAGGCGCCCAGTTCAGGTAGGTCCCTGAATCACGAAAACAACAACAATGAACCAATACATACTATTACAGAATGTCATCTGCGATCTTACTGCGAAATGGGTTATAGAAGAAGTAACACGCGACTCGAAAGGTCAATTCACATCACCCCTATTTGTTCTCCAACAACAGAACAAAACACGTCTGGTCTTCAGCTTAAAGCCTCTAAACACATTCATCGAGTCAACCAAATTCAAAACGGAAGGCCTGACACCAAAACGAATACACGATGAAGCTAGATCTCCAGGACGCTCACTATTCGATTCCAATAACCAAAGAATACAGGAAATATCTACGCTTCACATTCGACAATGTAACGTACAAATTTCAGTGCCTAGCATTCGGACTATCATCAGTCCCGCGGACATGCACCAAAGTTCTCAAACCCGTGATTTCTTTACCGGGGAAACTGGACTACAACTGATTATCTGCCTCGACGACCTATTGTTGACGGATCAGGAGAAAAACGAACCAACTCAATCATTCAACGAAATATACCTACTGTTTTGAGACCTGGGCTTCATCATCAAGAAAGAGAAATGCTCAACGACGCCACTACAACCCATTGTCTTCCTCGGTGCCCTTTTGATCTCAATCAACGCGACAGTGCAAGTACCTCACACAAAACTGCAAGAATTGCAATGAGAAGCCCAGACATTGAACGAGAAAAAAACGTGCATCATCCAGGAACTCCCATCTATACTTGGGTGAGTAACTCAAGTGTCCAAAATAAGATTGACAACTGCACCTCTTCACTACAGAGCATTGCAACAGCAATAAATCACGGCAGTTCACAAATACGGAGTTCTGGCTCGGATAAAACTGATCAACTTGACCTCGGAAGCATTAGCAGACCTATTGTGGTGGACATCCCCCAAACTGCTGGACGAAAACAGCACTCCAATAGTCGAACCAACATGCTACACTACCATGCGAACAGACGCCTCTTCCCTGGGTTGGAGAGTTTGTCAAGGATCGAGAACAGAGGGACACCGGAACAAAGAAGAGAGATAAGCTCATATCAATCTTTTGGAACTCAAGGTGGCTTACTTCGCCATTCAGTCATATATGAACATTAGTTCACTAACAGAGAGTCACATTCTCCTTCAAATGGACAACTCAACGGCGGTAGCCAACATCAACAAACGAGGAGGAACCAAATCAAACCAACTAACTCAAATAGCCTTGGACATGTGGAACCTGTGTCAATCACAGACGATAATCCTGTTTTCACAATACCTTTCCGGAACCTCGAATACCAAAGTGGATGCAGAATCGAGACATCTGAACGACAGACCAGAATGGACGTTGGACAAACAACTGCTTGCGAAAATCCAGAAACGTTACTTCATATCCCAAGTCAATGTATTCCTTATGTATATGTATCCCGTTGTCCGGATCCTGGAGGAACAGTGGTAGATGCGTTCTCACTGAACTGGAGTCAGTGGAAAACCTGGAGGGCCCTTGGAAAACCTGGGCTAGTTAGTGTACTGAAAGGAATAAATGTCCATTTTGAACGCCTGTGACTGATACTCTGGAGATTCTTACATCCCAGTTTCGAGAACGAAACTTGGCGTACCCGACGGTCGGAGTGTACAGAACATGTATATCTCAGTTCCACGACCTAATTGATGGACATCCAGTCGGAGATATGCCGATAATATTGAGATTCGTCAAAGGAATTTCTGAATTACAGTCACCAAAACCCAATATATCTACGACCTGGTTTGTCGGGAAGGTAGTTGACGTCCTTCAAGAAATTGGTCCGATTGAAAGTTTATCACTTCAGGATCTCTCTTTAAAGTTGGCTATGTTATTGGCTCTAACATCTGCAGCTCGAGTGCATGAACTGATAGCATTAGCCAAGGTTAACGTTACCGTGAAAAAGGAGAGTCTGAGATTTCTTCTTTTCGACACGTCAAGAGTTCCACGCCAAATTGTCCAGGGAGAGAAATAGCCCTCTTAGCCTACACGGACGACGCAAGAATGTGTCGTACGGTATCTACAAGAATACGTCAAACGAATGGATGACATTAGACAAAATGAACAACAACTTATTTCATACGAAGCACCGCACAAGGCAATTGGCAGCCAGACACTTTCGAGATGGTTGCGTACAATCCTTACTTGAGCAGCAGTTTCCAAGGAATGTACAGGGCATTCGACAAGGTCAACATCGACATCCGGAGAAGCAAAATCAGATCTACCAATAGAAGTTATTCTTGAGGCAGCCGATTGCTCGTCAGCAAACGTTTTCAGAAATCATTATTATAGGCAGCCGGAAGGGACATTAGCAAATATTGTTTTAAAATTAGCTAAATAAAATGATTAAATAAAGTTAATAATTACGTTATGGTACCAGCAGTGTGGTAGTAAAGCTTCGTAATCAGCACCAGTATTGCGAGTATCAGTCGGAGAAGGTACGAAGGATAAGTTAAATTTCCCTGGTGGGTATTCTCCTGACACGGAGATGTAGTTTTCCTAGGACCTTGGAAGACTGATACGAGCAATACTGGATTCCCGCCTTGTGGAAAATCCTTTGCCACCCCCACCCTCATTTTCTTACAACAACACCTCAGCTTGCACTCCAGCGGAGGATAAAGGCTCTCAGGCGCTAAAAATTCAACGCGGGTACCAGTCCACTGCTGGCTGCGGATCTGCACCACCGAACTCAATTTCCATATCTGAATTGCTAACTGGCCAATGAAAAGTGAAGCCAAGATGGCCGCCCATGGAAGCCAATTTTGGACGTCAGTTTTTAGTTCCCTACGCGGGCTTCTACGTCAGTTTTAGTCTCCAACGCGACTTTTCACATTTTCTGACAAGTTTTATTGGAAATACACCCAAAACATGTCTTCAAAATATAGAAATAAGCTTAAGAATTTTAAATATATTTCGACAAAGTCAAACCGAGTTACAGGTTATATATTTTCACTAGAATAAATTACCAAATATACGAGAAACCTGATAAAATGGTCTCGAAATGTTACTTGAAGAAAGTAAGTGCACGTCCTTTTTTACCGTTAGTTTACCATCTTCAGACTATTTAGTACACACTCTTCTTAGACCACACGGCAATAATGAATCCTTTTAAAAACTCGATTATGTAAAATTGGTCTAGTAGTATTTCGTCTAAACGCTTTTTCCATGGTTGGGAATGTTTTCGAAGCCGAACCAAACAAAAACTAAACATTAAAGTTGTGTAAGGGACTGGAACTGACGTACAAGACCGCGAAGAGGACTGAAACTGACGTCCAAAATTTCCTCGCAATGGACGGCCACCTTAGCTTCACTTTTTGCCCGAGCGAATGACTGGGAGTTAGCATTCCAGATATGGAAATTGAGTTCAATGATCTGCACTAGTATCGCTCGTATCGGTCTTCGAAGGTCCTCGGAGAACTACATCTCTCCGTCAGGTGAGTACCGTCCGAGGAAATTTAATTTCCACATGCAATAAGAATTAATAAAATTCTTTGATGATGGGTCAGAGTTAGGATTAGGGTTATAGTTTCGGTTAGGATGACAGTATGTGCAATAAAATTGTTACATTGTCACATAATATTACATCAAGGCAACCGAAATATAACATACACCTTCCTTATCAAAAGAAATCCAACGCAAGCATTGCGATATTTTTCATACCTCGAATGTCACGGGAGGAGTTTGCTATCGTGAAGTTTGTGTAAAAAGCGAATGTAGCTTTCTCATTAAAGTACATAACAAGGATTCTCTCGATTTTGGAAAGGTAATATTTGTTTCTATCTAACTTCGTGCATGGGATCAATTGACTGCTTAGCAATACAAAATTACGCTCGAGCGTGTTACGTAGCTTAACAATATGGCCTGAAATTTTAACTTCGTGACGAGTTCTTTTTAATTTTTTCAAGAGACGAGTCGCCAGCAACTTTCACTTCTACCAGATTGTCGATAACTACGGAAGTTTTAAGGATTTACTTCTGTCACCAGTTGAACATTGCTCCACATGTACGAGCTTCCGCCAATTCACTTATACAACATGAAAGTATATGGACGGAAATGTTACTGTTTGATATAAACCAAGGAAAGTTAATGAATTCTTTACTGATCCCGTACAATGTAAATGTCAGAGCATGTGAAATTTTAATAAATGAAAGACGTACAGGAACAAATAAAAATAGAATCTGCACTGCATTTCGGCTTACGCATGGTACTTGGCATATCTAAGAACTAAACAGCTTCCTAATGCCCCTCAAGTTCCTCACATTACTATCCAGGGACTGTGGAGCAGTTCATCGAGTGAAGGGCGGACTGTGTAATCTGCCCCCGATTATTTATAATCGCCCAAGGGAAAATGTTCCTTATTTTTCTTATTCATTTAGTAATTACAACACAGTCAGGTAAAGAAAAACTCCAGAAGTTTGAAATACTAGCTATCACTGTTAGGTACCAAGGTGCAAAACCTTTTACAAACGGCTTAATACATTTAAATAAGTAAATAAATGAAGGAATAAAAGATTGAATGAATGAATAAATAAACAAATAAATTAATCAATCAATCAATTATTCAATAAATTAATTAATCATTTAATACATAATTGTATTATTGAGATCAGTTTGCAACGCCAATGTAATTTACACACGAGGTTTTCCAATAGAAGTAATGAGTAAGTTTTCAGACGTTTGAGGAGCCTTAACGTTCGTAAATATCTTGCTGTTTGATATTCCTAAATGTATATGGTTTTTTATGGTAGGTGGAACTTCTACCATCTGATGTTGCCAGGGACCTGGTAGATTTAACCGAAGAGACGGAATTTCCGTTATTCGACGAGTAAAATCCACAAGCCAAAGCAAGTCTTTCCGTGAGATCCGTCGCAAAATAACCACTTTAGCTTACTAGTAGCGAGTGCTTTAGAAGGGTGGAGAATTTGGTGTCACCAACTTAAATTGCGGGGAAACCTGGGAACCACAATAACGCTCCCCTTTGCGGTATGATGAGAATCCCCAGTAGCTCAACAGTCATTACCTGAAGTTGGTGGAACATACTTACCAGCTTGTGGCACACTTTGTAAGCTGTTCCTACGAGAATACTCCTATAAAAAGAAAGCACTTTCGTTTTTATCAACATACTACCAAGTTAACAGATCAAGTTTAATTAGGTTGTGTTAACCGAAAAAACAAATCCAGTAAAACTCAACATTTTTACTCTGTTCGTTTGGCCAAGCTCTTTTCACTTATGCAACAAAGCGTACATGGAGACAGGTCATTAGGCGTAAAAGTTTACTTCAAAATCTTGGAATAAAAGGCGACGAAAATGGTTCGTCCACACTGAGCTCGAAAGACCACTGAGAAGACGAAACCCGAACGAACCATAGCTGCATGAAGCCGGATTCATTTAAAACAGTGTTTTACTTATTTCTTTAAAGAAAACCCCCCATATTAATCGTCTCAGGTAACAACCCAAGATGTGAGGTTACGGTGAAGGGAAATATATTGAGGATAATTTTTAATACTTGAAAATAGTTTTCTGCATGCATGGTGCCATACTATAAGTGTATACCACTTCACAGCACCGTATCCCAACTTGAAGAGGAAGAGAGAGTAATTTTTTAAGAGTTTTTCAAGGAAAAGATGCAAACGCGGTTAAAGCTTGAACTGAAAATTTCATGATTAACCTACACTACAAAAGTCAACTCGAAAAACTGAGTTTATTTGAGTGGGATTCGAACTCGCATCTTCGTGTTTCGGACCCGCTGGTCTACCAGCTGAGCTATCGACGTTTATGAGCTTGTTTTAACCATTTTACCATGTATGATGGTGGACTTGTAGTCCGAAAGATTGGTTTTATCATTTTATTGTGGTTTGCTCGAGCCTGGAGAAGCATACTTATTAAACAAATTCCTCTACATCATTTACTCTTCACGATCGAGTTTCTTGTCCGTTTAAAACATTAGATTTTGTGGTAGATTTCATCTCTATACGTTCAACGAGGAAGTAAATTGTTTTTCTGTTCGAATGCGTATCACCATGACTATTTGCTGCCATATGGCAACTTCACCGATGAGGTAGCATTATACAGATGTTGTTGTAATGAAGATAACAATCCATGCACGGAAAGAATTAGTGGCAGGTTAGGGAGGTCAATCTAGATCCTGAATCCTATTGTTGTAAGATATAATGATGCATTGATGCGTGGGTCCTGCCAGCTATATTATATAGAGAAGTTTAACAAGCACAGTGGGTTTCTGGATAAATAATTAAACAACATAGTTTCGTCCCCTAAGGAATCAAAACGTCACTCGACTACTCGTATTTACAGGTTTTCAGGTTAATCAGATTAATGCAACGAAGCTAACTAAGTTTTTGTATGAGTTTATACCCATTCATAAATTGCTATACCTGCGCAGTGAACTATATGAGTTTCGTAATTTAGTTCATTAATCAATTTAGTGACATTTTTGTATATCATCATACCACATAATGGCCATTAAACAAGAAAAACACGGCACTAAGAAGACCAAACGCCCCTGGATCAAAAGTCATGATGAATTTTACAAACCTGGAGTTTTTCTTCATCAGGAATTATATTATGAGGAGGACGATTCAACCCGTCAGGCTTATCTAAAATGCAAGTTGAATGAACAAAAATGTAATGTCCAATGCAGGATAGAAAATATTCCCTAATCCACGAAGGCAAGCATTAAAACGGTGCACCATCTACCCACAGAATCTAACGGCATGGAAAGGTCGTGAACTAAAACATGTGGACAGTGAGGTTTTAAAAAGCAGGCATGGGTATCGAAGTAAATCAATTGTCCCGAAAAATCAAACAGAAATATCCGTAAAACATCTTCGTTGTAACTGGACATCTTTTGTTGGAATTTGGAGAATTCTGCTGTTTTAGGTAGCTTCACTAACGCCGGCGTATCCCCTTCAAATTTCTTCTGGTCTCTTCTTTTAATGTAGTCGACAGTCTTTTTATAAGACATAGTCTCTGCCTCTGATTTGTCATAAATTCCTCCACATCTCTCCTTTTCCAAGGATATTCCGCATTCTTTTCTGTTACCTCGACGACATCAACGTCAATCCCAGTGGTACTGGGTTGGATTTCCTGGAACGGTAGTCCTAAAAGGCGTCTTTTCAAAGAAGTCTTCCCCGCCCTACCCTGCCCTGCCCTACCCTGCCCTGCCCAACCAGCATAACTGGAATTCGCGTGTTCGGCGTTTTCCCTTCCTCAAGCGCTCGCCAATAGGCTATCTTGAATGCTTTCTCCGAGTCTGAACGTGAGTCCGTACGAGAATAAAATGAATTAGTACCAAGTAAAGCGTAATACCGAGGTCAGAATTAATCGATTAAAAAGTGTAGAAATTTCGCCATCATGTAGACACATTAGAACAGACGTAGCTCTACGAGGGCCCGACTTGGGGGAAAAACCCTTCCCTCAAAACTCGGTCAATTTTACTTAATCAGTGTCATTTATCAGATATTTTCAGCTTTGTCGTGTAGGATGGTCTTGTCCGCACTTTAGGTTGTTCCCAAGCTACCCAGAAATTGGGGAACTAAAACGTGGAACCGCCAAGCGTGTTGCTTGTGAAACCGGAGCCGCCGAGAGGAAGGGGAGACAGGAAGGCAAATTGTCCCGAGCCCCCAACTCAAAGGGGCCTCCAAAATTGGAAGGATTTAGCATGGGTTGGTTTTGACTAATCAGCGATAATCTACCAGACATAAAACGATTAACCTTTACAGTGTTAACAGATTAAAATTTATACAGAACGTCTTACAGAAGCGGAAAGGTTTTTTGGGTTTTTGCATTTTTCTGTAACAATTTAAACTACAGCTTTAATAAAGTGCATCTTACACGACATATTAACATTGAAACGCAAGGATGCGAAGGGATAATTAGTGCTATACAGGGGGTAACGGTTACACCTGCTCTGAAACCTTCATGTAAGCAGGGGCCCTATTTATGACGTCATAAATACGGCCCCAGAAAAAGTATTGCCCCGGGCCCCGGTAATTCTCTAGGCGGCCCTGCGTGAAACAAGATGAAATCGCCAAGTCAGATGAAATCGTCTGAGTCTGCTCTACGTATCGAAGTTTGCACCACCACCACCGTAGCAAAGTTTGCAACACATAACGTAATTATTAACCACAAAACAAAGTTTGCACTACACAATGAAGTTATGCATCACAAAAAGTTTGCTTGACACAGCAAACGTTTCACCGAAAAACAAACTTTGCATCACATAAAAAAGGTTTTCAACACACAACTGAGTTCACACCGAACGTAATGAAGTTTACAACTTTCCAAGAATACGCCGACGACATTTTGGATATGTTAATGAGATAGTTTATGACCTCAATTATACTGAAGGACATACCATTGTTACTGACGAGGAAATTCTGAATAACGTTACGACTATTCAAAGAAATCACTTGAAAATTTGGACGTGAAAGCCTCTCATGACCGGAAACATCACAAAATCAAAAACATCTTAGCTCTCGAAGCCTGACATGACACGTAACTTCCCAGAGCCTTTTATCCTCCTCGCAGACTTGTTCGCTTTTTTACACACAACCGCAAAGTATTATCTATTTATACTTTTTTGGAAAAAATGATCATGAAGAGGAATACAAATAATTTTTGCTTCACTCAAGTGATGGCCCATTAACCAATAAATTACTATGCTAACATTATTTTTGACTTAATGAAGTTTTGTACCACGCGATGCATTCACGTGCAAAGTTTCACCTGACTCGGTTGAATAGTCTCAAAAACATACGTTATTTTCCCGCAATCACAACGCTCTATCCATAACCTAAATTCATACATTTCAAAAACGAATTGAGATATGGAAGGCCTGTAAACGCCTTTCCGCGTGTTTTTTGGAGCTTTTTCATATGAAAGAAACTTAAATTCCATTGTATTTCATCTCTAAATTTTCTTAAAATAAAAAATTTGAAAACTTAAAATCCATGGATTACTCTTCCTCACCAGTATAGATAAAATATCCAGATCGGACTTCCTGAGATAGAAGGGTTAACTGGAGCTTCTCAAGCGCTCCAGCTAGCTTTTGTCTCGTCCCTCCCCGCTCCAAGTAACGTGTAAGCATCGTAAGAGCCTTATCTCTGGAAAAACTTATCTCGTCAGTTTCGTACGTTTGAAATAGACTTGTCATTAAGGCTACTTCCTTCCATACTTTTGGAATTCTTTTCGCTATTTGAACAATCTCTTCCATTTGTAAACGGTCCGGTGGTGCTCGTTCTATAAAAAGGGATATTAATAGAATTTAACGATAGCCAGTGTTTCAGTGAAGGCGATTTAAAAATTGTTTTCTGAGTAGGCTGTGAGTTTGAAAACGATCAAAACTACTCTATAAGGAAAAAAATACAGTTCACTGCGAAGGCAGAAAGGGATCCGTTGACATACTTTCTGAGAGCGAAAGGAAAGGTAGAAAAGAAGAAAAAGGTCTCATACGCACCAAGTGCGAGCTACAGATGCCGGTAAGCTGAAGTTAAATAACCGAAAAAGAATGAAATTGACTTCATGAAGTTAATACATTAACCCACGAGCAAATCGAGCATTGGGAGAGAAAATGTGCCACAAGAACAACTTTCCGCTAATGTTAAATAGTCATTTCTGTTTCCTTTTTACATATAAAGAAAAGTAGGAGAGAAGAACCTCTAAAGCCCAGCCCACAACAGCAAATTTTCTGTGACAAAGATATTTGTTCGTGTATAAAGGCAGCAAATGCTATGTTGAAAAGTCGTTTGCCTATGCGCCAGAAACTACTATGGACAGTGGAGACAAAACCAAAGAAGCCACTGCCAACCTTTGAGTATGTCGCAAATTTTCTTTGACGGCTCGTGCACACGAACAAACTTTGCCATATGACATATTTTCTTTGCCACATAAAAACTGGCGCGCCAGTTTTTCAGCAAATGTATTTGTCACATAAAATCCGGGCAAATTTTCTCATGTACATGAGCAAATAAAAATGGTTACTGAAAAATTGCCACAGGAAATGCGCTTGTGTAGACTAGGCTTAAAAGGTAATTACGAAATGTCACTATCCATTGTGGGTAAATTAAAAGAAAAAGGTCATTCCACGATTAGGCCGGATCATTAAAGAAAGAGGCTTTGAGTTATCAGAATGAAAGGGACTGTTTGACAATATACAATAATTCCATAAAACCACAGTAACTGGTTATGACTTGGCGGATAGCCAAGTAATTCTCATTTCGATCGCTAAACATTTACCAAAACAAATACAATTTGGGAAATATGACACAGACTTTAGTGGATGATGCAATCGATTTTCCTCAGTCACAAATGGGAAAACATTGCCTGTTCGTGGACATACATTTAATGGTGACTCGTATCAATCGAAGTAGAGGAGATGTGGGTAAATTAAATCACAAAACAATTGAAGTAAGACCTGAAGGGATAATAAATATCTCCCAAATAAAAACAAGTGAAATTCACAAGGCTGAAATTTTTGGCTCTTTCCTCCTGCTTTGCTGAATATATTTATTCACGACATTTTAACTACGCCTCTCCATCATCCAGTCTGGGAAATGAAAGTCTGTACGATCTCCGCCGTTACAGATAGCACCATCCAGCCCCAGAGACGTAACCAGTGTTTTTCTTTCAAAATGCACTGGTATGAGCAGCTACCAGCAGGTCGGCAATCTTTCCTCGCTGATCAAGACACCGACATACTATTGCTCCATCATGCTATTTGGATGACATGGTTTCTCCATTTCAAACGCGTCCTCTGAATCTGTCGTCTAATGTATAACTTTACAATATATAACTGATATAAGTTAACTTTTTTTTGCCAACCGAACGTTACGTCCCTCGAAATTAACGGCCGCTAATGAGCACTAAACTCGAGTGTAGCGAGGGCTGCTACTTTAGGAATTCTACGGTAAACACGCAGTTTTTTCTCAGGATTGGCAAAATTACCAGAAAAAAAATTAACTGAACAACCAATGTCTGATCGCAGGTGCAGAACTTAAAGCTACAGGGAGGTTCCTTAAAGTAATTGGCTCTTCATTGCCAATAATACATATAGTATATGTATAGTGTGTTAAAACAATCGCCTTGAGCTCCCCCGATTCCTTACAGCTTCATAGCACATCCAACGTAACTTCAATGCAACTAGGACTAAGGCATCAAGTGCGGGCTTTCAATAACTTGACAATGAAACCAGAGCCCCACGGTTAAATGAAAAGTAAACAGCTTTTTCACTTGACCCTCAGGGATGCGAATAACAAAGAACATCATCAAAATTCTTTGTTAAGGAACGCCAACATGGTATGTTAACTATCTTACGTTTTGTTTATTTTATTATATACATAAATATTTACAGGGTATTTGACTGTAACCTGTCATCTGGCGAGAGCCACTCCTTTTCATGAGAAAAAACAAAACATCAAGAAGACCTTGTTCCTAATAAAATGTCAATCAAATTGACACCAACAACGTGTTTCCGGGGTGTGTCAAACGATAAGCCTTTACATTACTAAGTTGTAAATTATCTTTCTATTGTGCTTTCCCAACACCCCCACTCAGACTCTACTATGTGACTACTAAGTTGAGTCTGGGTCAGTTCCTAGTAGAACAAGTCGGTGTTTTTCAACCTTGGGTCGTGGTAGCGACTTTGTAAGGATGTCCGCTGTCTTCTCTTCTGTAGGAACATAATGAAATCTCACTTCTCCGTTCTCTACCCTTTTTCGGATGAAATGTAACTTCGTATCAATGTGTTTGGAACGTTTGTGCATTACTGGGTTGTGACACATCTTTATACATGACTGGTTATCTTCTCCAAATTCGGTTGGTAATTTAGTCGGACAACCAAAATCTTGCATGAGTGCTCTGAGGTATATCGCTTCTTGCACTGCTGCTACCATACTTTGATATTCTGCTTCTGTAGATGAGAGTTCAACTGTTGGTTGCTTTTTAACTTCCCAATTAATCGCTCCCCCATTTCCTTGGAACTTGAAATAGCAGCCTGTGGTTGATTTTCTGTCGTTGATGTCTCCACTCCAATCTGCATCAGAGTCTCCCAATAATTCTGTTGTGGAGTTCTTTGAGTAAGTTAGTTGCAAATGAGTCGTTCCTTTCAGGTACCTCAGTAGGTGTTTTCCTGCCTTCCAGTGAGAATTATCAGGCTTCTTGAGGAACCGTGATAGTTGATTGACCGTGTTGAGAATATCTGGGCGTGTCCGTTTACTTATGTAAAGTAGGGATCCAACCAAACTTCTATATAGCCTTCGATATATGAGCTGGGATTTTTCTGTGCTTTTTACAAGTTTCAGGTTAACTTCTGCAGGTGTGGCTAAAGGTTTGCAGTCACTCATATTGAATTTGTTCAGTACACTTTGGATGTATTTATCTTGATTGATTGTGATCTTGTCTTGCGATCTCTTAACTCGCATTCCTAAGAACCAATACAATTCGCCTCGATCATCTATCTTGAATCTTTCCTTGAATACTGACTTGAGTGCATCAACAGCTTCACTGTTCTCTCCAGCGACTATAACGTCATCGACCCACACCAGTACATGCGTGAACTTTTCTTCGCATGGTGATTGCTGTGTAGCCAAATACCTTAAGATGCTTCGTTTTGGTGCTTCTCTTTATGAATAGTTCAAAAGGGCTTTTCCCGTTTTTGTTTGAACTGACACATAGATTCCTGATATGCACTGCAGTTGCTGAAGCTCTCACCCAGTAGTTTCTTGGTAGCTTTGCTTGGATGAGTAAACATCGACCCATCTCCAATAAGGTCCTGTTGAAACGTTCTGCGACTCCATTCTGCTGTGGGGTCTCAGGAACTGTGAATTCTTGTTTCACTTTCGATTCTCGGCAGTAATCTCTGAATTGTTTCGACGTAAACTCCGTCCCACTGTCTGTCCGTAGCTTTCTAGGAGTCCCTGTTTCGGCTACATACTCTTTGAACTTCTCGAGGGTTTCTAACTTCTGCTTTGTAAACTTCATGACTGCGTGCTTGCTATACTCGTGCTTGCTAATTTGTTGACTTTGGTGCAAGGACGCCCGGGTGCTCAGATCCCCAAAAAGGGAAAAAAACGAGCGAATTCAGGAAAACATGCCTTAAAAATTTTAGAATTTCAAGGTTTAAAATGCCATGTCATTTTTAGCAGCATATACTAGATCAACTGATAAGTAATAGCATAATGTGACCTAGACAATTGATTATTTTCATTGGCTAAATCAATACTAGATACACATAGTCGGTATGAAATACGAATAACGGGCCAGAAATATCTGTCCGTATTAACGCGGTAGGGTCAAATTTCATGGCTGGTCTCTTTTAAGTGACGTCATGACAGTTATATCACGACTACACTTCTAAACAACAGTTCTTGAGCATCCGGAATGCAGATAGAATTTAATTGAAACGGAACTACACAGTAATATAAACATAACTGAATTTTATAAACAGGAACAATCTGTAGTACATACTATCCTTTTCAAAACAAAGACCCCAAACTCACCAATTTTACATGTTGCTTTAATTAATAAATTAACTTTCAACAGTATTTTGAAAAAAAATCTGGGACTTTCGATTGATTTGTTCCGTGCAATTACACTGACGTAATCATTTTGCAACATAACGGATATTGTTTGTCAAGTTTTATTTTTCTTTGTCATTTAATAGGGGTAGTATTACATTGTTTACTTTGTAAAGGAAATGGCTGTTTTCAAAGTCAACGACATGATATGTCACAGACATTTTCAATTAAAACAGAAAATCGTAATTGTTTCTCAGGATTTGATTTCGTTTGTCACTAATCTGACTACAGGTATACAATTATACTGCTTTTAATCTTGATTCTTGCTATTTTAAAATTTAAAACCATCGAATTTCCAAGGTATTCAAAACATTTCAAGGGAAAATACTACCTCCCAATGAGTGGCAGAACAAGCGATAAGACAGTTGGGGGTAACAGGTGGGGGAGCAACTTTTCATAATTTTTCAAGGCCACACTCTAATCCCTCCGGAAATCTCTATTTTCAATTCCCCCCCCTTTTTTCAAATTACAATAAATACCCAAAATTCGGATCTCTAAACCTTCCCTTGACGGGAGGTCTTCCCTTTACATGTAAAATCATCTCATGTTAGCCAAAGGCAGTTAAACCTGGGATTAGCCAGGGTAACATCAAAGAAGTCCTAATACCTAAGACCAGACCTGTGTGTTATTCCATGAATTCAATAAGTTGTTTGTTTAACAAGCTAGAGCTTACAAGCCAATGATATTTTACAACATGTTTTTTCTGACAAGGACCCTCATCATGGCCAAAATGGTCCAGTAATGATGGGATGACTTGACCAGTGACAATAGTGGTGATGAAATTATCAATTTCCCAAGACCCTTTACCTTTCCTTCAATATTTTCTCCTAAAATTTTGAAGAAATAGAAAATTCACCTGGGTGAATAATGGGGTAACAAGTCCCCAGTTGTCTCCCATGGTATCACCAGTGCTCCCATGTCCATAAGAGGAGCCCTGACTGGAATAAGGCAACTGCAAGCACTACCACAAGATGCCACCAAGCAAACAAAATGGAACGTATGTCATGCATACTTGTGCTTACTTCACATGTATGAACACTCCAGTACTTGTGCTAGCTCTTCTACCGGTCCTTGCCTCACTTTTGTGAACCAGATTTTGGCTAAACTATCTCAAATTTTTAGTTTACCCTTTCAAGGCAGGATTTCCCCCTTTTGTGAGTAAAATTGTCTGGCTATTCCCAGAGGTAAATTATAGTAAGCTTACACTGTCAGGAAAGAGTCAATTTTGATTGTTATAACTATCCTTTTCCCAGCTGGAGTTCTACCTTTCAGAAGTAAAATCATCTGGTATTCTCCAGGGTAAAATAATAGAAATCTGATGCCACCAGGAAAGGTATAAACAAGCACTGGCGAAATGTTTCCAAATAAATCTCAACTCACAGTTTATTTGCAAACATAAAACTTTTTCTCTAACAGCAATATCAGTAAAAGATGAACAGAACCTGACTGAACAAGGGAATAATTCCTTTGAAAGAGACTGGAATGTACCACACCATAATATAAATAATAAAACACTTAATCTGGCAAACAATTTAGGAGGAAACTTTATATTAGTACTGGTTTTCCAGAACTCCTCATGATAATTATCGTGTTCATCAAATTAATTTCCAGATTCTTTTCCCTGAAATAAATTAACCTGTTTCCTGAAGGGCTTTTAAACACTCTCCTTGGATTGGTTGGGCACTTTTTTCTGCACCATTTTTAATCATAAAGGCTGTACTTTCACATGGAATACATTGACTTGTAGAAATGATGATCAAGATTGCACTTTATGGGAAAGTCATTCTGAAATTAAATATATTACTCTGGGAACAGTAAACTCGTATGTATTCAGTTTTACAGATTTCTGATACTCTATGAAGGAATTCTAGACTTTAGGGAAGAACTGATGACATATGGCCAACCAAATACAGTAAGAAGAAAGTGCAGAAGAACTTGGGGAGGAGAAAAATTGACCAAAAGAAAAATGTGTCACCTGAAAATAACTCATCATCTGGCAATTTTGGAAAAATTGTGACTGAAGTTTTGGATCAGCCAATGAAGAGCTTATGGCAACTATTATAAAGTTACAGCCAAGACAGTGTGAAGTTTTACTGGATATTGAAAAAGGACATACATGAAAGACTCTCTTTTCATAGTCTCTCATTGAAAGAGGATCAGCAAATGCAACTACCAACTTTAATTAAGGGGCATTTCATCTCACATGTATTTGTGATGTAAAAGTGTTTGCAACATGCTTGTCATATAATTTCAAATCTAAACCTGGTTACCAGTATTTACAAACTAGTTTGGCTTTTTTTTTCACACCTACAATAAGTACAACATTTCTTTCCTTTATTACTTGCTTTAAAATTTTTCATTACTTACTATCATCCAAATTTATATAATAATATTATTATAATTATACTTACTATGAGCCTTAGAATAACTGGCACCTCCAGTAGCTTCACTCATAACTGTACTAGAGGTAGAACAACAGCAGCTTCAGAAGTGTAAACACAAAATAAATAACAAAAACAATCCCCTCACAGTAACCCTTTGCAAAAGCCCCCTTTCTGGCATAAAGGTTTACAAGACAACTGACCAGAACTATCAGCAAGCTAAGTCATTAAAATACTACAAATTTAGGGGATTGGGTAAACCTTTGAATATAGTGGCCAGTATGCAGATGATATATACCCATATAAAGTGCTGACTATTCTATTGATCCCATTGATCAAGAACAAAGTCCCAGCATATATCAAAGATTCCTTAAAGCTTAACAGTGATCAACATACGCGTACCACCAGATATAGCAACAGCAATTTTATTTGTCCCAGGTACAATCGGGAGACTGAAGGTGGGAAGACCTTTGCAGTTACTACCTGCAAACTATGGAAGAGTCTACAATTAGAACTTAGAAACTCTGCATCATTAACAACTTTTAGAAACAATTACTGGAACAGTATTTTAAATGAACAGAAAGAACTCTATAATTTTATTGTATAACCTATTCTAATCAATTTAGTCTAATTTTTTATACTATATATGTTTATATTGTATGTTTTTATCTTAAATTTTTAAATTGAGGGTCACTAGTTTATTAGTTTCTGCTATTCTGTGCTACCCTCATTAAATAAAGTGTTTACTTACTTACTTACTTACATAATAATTTAAAGCTCACACTACTCCTAATGCATGTAACTGTATCACAATAGTCAAACCTCCCATAAGCTGACACCCTCTGGACCTTGTAATGGTGTCCTCTTACAGACATGTCTGTAATCCACAAAGGTTTGTTTATTTTCACTGCATGCCAACCCTGTTACTTGTGTAGGTGCTGCCTTATAAACATTACAAGCTACATGGATGTGGACATCTCATGAGACAAGTATTCCTAAATTTACATAACAAACCTGAGTGTCCACTTTTGAGACGTTCATTAATATTTTGGTTAATAGATAAACATTTAATTGTGATTCCTTCAATGAGAAATACAAACTTGTTTCAAATAAACGAACTCCAGAAAGTACAAAATATTATCCTACAAAATATATCATTGTGCAAATCTCTTCAAGAGTGCATGTATACAGGACCTAGATTTACAATACTACCAGAAATGACCATACTAAAACAGCTTAAAAGTGTGTTATGTATGTTTGCTTCTGTCCTCAGTGGTGTAGCAATAGGGGGTTTAGACGGTTCATTGAACCAGGGCCCCCAACTATCCAGGTGCCCCCGAGAGTTCCGAAATTCTGAGGCAACGAACCATTCTGCTGACTGTCTAAGACTTCTTGCCATGCCTCTACTCAACAAATAAGTCAGCAAAGCAAACGCCAAAAGACTATTAAAAGGTTAGTTGAAACATTTAGTTCATATATGTATCCTTGAAAATAAAGAATGAATAGGGAATGTTAAAACCTACATGACCCTTTAATTCTAAACAGCATTTAAATTATAAGCGAGTGCCCCACTTGTCAACAGATTTTTAAAAAATTAAACATATATTTCATTTTATGATGTCAATAAACAATAAATAGTATAGTTAGATATTATTGTTTTACATTATGATATTGATGATAAGTGAAATTTGGGTGAAGTAAGGGTTGAAGGGCCCGGGCCCTTACTCTTGAACCGGAGCCCCTGAAACTCCAGCTACTAGGCCTTTATAGATTGTGCTAGTAAAAGTAGCATATTATGCTGCTAGCATTGCCCGTTTTTTTTCCAAATTATGCTCAAATTATGCTCGTTTTTGCAAATTATGCTACTTTTTCTTGAAATATGCTTTTCAAAATAGAAACACAAAACAAGTCCAAATTATGTATTTATTGTTAATAAAGCATGATATCTTCTTTATCTTGAGTTGCACACTTGCTCTAATAAAACACAACTAACTACTGCACTTCATTCCAGACTAGAATAGGTTACTTAATGATGTATCACATTTAATATGTTCGTATGAGGCGTTGCGTTATGTTTCATGCATCATCCATGAAGCAAACGATCACTGCAATTGACTCGCCTTGTTTGGTGCTTCCATCAAAAATTACCGATACATCCCTTGTCATCTTGCCCTCTCCTGGCACAGATAGTTCTTTCTTTATCCTAGCAACTTCCTGTTTGAAAATAAGGGCTATGTACTGCCCGAGATTGGCGCTACTGGTAAGTCGATATCCATTTTTTTTCCAACAGAAGACGAAGCCTGTCTATTTTTCTGATGGGAATCCCGGTCTTTAAAGACTCCTCCTCCTACTTCCTGTCGGTATGCTTGCTCAGCCAAGGGTAACGTGCTATCTTGGCGACCCTTCTCTCGACTTAGCGCTTCGGTAATGATTTGTTCTCTCAACTTCGACTTCTTGATCTTCCCTTTCCCACTGGTGTGTTTTTTGGAAGTGCAATGGGATGACAATATGCTTTTCTTTGATGAAACAACTTCTTTGCAAGCATTGCAAAATATCGTGTTTCCTCTAACACTTAGATGCTGACCTAGAAATTTATTAATACGATCATGTAATGAAACTTTTTTCATGTCAGATGCTCCTCTGGTCTTGTATTGGCTTTTGGTTTGTTGCAGGCTCAGATCTCAGGAGATTTGAGCCCGTTCTCGCCTGTTAGGTGGTTGTTCTTCTTCTTGTAACTGTAAGTTCGACGCCATTTTGTTGTCAGTGAAGGCGGGAACTGCTACCCACACAATCTTTACTTCCGGTGTGCCCAGTCCTCTAGACTCTAGAGTCTAGACGACGGACGACGCTTTTTTTGCGGTAACCTTCTTCCCCCAAGACATTGCAAAATTGTAAAGCGAGTGAACCATGGACCGAACTTGAAAACAATCAATCTTAGAGACCAAGCAAGTCATGACTCTGGTAACATTCCTTTAAAAAAAACAACCTCAAAAAACCCCTAAAAATATGCTGATTATGCTAGCAGTGCTACTTTTATAAAAAGTGCAAAAATTATGCTCGTTTTTCCAAATTATGCCAAAAATTATGCTAGCACAATCTATAAAGCCCTACCAGCTACGCCACTGTCTGTCCTGCCAAGCACAAATCTGTTGAAATGCCAATAACATGTTGTACAGCTTTAGAAAGTTTTTTGTTGCAGATAAATGTTTATGTTACGTATCGGATATTCAGAATTAGTTTGTGTTGATATGAATTCTGGGATTGGGTCCCTTCATAATCATGGCGCCCACATGACAAGTGTTTGTAAGTCTCCATTAAAACTGTTTAAATCTCACTGCATCGTGAGTTATTATCAGAAAGAAACATCACAAGGATGAGAAAGTTCTTTGTTACAGGTAAAACATAAACCGAAAAGTAAAACTCATCCTTCATAACTTTTAAAGCCTTAACAGCTAGTGAAATTTTCTGTTCTTTCATAGAAATTTTCTGTCATTTCAAATCATTCTCTTCTTAGTCGGTGTCTTCGCTGAGGCCAGCGAGCCCATATTCTGCATTTAGCTTTGGTGATTTTTCACGTGCGTCAACAGTCATATTTGCCTCATTTTAAAGGTGATGTTACACGGGACAATTTTTAACGACGATTTTTAATGCAACAATGTTGCACAAAAAATCGATACGTGTAACATGGTGTTTGCAGGCAATTTTTAACGCAACAATGAATGCGGCAACATGTTGCATAACTTTGAAGTAGCTTCAAGTGCTCGCAACATTGTTGCGTAGATTCCTGTAAAGTTGATTCGTGTATCAGTTTAGCCGCCGATTTTTTATCGCAACAATCTCCAAGAGCCTCTTGAGTTCTTAGTTGCATTTTCCCATAAAAAAAAAAAAACAGCCAGTAATTGCCGAAATGCAAACTAAATGGTAAGAGCTTCGATTCTGTGGGAAGTAAATCGTGAAAAGGAAAGTAAAATACCATCACAATGGAATTACAGTCCTTATTTCCTTTTTGAAACCAATCTTGTTACGTGCATGGTCAAAATTTGCTCTCTTTATCCAAGCTCTTGTCTAAATTTCTCTTTGACGTTCTTTCGGTTCCTCCTCATCTAAACTCCAATATCAGCAACATTTTAATAAACTTTTTCCTGTGAAGCGTCATCGCTGTTATATTTATTTGTTTTGGTCATGTAAAGCGAAACTGCGCCGCAGCCTGCGAGGTAGATGTTGCGTAACTTCAATTCAGAAAAATCGTTCCGTGTAACACCCCCGCTGTCCAACATGTTGCACAAAAAATTGTCCCGTTTGTCATGCCACGATTTTTGTGCAACATTGTTGCGTTAAAAATCGTCGTTAAAAATCGTCCCGTGTGACGTCACCTCAAGCTTGTTTCAGATCTCACGCCAGTTTGAATTGCGCTAATCGATCAAATCATCAAAGTATGGCAAACGTTCGTCAGTGCCAAGCTGCTGGAATGCAAAGCATTCGCTCGAAACGTTTAAATACAGCTGCCTCACATTCATCATGTCCTCACTTTCAAATGGATCATCATTGTATTATCACACTGTTAGATCTCATACAAGGAAATTCTAACTGCCGGTTTGTCAACATTTTCGTGGTTTTAAAGAACGAAGTAATATTTCTGGTGTGGAGCAATGCTTATACTTCCGGTCATGTTGAGTCAGAGATTTTTAAAACAATTTCGTGAGCATGGACGAAGCTTTATGACGTTCGATTGTTCTAACTCTCTCTATTCTTTAGCTGCATATAGTGCGTTTTGCGTTAGTCTTCATACAACAGACGCATAAGCAGAAGAACAACCAAAATGTCCAACCAAGTTCATTCAGATGAATAACGCGTCTCTCGCAATCAAAACGGCGAACAATGGGAAGTGATAACACTAGGAAATAAAGCCAATCGTAAAAGATCAAAATTTCCGTGCTCGCAGTCTACAAGGCGGTCATGAACAGTTAGACTGTCGATTAGACCACATTAGACATTGGTAATCGCAGTGATGGTTTCCCAAGACTAAGGAAACTAATGATGTGTTTGTGGTAGCTTAGTAATTATATTCTTAATACCCACGCTCTCAAGCTGTTCTCTCAGAAAAACTTCCTGAGTCCCTGACTGGATATCGAACCCGTAACCTTCTGATTGCTGGTGAGACGCTCTAACCATTGAGCTACAACGACTCAGATGGTGATCTAAGGTTGAATTTGTATACTGTCTCGATATGTCGTCTATTATCAGAAGGATACGGGTTCGATTTCCGTCAGGGACTCAGAAAGTTTTTCTGAGAGAACAGCTTGAGAGCGTGCGTATTAAGAAAAGGTCATTGATTAACATAAAAATAGACGACATATCGAGACTTGCAGACTGGCAGTACATATGTCTACCATCTATACGAACCAGTACACAAATTTAACCTTCGCTCACCATCTGAGTCTCTGTAGCTCAATGGTTAGAGCGTCTCACCGGCGGTCAGAAGGTTACGGGTTCGATTCACGTCAAGGGCTCAAAAAGTTTTTCTAAGAGAACAGCTTGAGAGCGTGGGTATTAAGAACATAATTACCAAAATACCACAAACACATCATTGATTAACATAAAAATAGACGACATATCGAGACTAGCAGACTGGCAGTACATATGTCTTCCATCTATACGAACCAGAATACAAATTTAACCTTCGCTCACCATCTGAGTCTTTGTAGCTCAATGGTTAGAGCGTCTCACCGCAATCAGAAGGTTACGGGTTCGATTCCCGTCAAGGACTCAGAAAGTTTTTCTGAGAGAGCAGCTTGAGAGCGTGCGTATTAAGAACTAAGTAAACTATTTATCGATCTTCCACATACCTTTTGTTCGTCCAACTTCAGCAAAACTCAGAAAAAGGTAACGTGCTTTTAATGGGACGATGCCATCCCAGTACAGGATTCTAGAACTGAAGTGAACTCAGAACTTACACTTGAGCTTATACATGCATACATCAACCAGCTTGCACACTCCGGGAATAGGTAAGGTTTGTGATTCAGACTTTGAGGAGACCACACCTCAATGGTAACGTCAGCCTGCAACAGATTTTAAGCCAATCAACGCAGATATTTGTTTTATTTCATCGGTCAGTGGACCAATCAGATTGCTTTAATATGGGGGCTGCTCGGCCAATTAAAGTTTACATACATGACTGGGATCTGTATGATGGCCAAGAGATGCCATAAGCTTTTTTGATACTTTTTAATACAAAGAAAGTTAAATTTAAAATTAACTCAAGTTCAAATCATATAAATTTTAATTTTAATTAAAAATAAATTAGTTCTACTAGAGTAAAAAAATACCCCATAAAAAAACAAATGAAAAAATTAAATCAGTTAAAATTAAAACACTTTCAAATCCAAACAAAATGAAATTAAAAAATCTCGCGGACCTGAAGTTGCTGTAGTATACAACAAGCCCTTGATGGATCTCGGCATCGACAACTGGTACAGAAGTCTAGTACCGAACGTGTCGTCGATGGCCGAAAAGGCTGGCGC
Source organism: Heliopora coerulea (assembly GCA_030142905.1). Taxonomy (NCBI): domain Eukaryota; kingdom Metazoa; phylum Cnidaria; class Anthozoa; order Scleralcyonacea; family Helioporidae; genus Heliopora; species Heliopora coerulea. The sequence goes on from JASJOG010000247.1 coordinate 257,443, forward strand.
CTGGAAACAAGTAAAACAACAAGGAATATTTTCCCATAAGTTTTGGTCGAAAGGCAAATGAGCCTGGGGCTGGCTATAAAAACAGTAACTCCTCCATTTGATCATATCGGTTGGCACTAGAACCTAACCACTGAGACCAGGTAACTGTGTGGAGACTGGGACCGGAAAATTGAGTATTTTATTTACCTGATAACTTTTTGGAAAAAATCGATGGGGTTTAGGTTAAAATGTCACCAGGGAGTAACATGTCAACGGTTAGAATTAGGATTAGAGATAGAGTTAGGATTAGGGTTAAGATCTTAACCCTGACAATAACATTCAGGATAATCCTGAATTTTTGAAACGTTGGCATTTCAGGATTTTCCTCAATTTTAGGTGAGAGGATATATCATGTAAATGCAATACTTTAATTTTCCGGTCCAGTTTGCACACGGTTACCTGGCTGTCTCAGTGGTTACATTCTCTTGCCGACCAATCATATCAACCAACGAAAATTGGTCCGTCCACTAAACAATTTTGGTTAAACCTACATTTTATCAATCGTTACGTGTGCGATTTATGGCACCTGCCTATAGTTAATCAAGCTGTTCTCTGAAGGCGATACGCGTCTGGTGGATGGTGATCGAGTGTGGTGATCGTACGATAGAGTATAAACTAATCGAAGTTTAAAGTAAAACATGAATTACTTTTATCGGCCTATAGGAAAAGAAAAAACTATTTTGGGAAAACTTTCAGTCTTTCCGCAAACTGCATCCTTGTTTTCAAGGTTTTCCGGCTCTGTTGGGGCTCTACGTTTTCCTGCATCAATTTTTAAGTGCGCAAATTGGTATTCATGATATCCCATAAAGCAAGAGTCAATGGGAAATGAAGTCATCGTTAAAACTATGACGGGGGCGCCAAGCTATTGCGACTTGATGAGGTGTCAAACATTCTCAGTATTTGGATCATCCAGTCAATGACATGTCATCCTAATAAAAAATTTTCACCGCAATGTTTACCTTTGTTTATTCTCATATTTCCTAATAAAAAATCCCGTACACTACTGGTGTCTTTTTTCACTTGGAGGTTTTTGAGCCTGATCGTTTTGTGGGCCCTTTTGTAGTCCATGCATTTGTAAATGTGACTTTGAGTAAAACATCGCATTCTACAGTGTTTTTGCCATCGAGGGAGATGAGATTTGCAGTCACATCAGTCAACAGAACTTTCTAACAGGAAAGAGTATTCAAAAGAGTCAACAACAGCAGACCATTAGCGATTTCTTCGCATTGCTAGGATTTTCTGTTGAACTCACCGTAGGAGTGGCCTCTATTAATGTTTTTTCCAATTTTACGTTAAGTTTGGTTAAAAGGAGAAAAAAACTTTTTTGTCCAATGGAAAGAATCTACACTGCTGCTAGTGTCTTGATATAAAAATTGTACGAAGTGCGAGTCATTCCATCACGTTAAGTATTAACAACAATTTAACAAATTGAAAATTGCTTGATTGTCTCAATTTAACGTCATTTTAACTGAAAAAATGCCCAGTGAAATGACAAGGCGTAGCCGAGTGTTTTCCGGTATTTTTCGGGTTGAAATGGCGTCACGAATGTTTCTATCACAGCATAGAGAGACACGAGAGCTATTAAGTTATCGTGACGTTATCCGTATTTCTGCATCCTAATACAAAATGACAATGACGTCAGCCTGTCTCTGTACTCTGAGCGAAAATGAGGCTCGTCAAATCAAAGCGTACGTATATGACGCGTGTTACTTTATAACTGTATATTTAGCGCTGACCTAGTTATTTTGAACCCTTGCAATTTCAAACTATTTTTGTTTTCCTTGAGAGTTCGAAATACCAAGGTTTTGCTGTATTTACAAACAACCCTCGGATTATTTTAAAATAATTCACAGATTGTTTATAAATGTCTAATCGTAACGAACAATTCTGTGATTAAAAATGTAACCAATTAACGATTTAAAGAAATAGAAGACAAACATAAACCGAAGAAAAAGACATCTTGAGAAACTGAAAATAAGATTGAAAACAAGACAAAGAGTCATAAATGATATTTCGACTTTACTGCAAAGTCATAGTCGGACCAAACGACTTCTTACAAATATTTACAATCCCTATGGCCCTGTTCATACGGTATGCAATGCTAAAATATTTATACATCTTATTAACGTTGTTCTAAAGCCTTTTTTAAAAGTCACAGGATAGAATACAACAAAAGAAAATTCTTTTTAAACGATAATATCGTTAAGGGTAATTTTGATTACTAGAAATTTAAACCTCGCGAAAAATGTCCTAAAGGCAAAGCAACATCACGCGAAATGAGCAATTTATGCATCACTGTCATACATGAAAACCCTCGTAGGTGGTAGCATAGTTTTCCAAATCGTTGGACTAAAGCCACATTTTTAGGCAGGTATAACTCGGTATCGTGCCCATTACTAAGTTAAGTAACTCGATTCACTAGCAGGTGCCATCTCCAGAAACTTAATGTGCTAGCGGCAAATTTACTCAAAAACACTACGATCACTTGTAATGAGGCACTTATCAATATATTACTGCACTGAATCTAACAGTGAATTTCTACTTAAAGACATGTACTTGCTCTCAATATTTTTCACCCCGAATGTCTGTAAAGTGGAATCACGCCATTGACGTGATTTAAAAACTTAGGTTTTGAAAATTACTTGTGGGACATTTGTCGGTCCAGTTGGAACTGTAGTAAGGCGTCTGATCACCTGTTCATAAAAGTTGCTGTTGAAAAGGAAACACTTCTAAAACAGCAAAGGACAATTATGAAAGGTTTTATCTATGCCGCATTTGATATATGCATTCGTATATGTTTATGTATATGTATATTTTTTGTATATCTATACATATATCTACTCACAGGGCCGCCGAGAGGAAGGGGGGGGGGGGGCAGGAGGGGCAACTTGCCGCAGGCCCCCTACTTGATAGGGGCCCTTTAAAATGTTTGAGCTTTACGTTTTTGACATAACGAAGATTAAGGACAGTGATATAACCGACTGCAGTTGGGTTGGAGCAATATTTATTGCCCTCAAAATGCAGGGAAACAGCGTTTCAGAGCGTTGGAGCCCCAGCAGGAGGACGAGGGCTTATTATATTTATGACGTCATCAAGGGCCCCAAATCGATATTTTGTCCCGAGCCCCACAAAATCTCTCGGCGGCCCTGTCTATTCATACACATATACACGTACGTACACATATGTACACAGACAAACATATATATATATATATATATATATATATATATATAAGGCCAAAAAACAAAGCCTTATGAAAACAAAATATATCTCTTGTCTAGTATCATGAATCTTGACCGCCAAATATGGATCAACCGATCTTGACAATGAGGGTGAAAAATTTAGTCGATAGAAAATTCCATCAATTCGTCACTCTTGTCGTGTTTAATTAAGATGAATGCGCCATTGCTTCATCAGGGCAAGTAGATTATACCGTTGGACGGTTCTCTCACACCAGTCCATCGTAAAGACAGAGTGCTTGGACAATTGGCGGATCAGACTTTGATCCTTCACGGAACTCTTCCAAAGATAATCTGTTATCCTTATTCTAAAAAGACACCACAGAATGTCCATTTTGATACAAGACTGCATAATTAAATCTAAATCAGTGAACGGGCGTCTGTCAACCAAAATCTTGGATTGCACCAGGATAAAGGCAAATGTTAAGTTTGCCAATTTTCCGGAGGAATCGTGCTGAGAAAAAAATATTGGTGGGGTGCAGGAATAATTATTTCTATAAAAGTAAATGCACCTAAACAACACAACAAAATGATCGCCGGAGGAATAAATTCCAGCTTAACATTTACCAGAGCAGGAGTGCTTTATCGCAATTTGAAATACGAAGAGATAGTCGAGTGTTTTAGATCTGATAAAGCACCTACTGCGAGTATTTTTAGATGTCTTCTAAAATGAACTTCTTAATAGGTTAATTAGCGAAGAAAGTTTGGAAATTTATGTTTTCTCAACCGAAAATATTAACTTCTTCTTCATATATAAAGTCACATGTGTCTTTATCACATATAAAGACCCGATACGCTTATGAATTTTTTTATATTTTCTTTTAGAAATTTTAGACTGTAGTTATATTGCGCACGCTCACTAGTCTCTAGTTAGAGCGCTCTGGCATGGCTTAGATGTACCACATGTGTGGCACATTTGAGTTGCCTATATAATGTAGGCTTCTCCATCCTGCTCATCAGCACTACACTGATGAGGCCCAATAGGCCGAAACTGTTCCGTCTGTAGTTAGATATCGCTCTATGGCCTCTTGGTTCATATTGAGCGCTCTACAGGATGAGTCATGCCGCTAGCGGATTTGCGCACACTCACTAGTCTCTAGTTAGAGCGCTCTGGCATGGCTTAGATGTACCACATGTGTGGCACATTTGAGTTGCCTATATAATGTAGGCTTCTCCATCCTGCTCATCAGCACTACACTGATGAGGCCCAATAGGCCGAAACGGTTCCGTCTGTAGTTATATGTATATAACTACAGACGGAACCGTTTCGGCCTACTGGGCCTCATCAGTGTAGTGCTGACGAGCAGGATGGAGAAGCCTATATTATATAGGCAACTCAAATGTCCCACACATGTGGTACAACTAAGCCATATATAATATATATATATACACATATATATATATTCAAGACGCCAATGTGCATTTTTTAAAATGTTATATCAGGACTTTAGAGAGTGCTTGTGAAATCACGAATCTGAGTAAAATATGTATTAATTAGTTGCCCAGGCTAAGGTAACTAATGTTTTTAGTGCATTGTCGCAGAGGATTCATACAGAATATAGTGGTATAGTGCTATTTGATTTGAGTGATTAAAAATAAATTTAAATTTCATCGTTTTGTTTACCGCTGGGTTTTTGTAGAGCTAGAAAACTAGTCAATGCCTCAGGGATAATAAATATATTAACCCAGGGACATTAACTAATTAAGGCTTACTAAGTGAATTTAAGAACCGTGGTACATTAAAGAAAACCGAGGTGATCGTGAACTAAATATACTTAAGCACTATTTGCGGTATACAAATTTACACAGTGCACATTACAAGGGCTAAATCCAAATCAAGGTTTTGTTACTTAATTTAACAACTTGGAGGGAAAACAAATAAAATTAAAAAAACTACAACATCGAAAACTTGCTTACCTTGTCCATTAAATTAAATATTTTATTAACCTGTTTTTCTGGCGTATTCTCTTCTTCTGGAAGGGACACCATGTTGGACTGGAAATAAAATCAAATAAGATCCGTTTGGAAATCAAATAAGATCCTAGTGCACCTTTTAATACTTTACTTCAAAAACTCAATAACAAATCATGAAGAAAATTAAATACAAATGAAAGTTATTAAAGGGTCGTGTCTTTAAATGTAACAGAGCATTCTTACTTTTCTCCTCAAATTTATGCGGCTTAGAAAACATTCATTTTCCAACTTTCTTCACAAATTATCACATTAAGGGTTTCGTTTTCTAAGTCATCCAAAAAAACTTGCAGTTCGTGCTTAATCAGACCTAAAACACTCGGCTTTAACCCCGATACAATACTCCTGCTCGTTTCTTAAATATTAGATAAAGCGGGCAGCAAATACAGCCATTAAGGCTTTATGTATTCATTACTACTTTATCAAAGTTCACAAAACGGGAGGCAATAGAGGAAAAAGTGGACTCAATCGTCTCCCCGACTCATAAAATCTAGTACTGTTAAAAACTTCGAATATAAATCAAATTTTAGTCAGTATGCACTACTTCTGTTGTACACGTAGGCAAACCATCAGGGCAGCATGAGGGACAAATGCTCCCCCCTCCCTCAAGTGCTTATAATACGGGAAAATCGTGGCAAATTCAGGCAAATTCACATTCAGAAAATTTTACTTGCCGTCCACTTTGGATTAGTGCCCTTTAATTCTGTTTCTTGGAAATCCGCTGAGAAAACCATGAAGGTGTAATTTAATTAAAACCTCTGGAAATCACAGGCAGTGAACATTGAATCATTTGTCCACGAAAGTCACACCTTTGCCCCCATGGGACCACTGTTTACAGACTCGTCCAATTCCGAGAATAAAGAAGCAAACTTGGGAAGGTAAAGTGTCTTAACGCATGACGTCATTTCGTGTGATGCAAAAAGTCTGTCCCTCCAATAAAAATTCCAAGCAGTACCACAGTCAAACAGAGGCTTTCAGGAACAGCTTTGATAAGGGGACCAACGAAATACCTTCTCTTGGCCTTCCCGTTTAAAATAAAGTGATGATGAATGATGCAGAAAACCTGTTTCGCGCACAAAATATTAAATATGGCTTTTTTTTTGTGCCATCAAGAAATTAAACAATAATTCACTTTAATTTCACTTGCACCAATCTAGAAACTTACTCTATTAAACATCTCACATGAGGAAAGTACATATTTTCAAGCCGGCTGCGCGACGAAAATCGGGAGGCAATCCCTTCACTTTAATGACATCAGGGGGGACGACTGTCACCCCATCTCCTTCTTCGGAAGCCCTTGTCCTCAACTACCTGTCGTCACTTACCACCATTTTATAAATTGATCCTACGATGTTCAGCATTTCATCTCTCGTAATGAAACCATCGTTGTCAAGGTCATACAGTTTGAATGACCCTGAAAGGAAAAAAAGATCGTTGGGTTTTCTAATCGTAAGTTTTACGTGAGATTATTGCTACACATGTCCCCTATTTTGCCTCGTTGATCCAACATGACTGCTTCAGTGGTGAAGGTTGCATATCGGTCAATAAGGATAATCCACCAACAGTAACGGGCACCACACAAAAGGAAGTTACGAATTTTTAACAGGAATTTAAGTTGGAAAGCAAAGGAAATTCAAAAGAAAGTTATCAAATTTACCTGAGAACGTTGGAATGAACGTTTCCAAACTTGCAAGGTAACAAACCTAAATTGCAACAAACTAGTAGTGCATATTAGGAATATTTTATTTAGTTTCCCTCTCAGGACCATCGCCATTTTAACAGTGTCCAACATGAACAGTTTATTTTCCAGCAGGAGCAGGGTTGAGGAAGCTCGGTGCTTTGTTTGCAGCTCTCGACGGCGCAAAGCCAAGAATCTTTTGAATATTCTACAAAAGAACGAGATAAGATTCAAATGATGAAAGTAGATCACAAGAAGCTGTTTTTCAGGGGATATGTTGCGATATCGAACGAAGCCGGTTACTACTTCTAAAAAATTCATGAAAGTCGTTGGAAGCTAAAAAGGTTAGAAGTTTATAACTATACATACACGACAACGAAATCTGTTAAATATGCCAAAAACGGTCACATGAATATGTAAGCAATTAAAGCACTCCGTATGGGTGTTTATCGTAACTTAACTAGATCTTTATCTCCTCCGACAGTCTTCAACGTTATTAAGGTGTTTGGTTCGACCATACGTGTTTCTGACTGTGTTAACAGCCTAAATCGTTGGCAATGGAGATAGTTTTACAAACTACGTTCTTGATAAAGCTCCAGTAGCTATAAAATCATTCTAGGTCACTTAAACCGTAGAGAAGAATGACCAATTCATGAATCAGTAACCCACATCGAAAATTGAAACTAACCCTAACCAGACAATAACACTCACTCTATCCTTAACCCAAATAAAAACCATAACACTAACCTTATTTCTACCCCCAGTCCGAACCCTAATCTTAATCCATACCCTTATCTCCCTACTTCTTACTCTCACACTGTTGGTTACTTCGTCACTCAGTCCTAACGGGGACATCACAAGGTAAAATAGGGAATTGACGCCTCTGAGTCACTGGCTACTGAGTTTGAGGATAGGTAACTTACAAGGATTACTGACCTTGGAAAGCCTAAGAACATTCGCTGAATATTCGATGGTACCTTACCTGTCTGATAGACATTGTACATAGGATAAACAGAAATATGAAAGAACAATCTGTATAGTACGTTCCTGGAAGATTACGATGCGACAACCCTTGGAACCAAGGCAGAGGTATGAAGGGAAGTTTTGCGATCACTCTTCCGTCGAAACTACAGATGCAAAAAATGGGCGTTCGTCAATCCAAGTGGTGTATTCCCAAGCACATGGAAACCACGCATATTAACAGCTACGAGGAAAATAGTGGCCAGGACTTAATTGCAATTGAATGTGACGCCCAATGACCACATGAAAACCAAATCACCGGAGTAAAACAAATGTGAGCGCTAAGTGTCGAAACATTCAGCTATAGAGGCAAAAATCAAAAATATATTTTTCTTGATAAGTAAACTAGCTACAATTTATTTTCACCTTGTGTAGCTACTGACACTATTTACTTAATAAAGTCTTTATAATAATAAATTCTTTATTTATACTGTTAAAAAAAATCCCATCAGCATAAAAGCTGGCAAAAATCACGGCAAAAATCTACGGCAACTTCACGTCACCATTCCTTTGTTTAATGGATTGCTTTTTTGTATTTTTTTGACTTTGAAGTAGGATTCTTTGAAGTTCGCCACCAGATCAGCAACCTAATTTTGGTTAAAATAACTTCCACAAACTGTTTGATGGGTCGCGATGGATTTGGAAGATAACAGCTCCACTCTTATAAATTTCAATGTCTTACAAACTTTATCATTCGTGGTAAAATGTACAATAGTCGCCATCTTTTTGTCACGGTAGATTCGCAGAGCGTCTCACCGGCCTTCAAAAGGTCGCAGGTTCCGTCCTCCTTCATTGCCTGAAACGTTTCGTGAAGATTTGAGTTCGATGAACCTGTTACACATCGTCTAGTATGACTCGACGCTCACAAGGACACTAAACCCACTGCGCCATTTTCTAACCTAATAAATTCGAAGGACGTTCGTGATGGTCCACAAACACTAGCTTTGCCCAGAATTTATGGGTCACGTTAATATTAAACAATGTAAAGTCTATACGGATAAACTGTACGTACATTGAATTAAACATTCCCATTAAAGCTGTGAAGGTAAATCCTATGGCAAACATGGACTTCATCTTCACCTGAAATGGAAAAGCTCCGAATGGAATAATATTGTTATGATGATAATAATAATATGATTGTAGTATACCAGTGTTCGTCCTGCGGTATATAATGTTGTCTCAAGTACAGTATTTCATATCTAACCCAATAATTTTAGAGATATAAGAGTCCACAGACTGCAGGTTAAAACAGAAACTGTTGGAAACCACCTTAAGTAACAATGTGCCTCCCCTGTCATTTTCTACCCCAGGCTTTTTCCTGTCTACAGCACAACTAATGCACATTTTTTGACCATTAATCCATTAAGAGACAAGGGTGCACTTTAGTATTTTATTTCAGTTCGGCTAATGCCAGACAATTTTACTCGTCAAAGGGACAAGCACTGCACATTAATGAGTTAACAGCCATCTCCTTGACCTATTAAGGGGCAAGGGCTTAGTTAAGTATATTACTCCAGCTAATGCCAGATGGACTTTGCCCTTAATAAGTTAATATGCATTTTTAGCTCATATGTCAGAGAAATCTGAAGCAAAGACTGATTTTAATGGTGTATTGGAGGAGATGGTTTATATTTGTAGGTGAGATTCATAGGTGGGTTAATGCAGCATCAAAAGGGAAAAGACTGAGTGCTGAGTAAGGGTTTCCCAATTCAAAGTTATTCTTGATAATATAAACAGTTTTAGGTGGGGGCTATTTACTTGAAAGCTGTGAAAAGCAGTGCTGATCCTTTGGAGGATATACAGTAATATTACAGAATGCATAATCCAAAAATAAGGTAAAATGCCCATGGAATTTCGGATTACTGAACATTAAAATCCATTAAATTACCTTGGGTCCCAGGGGTTAAGCCTACCTATCCTTCGACTCTTGACCAGCATTTGGATTTGTCAATAACAGAAATGCTTTTTATCTTCAAGGTGCTTTGAGATACAAATCAGCTGTTAAAAGCAGCAAATTTCATAATACACATATATTGACTACACTGTGATTTTTGCTGGCAACCATTACTCACCATTGACAAGTCTCTATTGTTGTTTTTTAGCTTCTCTTCCACTCGTTCTAGTGGCAAGGAAGGAATTTGAGTAACGCATGACATTGCTATGTACAGTCAGGTATTTGACTGTCCAAATAGTGGTCATGTTTGAAAATTTTACTTGTTTTTGGTACCTATTTTCTTCTTTTGTCCACCAGACATGTAAGAACTGTACTGTATCAGGATCAAAACATGCTGTAAGATATCACCGATGGCACGGATTTAACCAGATATCGAGACGGATTCAACCAGAATAAAAACACACAACAACATGTTCGTTTACTTCTCCTCCTCACTCTTTACGCATGCTCATTACATCAAGGGGGGGAAGAGATGCAAAGTTACAAACACTACATTCCTCCCTTCTTCAAAGTGAAAGTTAAACAATAAAAATTAGAACAATGTCTGTTTTGAGTCAGTTCCATACTAAACAACATTACAAATATAACTCGAATCTGTCCAAGTTTCTGCTTTATAGTTTTTTCTAGTTCAGGTTGGATATTGATTGACAAAACCAAGTACATAATCCTTAAACTTGGCTGGCATCTTCCGGTTCCTACTTGGACGCCAGTAGACATCACTACCATGACTTGGCAAGGAATCCATATTTGTTTGGGGTTGGGAACATGCTGGCATGTCCAGGTCCGCTGGTTCAGGGCTTGAGTTCGTGGGTTCACTTGATCTGTGGTTGGGTATGTCAATCAGGGTTCCCTGTGGTTCATTTATCTTGTTTTCTTTGGGGCTTAGTGGGGTTGATGCTGCACTTACGTCACCAGTAGATTGCTCTAAGCGTTTCTTTACATGTGTTACATTCTTTCGATACTGAACTCCATCTGCTTCCACGACCACGCTGTTGCCGTGTTTCTGAACTACTGTAAAAGGATTTGGTCTGAATAATGTGGATAACTTGTTTCTTTTCTCCTGCCTCAATAACACAGTGTCACCTTTTTGGATGTTACTGTCACAGGCCTTTCTCCTGTTGTCTGCATACACTTTCCCTTTTTCTTTCCTTTCACTATCATGGTCTTTCACTTCACTTTCTGTCCGAACCTCTGACAGTTGGGGTAACTTTGTTCTGTACGTCCTTCTATAGAGAAGTTCTGCTGGACTTATTCCAGTCGTACTGTGTGGTGTGCTTCGATACATTATCAGGAAGTTATCTAATTCTGACTTCAGGTCATGACCCTCTGCTTGTGCAATCTGTAGCCGCTTTAGGATACTACGGTTCTGTCTCTCGACTTCACCATTAGCTTGGGGCCATAGTGGTGTATTCCTTCGGTGTTCAATTCCATTCTTCTTTAAATATGTCCTGAAGTGGTCACTTGCAAACTGTGGTCCATTATCTGTTCTGATTGAGAATGGCAACCCATGAGTAACAAACACTTTGTTCAGTATAGACACAATCTTCTCTGCAGTTGTGGACTTTGTAAATTCTAGCTCAAAGAATCTACTGTAATAATCTACCACAACAAATATGTAGTCAACTGACGGTAATGGACCTAGCAAGTCACATGCTAAGTGTTCCCATGGTGCATTGGGTAGTTCGGTGCGGCTCATTGGTTCTGGTTTGGTAGGTTAAGACACTACCATGGCAATGCTTGACAACCATGGCAATGCTTGCAAAACCTCTCAGCCTCTTTATCGATTCCAGGCCACCATACTTTACTTCTCAGCCTCTGTTTCATTGCTACGATTCCAGGATGACCCTCATGGGCTAACTTAAGTACCTGTGTGCGAAGTGTTTGTGGTATTACAATTCTAGTTCCACGCAACACAAGCATTCCAATAGCACATAATTCTCTGCGAACTGGTACGTACTGTTTGAACTTCATGCTATGCCAGTTCCCTGTGAACAGACTTTCTCTTACACTCTCTAGCTCTGAGTCATACTCTGATGCCCTCTCTACTTTACGGGTTGTCATAGCAATGGGTGTTGATTCTGTTGCCACTAACTTCACATATTCATCAATGTTACCTCCTTGATCAGGGGATTGTGCTGGGGCTAATAGCCGTGACAATGAGTCTGCTATATTCTTAGGTCCTGGGATGTACCTCACAGTGAACGTATATGGTTGCATTCTCAGTAGCCACCTCTCAATTCTTGCACATGTCTTCGACTTGGGTGAGAATATACATTCTAAGGGCTTATGGTCAGTTAGTAGTTGAAATTCCGATCCATAGATATATGCATGAAATCTTTCACAAGCCCATACAATTGCAAATGCTTCCTTCTCAGTCTGTGAGTACTTTTGTTCTGTGCTGCTCAAGCTGCGACTTGCATAACTAATCACTCTATATTCATCTCCTTGCTCTTGAACTAGTACTGCCCCTAGTCCAACTGGACTTGCATCTGCAATTACCATAGTTAGTGCACTCTTGTCAAAATAACCCAAGGTTTCAGTATTTGATAGTCGCTTCTTTAACTCGTCAAATGATTCTTGCTGTTCTGTCCCCCACACAAATGGTTCTTGTGCCTTTGTAAGTTTACGTAGTGGTGCTGACACCGTAGCGAGATCTGGGATAAAACGAGCCATGAAATTCACAAGTTCCAAGAAGCTCCTCACTTCACTAGCATTCTTAGGCTCACGAGCATCAACGACTGCCTTAACTTTAACTTCTGCTGGCCCAATTCCATGTGCCGATAACACATGTCCCATGAACTCCAGGTGTGACATCTTAAACTGACACTTGTCACGGTTAAATGTGAAACCTCTCTTACTCAGCACTTGCACAACTCTCTCAACTCTCTTGTCATGCTCTTCTTCAGTTGGTGCATGCACAACTACATCATCAAGAATGTTATGGGCTCCCTCGCACTCCTGTAAGACCTGCTGAAGGATTTTCTGATACATCTCGGGAGCACAACTTACACCAAACATGAGTCGTTTGTATCGGTATAGTCCCTGATGGGTTGCAAAAGTGGTAATGTCCCTTAACTCAGGTGCTAGTTCAATTTGATGGTAGGCTGAATTCAGATCTAACTTGCTAAAGAATTTACTCTGATTCAAATCTTGCAAGACCTCATCAATTGTGGGTATTGGATACCGTTCGCGTTTCACTGCAGTGTTGGCTTGCCGCATGTCAACACACAAGCGGATATCACCTGACGCCTTTGGTACTACCACAACTGGGGAAACCCATGAACTTGGTCCATTGACTTTCTCTACAATGTCCAGTTCAACCAGCTCATCCAGTTTCTGGCTTAGTTTATCTCGTAAATGATAAGGTACTCTGCGCATGGGTTGGGCAACAGGTTCAACCTCATGGTCAATGGGTATTTTCAGCTGAAAATCCTTGAGTTTACCAATGCCCTCACAACAATTGGGGTATTTATGCAATATGTTTGACTGTTCTGAGTTATTTCCACCCGTATGTTGTATAGCATTGACTCCTGGGCCTAATTTCAATACTCCCAAAGCTTTAGCGGTTTTTCTCCCAAGTAGAGCTTGCCCTTCTCCCTCAATAACCATAAACTCAGCATTATCTACAGCTCTCTCTCCAACTGACACTTTTGCAGTGAACATTCCTGCAACAGTTAGTGATTGTTTACTACCATATGGGTAAAGGTTGTGTGAGCATTTCTTGGACTCACAGTGGATCTGATTAGACTTCAGATGTTCCCACAACTTCCTATCAATGACACTACAGGTTGCTCCAGAGTCAATAATCATGGTAATGGGTATTCCTCCAACAACAACAGTTATTTTACCATCATTAGTGTCATTGGGTTTATCAATAACAATAAAGGCATACCGTGTTCCATCACTAGGTTTGTTTTCAGTTCCCGCTTGTCTTACCTTATCATGTTTTCCTTTTCCTCCAGTAGCCCTCTGAAATTTCCTCTGTTTTGTCTTGCAAACACTCTCGAAATGGCCAGTATTTTTGCACTTCCGGCACTGTTGACCTTTAGCTGGGCATTTGGGATGGTCAGCCTTGTGACCTTCAAAACCACAGCGATAACATTTGGGTTTACCTTCTCCAATTTTTTTCTTGAAGTAAGGTTTCTTTTTCACCACATTAACAGCTTCATTCTGGTTCTCTTCGATCGAACTAGCTTGCCTTTCTGCGTCTTCCATTGCACGAGCAATTTCACGTAACTTTTGCAGTGTCAAGTCTCGACCTTTCTGGAGTAATCTCAGTCGAAGTTTGTGTGATAAACAACCACTGATAACTTGATCCCGAATTTGCTCCTCAACTGCTGCATTTGCTCCAAAATCACAGGTCTGGGCTTTGTGTCGAAGCCTCGTAATGTACTGTTCGATATTTTCGTTAGGTAATTGCTTGACTTCCCGAAACGCTAACCTTTCATATGGAGTATTGGACTGAGGTTTGAAATGCGTGTTCAACGCTCTCGTGGCCTTCTCATAAACGTCGCTTTCATCGTCTGTTATTTCCTGCAGGGTAAAATATATATCCTGTACTCTCATGCCAGCCGTATGTAATAGCAGTGCTTTCTTTTGTGCCGGGTTGGTAACCCCTTTCCCAGCAGCGAACAACTCAAACGCGCAAAGCCATCTTTCCCATCGAGAAGCTAATGCCGACGATTCGGTGCAATCAAAATGTCCTAATCCTTGGATTTCTGTTAAAGAAACGGTCGCCATCCTCGTCGCCAGAAAATGTACTGTATCAGGATCAAAACATGCTGTAAGATACCACCGATGGCACGGATTTAACCAGATATCGAGACGGATTCAACCAGAATAAAAACACACAACAACATCGATGCAATTGAAGAACCAGGCGGAAAACGTATTCGAATGATGAAAATCAATGCCCAGCAAAAAATTCTTAACACAGGCATATTTGTGTCAAAAGGTTTGTTGAGATCTAACGTTTCGTTGCTTAAGACGCAACATCATCAGAGAATGAAAAAAAGACGATGAGACAATCATTAAAATATTATTACAAAGCTAATTAGCATAAATTTGGCGTTTGAGAGGAAATAGGAAGTGATGAGATGTCAGAGGTGGCGAAGAGGGTACAGGCAATCAGAATAAGGAAAGAGGAATTGAGCTTGATTGTGAGTTGAGGGTAGGATTAAGTTTGTGGATGAGTAAGCTTTCCCTGATGAGGAGTTCATGAGTGATTGATGAAGAGGAGTGAGAGAGGATGGTGAAATCGTCTGATGTAGTGGGATGACCAGTGTCGTGGTGATGTGATAGAATGTTTGTTGTGGAGGGGTTAGCACGCTCTTTGCCAGTAAGGGCTGAGATACCCAAGTGATCGGCAATCCGTGTGTGGAGAAGTCGGCTTGTTTGGCCTACATACGACGCATTACAGCATCGACACTTAAAAAGATACACAACACGGGATTTTAAACCATTGGGCATCCTGTCCTTAAAAGAAAAGAAGTGTGCTAGGCGGAGCGACGGACGGAAAACAAAACGAATAGAAATATGAGGGAAGGCCTGTGAGCAAAGCTTACGGATTTGTGTTCGAATCTGGAGGCTGTGTTGTCCAGTGAAGGGAAGGCAGAAGTATATAATCTTTTTAGGTGCAAGGGAAACTTTGGGTACGGGCGAAAATTTGTTGTCTAAAAAACGGCGAATACAATTGTCTAGAAAATTTCGGGGGTAGCCGTTGAGAGAAAATAGTTTCTTAAAATTATCAAGTTCGGAGTGAAAAGTAATGTAGGTCGAACAAACGTTAAAATAGCGATTTAAAAGAGACATAACTAGACCTTTTTTGTAGGTAAACGGAATAAAGCTATCAAAATTTGTATATAGGCCGGTAAAGGTGGATTTGCGAAAGACGGAGGTGGTGAAATAGCTATTATCTCGTGTGATTTTAACATCAAGAAATGATAATGATTTGTTAATTTCATTTTCAACAGTATAAACAATATTAGGGTGCTGACGGATTAAAAAGTTAAGAAAAGCGTTTATGTGGTTATTGGAACGAAACAATAAGAAGCAGTCGTCAACATATCTACGATACAAAACAGGTTTAAAGTCAGACGGACAGAGTTCAAGCCAATTTTGTTCATGCCATGAGAGAAAAATATCCGCAAAAAGCGGTCCCAACGGAGACCCCATGGCTACACCATCTATTTGTTCGTAGAGAACACCGTTAAATAAAAAATGACAATTTTTAACAGATAATTGTAAAAGTTTTGTAAAATCAACCCTATTGAAACCATGAAAATGTGTGCAGTTGGAGAATAATTTGGTAACAATGATGTCAATCGTTTCATCCAAAGGGATGTTGGATTAATTCTGATAATTAAAAAGGATTAATTCTGATAATTTAATCATGGCAAGCTTTGATATCAAGTCCCTCTTTACCAACATCCCTTTGGATGAAACGATTGACATCATTGTTACCAAATTATTCTCCAACTGCACACATTTTCATGGTTTCAATAGGGTTGATTTTACAAAACTTTTACAATTATCTGTTAAAAATTGTCATTTTTTATTTAACGGTGTTCTCTACGAACAAATAGATGGTGTAGCCATGGGGTCTCCGTTGGGACCGCTTTTTGCGGATATTTTTCTCTCATGGCATGAACAAAATTGGCTTGAACTCTGTCCGTCTGACTTTAAACCTGTTTTGTATCGTAGATATGTTGACGACTGCTTCTTATTGTTTCGTTCCAATAACCACATAAACGCTTTTCTTAACTTTTTAAACCGTCAGCACCCTAATATTGTTTTTACTGTTGAAAATGAAATTAACAAATCATTATCATTTCTTGATGTTAAAATCACACGAGATAATAGCTATTTCACCACCTCCGTCTTTCGCAAATCCACCTTTACCGGCCTATATACAAATTTTGATAGCTTTATTCCGTTTACCTACAAAAAAGGTCTAGTTATGTCTCTTTTAAATCGCTATTTTAACGTTTGTTCGACCTACATTACTTTTCACTCCGAACTTGATAATTTTAAGAAACTATTTTCTCTCAACGGCTACCCCCGAAATTTTCTAGACAATTGTATTCGCCGTTTTTTAGACAACAAATTTTCGCCCGTACCCAAAGTTTCCCTTGCACCTAAAAAGATTATATACTTCTGCCTTCCCTTCACTGGACAACACAGCCTCCAGATTCGAACACAAATCCGTAAGCTTTGCTCACAGGCCTTCCCTCATATTTCTATTCGTTTTGTTTTCCGTCCGTCGCTCCGCCTAGCACACTTCTTTTCTTTTAAGGACAGGATGCCCAATGGTTTAAAATCCCGTGTTGTGTATCTTTTTAAGTGTCGATGCTGTAATGCGTCGTATGTAGGCCAAACAAGCCGACTTCTCCACACACGGATTGCCGATCACTTGGGTATCTCAGCCCTTACTGGCAAAGAGCGTGCTAACCCCTCCACAACAAACATTCTATCACATCACCACGACACTGGCCATCCCACTACATCAGACGATTTCACCATCCTCTCTCACTCCTCTTCATCAATCACTCATGAACTCCTCATCAGGGAAAGCTTACTCATCCACAAACTTAATCCTACCCTCAACTCACAATCAAGCTCAATTCTTCTTTCCTTATTCTGATTGCCTGTACCCTCTTCGCCACCTCTGACATCTCATCACTTCCTATTTCCTCTCAAACGCCAAATTTATGCTAATTAGCTTTGTAATAATATTTTAATGATTGTCTCATCGTCTTTTTTTCATTCTCTGATGATGTTGCGTCTTAAGCAACGAAACGTTAGATCTCAACAAACCTTTTGACACAAATATGCCTGTGTTAAGAATTTTTTGCTGGGCATTGATTTTCATCATTCGAACACAACAACATGTTCGTTTACTTCTCCTCCTCACTCTTTACGCATGCTCATTACATCAAGGGGGGTGGGAAGAGATGCAAAGTTACAAACACTACAAGAACTTGTTTCTTTCTTTCTTTCTACTATAATGAGAACAACAGATAATGAGAAACTTTATAACATGAAATCTATGAAATCTTAAAACATTCTAAATTGTGTCAAATCATAAACTGGTGGGTGATACCAAGAGAAAACTACTAACTATACATTTAACCCTCCAAGTTGGCTGCCAATACAACAATAAGTTCTGTTAATGTTGGTAATTAAACTGTTCATTAAACTATTTACTGTATTTTCTCAATTAAGAACAGTAGCACTTTTTAAATTTTTAGTGTTTTGGATGTGGAGCTCATTCACGGGTGGTATTTATTTGAGGGCAGCATTCTTTAAAAAATCACAACAATTGTACACAATAACAAGCAAATGTTAACAACTGAAAAACATTCTAATACAGGAGAATAAATTTCAGAGGCTGGTTTAGATTGAGTTGTACTGCACATGTATTTTAGTTTGGCTCCCCGAACAATTCAGTTTGATGATGCTTCGATTAAGTGCTGCATTGTTGTGAATGAATGCATTGCTTGTTCAAGGGCAGCACTCTTTAATATTTTTGCTCTCACATGCGGTGCTTAATTAGGGATGGAGCTAAATTGGGTAAATATGGTAATCAGTTTGCCTTTCTGCCTGCCATATTTGGTTGGCTACTAAATGTTTTTGCACTGGTATCTTTAGGATATCAATGGGAAACCTACACTTGGAGGGTTGATGAAATTACTTAAGCAAAAAGTAAATCTCACGCAGGCAGAAAAGTAAATTTATAGACACAGGAAAAAGCTAATAAGCCAGAAACTCAACTCTATATTTGAAAGAGAAAACAAACAATAGTAGGATAATCTTCAAGATGAACAAGTTGGTACTCAGGGATTTCCAATTTTATAAGTTTCACAGATCCGAAATACTTCAGTTAACAACGAAAATTTCTTACTGTATAATGATTAAAAACCGTCTTTTATGGGACTGCATGAAAATGACAAATAGCACTCACATTACATTGAAAATATGGACAAATATCACTCGATTCAAGAAATTTAAACCAACCCAACGACGCTGCATGTGAACTGGTCTGAATCTTGAGGTTTAGACATGAAATCAAACTTCATAATATCACTCAAAAATGCAGGTTTAACTATAATAAACAAATCAAATTAACCGTACTTTCGGCTAGAAGTGCAGTGAATACAGGAATAAATAAAATTAGTACTGCATCTGCCAACATTTTATCACTCTACTTGTCACTTCGGTCAACTTTAGTGAGGTTGAAATGAAGCTGTACACTGTACGAAGGGAGGGGAGAGACAGTAGCTGAACGTAGCTGGTTTTGAGACGAGTTCCCAGGATCTGGTTGTTGAAAACACTGATGGTTGAAAAAGACATTAATTTCAATTTTGCTTGTCCTCATTTAATGGTACCTGCTACTTGATTAAGTTTAATGTAAAAATTAGCTTTTTTCTACGGCATATCTCGATTTTGTGTTGAAGCAGCATTATTGACAAGGCATTAAGTGCGCTAACAATATCTCACAAGGGTAGGTGGGGGGGTGGGGGGGTGGGTGGGTGAGCGGAGAATCCAAGGTTTCTGCTAAGCGGTGGGAATATAGATTCTCACCACTTCGGCACCCAATTCGAAATGGTACGGGTTCGGTAAGGGATGTCCCTCGTGCCACTGTGTGGGTCCCGAGTGTTTTTTCTGAGAAAAATTAGGTGGGGGTGTTTTGCGTTGCGTGTGGTGTGGGTGCACATATGGTGATGTAATGTGTGCGGAGAGTTGTGCATGGCGTATGTGTGCCTGTATGCGCGTATATGTAAGTGATTTAATGTCACTAAACATGATTTTAGAAAGACTTCTGATAAAAGAAATAATCTTAAAACAATCAGGAGTAAAGTTGTTTTCATACAAGCCGGCTCCATGTCGCCTCTGCCGGGTGTGCGAGGAAGTGATGAAAAACACACTCCTCATGAAATCGGTCTCATGGGTATCGACGAATTAAAAAGTTAGCATTTTGATTGATCATACTGAGATTGAATTTCGATCTTGTAAGTGTGCAATATTAGCCATGAAGAAGAGAAAATTCCAGAAATATGAAGGTACAGAGTTGCCAGACCATAAAATCAAAGTTATCCAGAGGAAGGAGTCCTACAAGTTCAACTCTGAGTGTGAAAAAAAAAAACCGGAAAAAACGCCAGTAACATTATTCCGACCCCTGAATAAACTAATAATTTGGTCCCAGTATAGTTTAAAAGGAAGGAAATCAAAGCTGACTTTCAAAGACTTTTCTATCTGTAGGATACCTTTAAGTAAGTGCATAATGACTTTCATCTCAGTGCAATAAAAATTCCATTTCAATATGTCAAAGTGTGTCCAATACCATACCCTGCCTCGCTAGCATGTTGTATATAACACGGTTTCTCTCGCTCGAGCAAATTCACGAGCAATACTCTACTTTCAGAGACTGCGAGCCTCTTAACCTAGTTTACTAAGGTGATGTACCTGCACGTGCCATGTGGTATGTTTAGACTGCCGAAGTCAACTGAAAAATGTTGACTAGAGCGGGATTTGAACTCGCACCTTCGGGATACCGCTCCGCCGCTCTACCTGTTGAACTATTTTTCAGTTGACTTCGGCAGTGTAGGTTAATTGTGAAGTTTCGTTTCATAATACCCTGAGGATGATTCTGAAATAGTATGTTTAGATCTAGTATAACGTTTGAGTTGTAGTTGACAACTACTGCGCGTTTTAGAGGGACAAATCGGTCAAACGTGCTGTCGTTCAGAACAATTATTCGCAATATGTCGTGCTGTTCTTGATGGATTTTAATCTGCTTTCAGAATAAATTTTCGAAATCCTTTTCATTTGAATTGAACTGATCACTTTCATAACTAAACTTAGGATAATGAAGGCAGTCAAAAGAATAACGTATTTTTAATTCGTCTAATAACTGAAAATGTTTTCCCAAGTTCGTCCAGACGGATTACACGTTCCAAGTAAAAAAATTGAGCAATTTAATCATTTGTCCTTGAAAAGTTTTGCAAGTGAAATCGAGCTGCAAGTGACTGGAGGTATTCGGTAGTAGCACTGGATTGTGGGTAATTTCGAAAAGAAACGGTTGACACATGCCTCTAGGGGTCAAGTACTTCTTTTCAAAATAATGCGAAGAATACGATATTATTAACACTCGGTTAAATAAGCTGATTGTTTTCTATTCAGAACAAAGACATAGCTTTAAGTAATGTGAATGCTCTTGGTGCATGCTGCCCTATGTACTTGTATAAATAATTATAAATTTGCTTAGTCGGGACACCAGCCGACGTTGTAACGTAATTATTAACGCTTGGTGGAATTGAACCCCCAAACGAGATTTTTTAAATTTCCTCACGACCTTTTACCCACAACCCAAACGAACAGTAAACTACTCTACAAATATTTTTTCGTTAATTTTAGAGGCATGTCTTAGGGTTTACAAATCAACCAATGACGTGGACGTCCAGAAGTAAATTGTCGAATATTTAAAGCATGCACCACACAAGTCGGGTGGCTCAAGATACAAAGTATGTATCCACACCGTCGCTAGTCGCTGTCCAACATGTTTAATTTTGTAGAATTAAGATGTTTATTTGTAGGTGCTGCGCAACAAGAATCCAAGTACGTACCAACGTCAAATAACTGTCACGTCCTCAACACCTACACATTGCTTATTCAGTTTCATGCACGACTACCTCTACATTATGTAGTGTGATATGTTTAAAAAACGAGCAGGAGTGCTTTATCGGATATAAAACACAAGGCGATAGTCGAGTGTTTTTGATTTAATAGAGCAAGTACTGCATGTTTTTTAAATGGCTTAAAAAACAAATCCCTTAATACGCCAATTCGTGAAGAAATGTTGAAAATTAATGTTTTCGAAGCCCAGTAAATTGGAGGAGAAAAGTAACCATGTTTTTATCACGTATAAAGACACGACACGGTTATGATTTTCTTTTGTATTTTCCTCATAAATTTTTAATGAGATTTTTAAGTAATATTTAAAAACCGAGCAGGAGTGCCTTATAAGGGATTTAAAACACGAAGCGATAGCCGAGTGTTTTAGATCCGATAAAGCACGAACTGCGAGTTTTTTAAATGTCTTCTGAAATTCACTCCTTAATACGTTAATTCGTGAAGAAAGTTTTGAAATTTATTCTTCGTAAGCCGAAAAAATTGAACTTCTTCATATATAAAGGCACATGTATCTTTATCACATATATAGATCTGACACGCTTATGATTTTTTGTCTTTTCCTCGTGAATTTTTTATGAATTTTACAATGCTATTTACATTTTACTTCTAAATGTGTCAGTGTTATAGATGTACGATTTATAGCCATGTGCAGGTTGACTTCACCATGGTTATAAGTTTGTACAACGTGCCTCAAGCAAAAGCATTAGTGTGGTATTTTTGTTGTTGTTGTCTTTGTCCATCTAATTCTTTGTCTTCTTTTTCAGAACCGTAAACATGTATCAGCCGAGCAACAAAGCTGCAGATGGACAGTGAAGTCGTGGTCGTGAAATAGTATTTTAGACTTTAGTCTCACGTTGATAGGCCTGTATCTTACATCATGTATTCGGCGTTAATAAACCGAAAAGTTTTGTAACCAATTGTACATAATTCTCAAAGTTTCAATGTAGTCTGTAATAACGATTGTTGTTTGCTCGAAAACTTGAGCTGTTGATGGCTAAATACATGGTCAAAATTTTTTAACTTTCGTGGTTACATGTTATGGCGAGTTGCCTTGCTATTCCTAGATTGGAATCGTGCTGAGTTATGTGTCCGACATTAAAAAGTAATCAATCGTACTTGCTATAAATGAGGTACATATTTAAATATATTTCTGAAAGTCAATTCGTGAACATTTCTCTTATGCGAATTAAATTTTGCAATGGAAGCAACTGATAGTTTTCTTGAATGTTACAGGAAAGTTGTATGAACGTTAAGTTGTCACGTTATTCTGAAAGTTAGTAGGCCGCTCGTGAGAGTCCACAAAATAACGTTCCTATTGTAAATTCTTTGTTTTCATATTTATATACACCTCTCTAAAGTGTGCACATACGTATATCTATTATTTTTAATAACAATCCTTAACTACAACTCCCGCCCAAATCCTCATGCTCCAATCATTATCTGATTGGCTACTGTCACATGACGTCACAACAGTTCCCACAACGTGGAATTACAACGTTGTGCAGACGTTCCACCACCATGACTGTGACTGACCTGTCGTAAAAAGAAACATGGGGAGTTACAAAGCCTATGTGAACTTTTTCAAACTAGTATACAAGCCAAAAGACCAAACTTTTCAGCCTTGTGGCACCAAAATTTTTATTTTGATGGAAAAGGATGCACGGAATAAATCAAGTCAAAATGGAAGGGTTAAAAGTTCTGCTTTACATTTTACGCTATCAAACTTGTCTGGACGTCATAAAGTGCCGGAACTCACCATTCTGTCTTTCTGGAATATAACTCTTCGTTAAAACGTGTCGAACAAGTGATGCTGACACTGCGGCTGCAAAAAGTTGCCACTCTTCATTCTTGGTACCGTCCGCCCAATCTGAAATGGCCTTGCAGACTATCCAAGGGATCCTAAAATGCCCACAAATATTATACAGTCCTGAAAAAGACCAAAATATGTTAAAATTGATTGAAGAACACGATGTTCTGTATAGTGTCCAGTGATTGTGTGTGGTGTCTTTTTGCGTTTCCTTGCGTATGAACCAAGGTAGGTGAGCACGAATACTACGCTCATGAACTGCGGTCGATGCTGCCTGTCACGTCCTTTAATGGTATATTACAGCTGTCACAGGCAAAGTACCTAATGTATCAAACCTAAGCAAGTTGTAAATTACAAATACAAGAGCAAGGAATATCTTTGAACACAACTAAAGAGAACAGGAACGTAACATTTCTAAAAGTTTATAACGGTTTTTTATAAATCCAAACTTCAAAGCCGCTGAAAGGTCTAAGCCTTCGGGAGCTTGAAAAAGATTAATTTTTCGCACAACGGGAAACTAACAACTGAAAAATCATTCAGTGGCTTTCAAATTACCCCAATAAGACTGTTTATATGGACCTGTTTATATAAGACAGAGCTCAACTTCAAACAATCCTATAAAAGAGCCACAGTGAATTTCTCCCAATGATAATATTAGCCGTGGTTTACTTTCTCTCGTGTAAACGTCCTTTGTGAGAGATTTATATAGCATACTAATAAATTTTCAACTGCGTTTGATGTTTTTACAAACACTGTTGAATTACGGAATTCACCTTTTCAGTCATCGATTTTCCCTTTTTGTTCTAAGCTTCGATCCGAAGTGTCTAAAGGATCAAGTTTTACACTAGAAAACCTGCAATAACTTTTCTCGCAGAAGTATTTTTAGATAACTTTCACTCTGACGGACATTGCCAAAAACACATTTCCAGAGCTCAGAGAATTCGCAATTTACCAGCGAAGCGCCACCCCGTACTTCCCCAGTTGAAAGTTTGTGGCGAATTATGTTTCAGGGATCATATTTGCGCCTCAATATCAAACAGTTTCCGACGCCGGGTGACTCCCCATTACAAATATAGGAAACGTCAAGGACCACCCGAATACCATGAAACACTAGTGTTTTCTCCACTCAGATATAGAGGTTGTCTTCGATAACTGTAAGTGACAGATTAGACAGGAGCAGCCAAACCATTGGAAATCCAATACAGTGCAGAAGCGCATGTTGTATATTACTTATGATGCGCTAATGCATCTAAATGACTATACCGACCGATTTGGAGATTCTGGTCTTTTTAGAGAAAGCAAATTCCGAAAAAGAAAGTCATCTTTTAACTTAAGATTTAAGTTAACGAAATATGAAAACTGTGAAATAGTGATATTTCGATTTTATTGCAAAATCATCTTCAGACCAAGTGAACTAACATAAGCGGACCTAAGGTTTATATATACATGGGAAAGTGATTACATCATTGATGAAGAATAGGGTAGGCGTAAATAGAGTAGGCGTTTCCTCAATTCTTCATCAATGATGTAATCACTTTCCCATGTATATATAAACCTTAGGTCCGCTTATGTTAGTTCACTTGGTCTGAAGATGATTTTGCAATAAAATCGGAATATCACTATTTCACAGTTTTCATCTTTCGTTAACTTAAATCTTAAGTTAAAAGATGGCTTTCTTTTTCAGAATTTGCTTTCTCTTATATTTTTTGAAATTGTCGGCTGGTCAAGGTTTTTGGTCTTTTTAGCTAAGTAAAGGTACATCTACACCGATCGCGAGCGAACATTTTAGAAACAAGTAAATATGTAAGCACCTAAACCGGACGCCAGCTACGTGAGCGTCCAAATTTAATTGAGCGAGCAACTTGAATCATATAAAAGTATGTTCTATGTTTTCGTACCCCACCCACGCGAGGAAATGAAGAAGGACTAATCGGAAAAGAGGAACTCAACCCCATGCAAGAGCTGTCAACATAGATTACAGCCACAACAAAGATCAATTAACAAAACTGAAAGATGGACGATAAACCTATGAAAATAAAGTAATAAGCAAATCCCGAAAAAAACCACCTTATAAATTAAGTTTGGTAATATCCTGTAGTACTTATTTGTGCGTTGTCTTCGCATAAAGGTCAATCCACTTGATTACGATACGCTCTTTGTTTTTCATTTCTTTAATTATGTCGTGCACGCACGGCCGTTTCTGTTGTCTTCGACGTGTCTGACGTAGAAAGAGAAGCGCCGCTACTTCACCAGTCTCTGTAATGGAGATCTTAGTTTAGGAAGACTTTATTTAAGTTTTCATGCTTGGTCAGAATAAGCGCAATGTATTAAATTATCCGTCGCGCTCCGTTTTCGTGACGGAAGCATCGCTCGTGTCGTTCGCGTCCGGTCTAGATGCACCTTTAATCTAAAGAAATGTTTAACGATTCTGTATCCGATTTACAAGAGCTAAAATATTTTTCTTACCACTGATTAATTTGTTCCATAAACCAGATCATTTTTATTTAATGCCTACTTACCTTCACCTTCCATTTCCCCGCCTATTGCATCCGGATACAATCTTCTCAGTTCTTCTTTTCGATCTTTGCAGTCAATGAGCTCCGGGCCACTGATAATAAGCCCATCCTTAACCTTTGTTTTATATCCGTCACCACGTGGGCTCTCCCACCCCACCTTTCCACCAACGAATAGATTGCTTAATCGAGCTTGGCACTCCGAGATCACTCCTCGACAAATTTTTGAACCATCAGCGTTAATGCGACATGGAGCGTAAGTACCCAACTTAGTCGAAACCAAAACGTCACCCAATTTCTGCTTGTTTTTGTCCATCCCGAAGCAGACTCCTAGACAGATGATTGTTTTTGGACGGAGTTGCATAATACTATCTAGACATGCTACTTGTATTCCAGTAAGACCACTAGCTCCCTGGCCTGATCTCACCAGGGCTACTTTGTTCTTTCCAATTTGACCAAAGTATACCATGCCCAAATCTGTTTCGGAATCTGATTCCAATACTGGCTGAGGTAAAATCGCGTATGCTGCGCAAAATTCGTTGTCATTAACTACAAGCAGAAGGACATCAACTGGGGTTTTGGCAGCTTTAGACCATTCAATCCTATCTGGCTTCATGTCTTCGAGTTCGATAACGTCTATTGGCAGAGGAGAGGAAAAGCTGCTTTCACCTTTTCAAAAAAAATAAAGTGAGAAGGATTTATAAATTTAGCATATTGGTGATTTGTAATCGATCCTATCAGATTCAAAAGACAAAGATATGGCAACCATGTTAGTTCTCCTTCGTACGTTCTCCCACTGGTTCTCGTAATACTGGTGCACATACGCAGCCAGCACCAGACTGGTATCCACGTTGAATTTTTAGCGCATGCGCTTTTCGTGAAGTTAGGGAGTTGTTTAGTGTTATGAAAGAAGGTGTGGAATTTGAAAATGAACAGGTCAAGCCACACAAAATTGGCGGAACAAGATGAATAGATTACAAGGTAAAGGCAATGAAAAGGTACACCGACAAATATGGTTTGTACCTACAGCATAGAGAAAATGTAATCACTGACACCAAAAAGCAAACAGGTAAGTCTTTACACTCAAGGGTAAATGTTGCCAGTTTGAGAAAGGTAGTACTTTGCTAGACGCTGCTTTCTTCATCGACATTCTTGAGCCAGTGAGACGTTTAAGTTTGGCTACTCAAGGTAGTAAAGTCGACATAATTCAAATGGTTACCTGCATCGACAAGACAAGTGAGAAGTACAAGAGGATGCTTGCTAGACTTAAGAAGCCAGATCAAGTTTGGGAGCAACCGATGGTTAATTCTTTGGTCAGTAAACTAAGCAGCGAGGAAACTTACACATTCGACAACGTAACGTACAAATTTCAGTGCCTATCATTTGGACTCTCATCAGTCCTGTGGACATTCACCAAAGTTTTCAAACCCGTGATTGCTTTAGTGGGGAAACGGGGACTACGAGTGATTATCTACCTCGACGACTAATTGTTGATGCATCAGGACAAAAAGGAACTAACTCAATCATTCAACAAAGTATGCCTACTGTTCAGCGACCTGGGCTTCATCATCAACAAAGAAGAAATGCTCAACGACGCCACTCCAATCCATTGTCTTCCTCGGTGCCTTTTTGATCTCGATCAACGCGTCAGTGGAAGTACCTCACACAAAATTGCAGGGCTTGCTATCAGAAGTCCAGACATTGAACGAGGAAAAAAGTGCACCATCCAGGAACTCTCATCTATACTTGGGCGAGTGACTCAATTGTCCAAAATAGGATTGACAATTGCACCTCTTCACTACAGAACATTGCAACAACAAATCACGGCAGTTCACCAATACGAATTTCTGGCTCGGAAAAACTGATCAACTTGACCTCGGAAGCATTAGCAGACCTATAGTGGTGGACATCCCCCAAACTGTTGGACGAAAACAGCACTCCGATAGTCTAACCAACATGCTGCATTACAATGCGAACAGACGCCTCCTCCCTGGGTTGGGAAAGCAGTTTGTCAAGGCTCGAGGACAGAGGGACACTGGAACAAAGACGAGAGATAAACTCACATCAATCTTTTGGAACTCAAGGTGGCTTACTTCGCCATTTAGTCATATATGAACATTCGTTCACTAACAGGGAGTCACGTTTTCCAACAAATGGACAACTCAACGGCGGTAGCGTACATCAAGAAACGAGGAGGAACCAAATCAAACCAACTAACTCAAATAGCCTGGGACATACGGAACCTGTGTCAATCACAGACGATAACCCTGTTTGCACAACACCTTTCCGGAACCTAGAATACCAAAGCGGATGCAGAATCGAGACATCTGAACGACAGACCAGAATGGACGTTGGACAAACAACTGTTCGCCAACGTCCAGAAACGTTACTTCACACCCCAAGTCGATGTATTCCTCATGTACATGTATCCCATCATCCGGATCCTAGAGCAATAGTGGTAGATGCTTTCTCACTGAACTGGAGTCAGTGGAAAACTTGGAAGGCCCTTGGAAAACCTGGGCTAGTTAGTGTGCTGAAAGGAATAAATGTCCATTTTGAACGCCCGTGACTGATACTCTGGAGTTTCTTACATCCCAGTTTCGAGAATGAAACTTGGCGTACCGGACAGTCGGAGTGTACAGATCATGTATATCTCAGTTCCACGACCTAGTTGATGGACATCAGGTCGGGAATATGCCAATAATATTGAGATTCGCCAAAGGAATTTCTGAATTACAGCCACCAAAACCCAAAGTATCCACTACCTGGTCTGTCGGCAAGGTAGTTGACTTCCTTCAAGTAATTGGTCCGATTGAAAGTTTATCGCTTCAGGATCTCTCCTTAAAGTTGGCTATGTTATTGGCTCGAACATCTGCAGCTCGAGTGCATTAACTGATACCATTAGCCAAGGTTAACGTTACCGTGAAAAAGGAGAGTCTGAGATTTCTTCTTTTCGACACGTCAAGAGTTTCAGGCCAAACTTTCCAGGGAGAGAAATAGCCCTTTTAGCCTACAAGGACGACGCCAGAATGTGTCGTACAGTGTCTAGAAGAATACGTCAAACGAACGGATGACATTAGACAAAATGAACAACAACTTATTTCATACGAAGTACCGCACAACGCAATTGGTAGCCAGACACTTTCGAGATGGTTGCGTACAATCCTTACTCGAGCAGGAGTTTCCAAGGAATATACAGGGCTGTCGACAAGGTCAACATCGACATCCGAAGAAGCAAAATCAGATCTATCAATAGAAGTTATTCTTGAGGCTGCCGATTGGTCGTCAGCAAACCTTTTCAGAAATCATTATTATAGGCAGTCGGAAGGGACATTTGCAAATATTGTTTTAAACTTAGCTAAATAAAATGATTAAATAAAGTTAATATTTACGTTATGATGCCAGCAGTGTGGTAGCAAGGCTTCGTAATCAACACCAGCATTGCGAGTATGAGTCGGAGAATCTACGATGGATAAATTAAACCTCCCTGGTGGGTATTCTCCTGACACGGAGATGCAGTTTTCCTAGGACCTTGGAAGACTGATAAGAGCAATACTGAATCCCCACCTTGTGGAAAATCCTTTGCCACCCCCACCCTCATTTTCTTACAACAACACCTCAGCTTGTACTCCAGCAGAGGATAAAAGCTCGCAGGCACTAAAACTTCAACGCGGGTACCAGTCCACTGCTGGCCGCGGATCTGCACCAGCCAACTCAATTTCCATATCTGGAATGCTAACTGGGCAATGAAAAGTGAAGCCAAGATGGCCGCCCATGGAAGACCAATTTTGGACGTCAGTTTCAGTCCCCTACGCGGGCTTGTACGTCAGTTTTAGTCTCCCACGCGGTTTTTTACATTTTCTGACAAGTTTTCTTTGGAAATACACCCAAAACATGCCTTCAAAATATAGAAATAAGCTTAAGAATTTTAAATATATTCCGAGAAAGTCAAACCGAGTTACAGGTTATATATTATCACTAAAATAAATTACAAAATATACGAGAAACCTGATAAAATGGTCTCGAAAAGTTACTTGAAGAAACTACTAAGTGCACGTCATTTTTTTGCCGTTAGTTTACCATCTTCAGACAATTTAGTGCTCTTCTTAGGCCACACGGCAATAACGAATCCTTCTTAAATACTCGATTGTGTAAAATTGGTCTGGTAGTATTTCGTCTAAACGCTTTTTCCATGGTTGGGAATGTTTTCGAAGCCGAATCAAACAAAAACTAAACATTAAAGTCGTGTAAAGGACTGGAATTGACGTGCATGACCGCGAAGAGGACTGAAACTGGCGTCCAAAATTTCCCTCCATGGGCGGCCACCTTAGCTTCACTTTTTGCCCGAGCGAATCACTGGCAGTTAGCATTCCAGGTATGGAAATTGAGTTCACTGATCTGCACTAGTATTGTTCGTATCGGTCTTCGAAAGTCCTCGGAGAACTACATCTCTCCGTCAGGTGAGTACCGTCCGAGGAAATTTAATTTCCGCATGCAATAAGAGTTAATAAAATTTATTGATGATGGGTCAGAGTTGGCATTAGGGTTATAGTTTGGGTTAGGATTACAGTATTTTCAATAAGATTGTTAATATTGCATTAAGGCCACCGAAATATAACATACACCTTCCTTATCAAAAGAAATCCAACGCAAGCATTGCGATATTTTTCGTACCTCGAATGTCACGAGAGTGAAGTGTAAAAACGAATGTAGTTTTCTCATTAAAGTACACATCAAGGATTCCCTCGATTTTGGAAAGGTAATATTTGTTTCCATCTAACTTCATGCATGGGATCAATTGACTGCTTAGCAATACAAAACTACGCTCGAGCGTGTTACATAACTTAACAATATGTCCTGAAATTTTAACTTCGTGACGAGTTCTTTTTAATTTTTTTAAGAGACGAGTCGCCAGCAATATTCAGTTCTACCAAATTGCCGATAACTACGGGACGTTTTAAGGATTTACTTCTGTCACCAGTTGAACATTGCTCCACGTGACCGAGCTCCCGCCATTCCCACCAAGGAAAGTTAATGAATTCTTTACCGATCCCGTACAATGTAAATGTCAGAGCATGTGAAATTTTAATAAATGAAAGACGTACAGGAACAAATAAATAGAATCTTCCCTGCATTTCGGCTTACGCATGGTACTTGGCATATTTAAAAACTGAACAGCTTCCTAATGCTCATCAAGTTCCTCACATTACCATCCAGGGACTGTGGAGCAGTTCATCGAGTGAAGGGCGGACTGTGTAATCCACCCCCGGTTATTTATAATCACCCAAGGAAAAATGCTCCTTATTTTTCTTATTCATTTAGTAATTACAACACAGACAGGTAAAGAAAAACTCCAAAAGTTTGAAATACTAGCTATCACTGCTAGGTACCAAAGGTGCAAACCCTTTTCCCCACGGTTTAATATATTTAAATAAGTAAATAAATGAACGAATAAAAGATTGAATGAATGAATAAATAAACAAATCAATCAATCAATCAATCAATTATTCAATAAATTAATTAATCATTTAATACATAATTATATTATTGAGATCAGTTTGCAACGCCAATGTAATTTATACACGAGGTTTTCCAAGAGAAGTAATGAGTAAGTTTTCGAAAGTTTCAGGAGCCTTAACGTTCGTAAATATCTTGCTGTTTGATATTCCCAAATGTATATGGTTTTTTATGGTGGGTGGAACTTCTACCATCTGATGTTGCAAGGGACCTGGTACATTTAACCGAAGAGATGGAATTTCCGTTATTCGACGAGTAAAATCCACAAGCCAAAGCAAGTCTTTCCGTGAGATCCGTCACGAAACAACCACTTTAGCTTACTAGTAGCGAGTGCTTTAGAAGGGTGGAGAATTTGGTGTCACCAACTGAAATTGCGGGGGGTCTGGGGACCACAATAAAGCTCCCCATTGCGGTATGATGAGAATCCCCAGTACCTCGACAGTCATTACCTGAAGTTGGTGGAACATAATTACCAGTTTGTGGCACACTTTGTAAGCTGTTCATACGAGAATACTCCTATAAAAAGAAAGCACTTTCGTTTTTATCAATATACTGCCAAGTTAACAGATCAACCACTACACATTTATTGAGAAGGATATGAAAGTTTAATTAGGTTGTGTTAACCGAAAAATTAAATCCAGTAAAACTGAACATTTTTACTCTGTTCGTTTGGCCAAGCTCTTCTCACTTATGCAACAAAGCGTACATGGAGACAGGTCATGAGGCGTAAAAGTCTATTTCAAAATCTTGGAGTAAAAAGGCGATGAAAATGGTCCGTCCAAGCTGAGCTCGAAAGACCACTGAGAAGACGAAACCCAAACGAACCATAGCTGTATGAAGCCGGATTCATTTCAAACAGTGTTTTACTGAAAAACACCTACATCAGTCGTCTCAGGTAACAACTCACGATGTGAGGTTACGGTGAAGAGAAATATATTGAGGATAATGTTTAATACTTGAAAATAGTTTTCTGCGTACATGGTGCCATACTATGAGTGTTTACCACTTCACAGCACCGTATCACAACTTGAAGAGGAAGAAAGATTGATTTTATAAGAGTTTTTCGCGGGAAAGATGGAAACGCTATTAAAGCTTGAATTGAAAATTTCATGATTAACCTACACTGCAAAAGTCAACTCGAAAAACTGAGTTTATTTGAGCGGGATTCGAACTCGCATCTTCGTGTTTCGAGACCACTGGTCTACCAGCTGAGCTATCGACATTTATGAGTTTGTTTTAACCATTTTACCGTGTATGATGATGGACTCGTAGTCCGAAAACTTGGTTTTATCCTTTTATTGTAATTTGCTCGAGCCAGGAGAAGCATACTTATTAAACGAATTCCTCTACATTTACTCTTCACGGTCGAGTTTCTTCTCCGTTTAAAACATTAGATTTTGTGGTAGATTTCATCTCGATACGTTCAACGAGGAAGTAAATTGTTTTTCTGTTCGAATGCGTATCACCATGACTATTTGCTACCATATGACAACTTCGCCGATGAGGTAGCTTTATACAGATGTTGTTGTAATGAAGATAACAATCCATGCACAGAAAGGATTATAGTGGCAGGTTAGGGAGGTCAATCTAGATGCTGAATCCTATTGCAGCAGGATATAATGATGCATTGATCCGTGGGTCCTACCAGCTATCTTATATAGGGAAGTTCAACAAGCACGGTGGGTTTCTGGATAAATAATTAAACAACATAGTTTCGTCTTCTAAGGAATCAAAACGTCACTCGACTATGCGTATTTACAAATTTTCAGGTTAATCAGATTAATGCAACTAAGCTAATTAAGTTTTTGTATGAGTTTACACCCATTCATAAATTGCTATACCTGCGTAGTGAACTATATGAGTTTCGTAATTTAGTTCATTAATTAATTTAGTGACATTTTTGTATGTCATCATACCACATAATGGCCATTAAACAAGAAAAACACGACACTAAGAAGACCGAACGTCACTGGATCAAAAGTCATGATGAATTTTACAAACCTGGAGTTTCACTTCTTCTGGAATTATATTATGAGGAGGAAGATCCAACACATCAGTCTGACCTAAAATGCAAGTTGAATGAACAAAAATGTAATGTCCAATGCAGGATAGAAAATATTCCCTAATC
Source organism: Heliopora coerulea (assembly GCA_030142905.1). NCBI lineage: Eukaryota > Metazoa > Cnidaria > Anthozoa > Scleralcyonacea > Helioporidae > Heliopora > Heliopora coerulea. The sequence goes on from JASJOG010000247.1 coordinate 291,000, forward strand.
CACGAAGGCAAGCATTAAAACGGTGCATCATTTACCCACAGAATTTAATCTAATAAAAATAATTAGTTTGGAAATGGACTCTTCCACAAGTTAACTGGCAATGAATACATTAAGGATAAAAAGTTGTCGTTTTAGCTCGTTGGAGCAAGCGCAAAAAACCGCCGTTTTTCGGCAAAACTTTACTACGTGACCTACTTGATTTCTTAAGACATGTACGTCTGATTCACTTCAATTTTTACAAATTTTAAAATTTTTCAGTTCGTCAGTTTTCGAAGGAAATTAAAAACAAACGTCAAACTCTAAAAATCCTACTTGAACACTTTTAAACTTATTTGCCTTTTGAATTCAACGTCAATAATGCAGATGTCTAACAAAGTGTTGACATATTTTCACACATGAGAAATCCTCTATTCATTTTAGCTCCCTTAATTTCATATGTCTTCCCCTTTAAAACCCGCATTGTCGAAAAAATTTCCTACATACCGGTACTTAGCCAGGCCTCCACTAATTTTAGATCGAACTTTTCAGGCTGGTATTCGTCTTCTAAACAAAGTGCAGGTTCTTGGTTGTCATACTTCCTTTGTAGGTCACTGAGTGACCAGAAGTGGCCACAGTCGTCAAAATTACACTGCGTCTTGCCATGACGGGCACAGGTTCCTTCTTTGCCAAAGCAGGCGGAACACTTCACTGCAAGCTCATGACTTGTCGAGCCGAAAAATAGTTGGTCTGGAGATTCAAGATCGCTCAAGCATCTGCACATTATGTCCTTCAGGTTCGTGGCAAACTTCCGATGAATATGAAGGTCGGTTTCTTTGGGAACCACGCCAATCTTGATGGACTCGATGAGCTTGATCAAATAAACAGCGAACACATTACCATCTATGGTAAGCGGAAGCAAGGAGTAGTTGCAGTAGAAAGAAGGCTTTACTTGTTGGTTAGGGAAGAGTTTTTCCCACTCAATAATCAATTTCACTTGAAGTTTGGAGTATAGTCCAAGTGGCACAAGCTTGTGACGAAATTTGAGAAACAGCGAAACGATAGGGCTACTTTTCAGCTTCTCTTCTATCTTCTCTCCTTCTCTCATGGAAGGGGCTACTGAAGGAACATAAAAAGCTTCCTCTCCATCATGTTTGCATGGCGAAATCAGATTGAACCTCTGCATTAACTCCTCCAAAAGTTCTCCGTGAGGTTGATTCTTAAGGTGTTTTCGAAACAAAATTCCTTTCTTCTTAAATTCATCGAAGGTGCGCCTATCAAAGGCATCGCATACATCAGGCACGGTAATTACTTTCACAAAGAAGTTCGCTAGCCAAGCAGGGTCCAGGACTACCACGCGTGACCCACTGAAGTGTACAACTACACCTTGGCGGTGTAGATATGTGATCACATGATCGAACTGCTTCACACCATAGGTCTTAACTTCTTCCTTTGCCTCCTCAACTGGAATATACCGGCAGTTCGGTGATAGCTTCCGGCTTAATGCAGCTTCAAAATGCATCCACTTCAAAGGCATTGGCTTTTCCTGTTTAAGGATTGCCTTGGAGACATCAAAAAGTTTTTTACGAAGCTTTTGTATGTCATCTCCAACGTTCACCGCTAGGGTGTTGTCGATGAGGAAGAACTCCGGAAAGACATTGGTAAATGTATTCCCAGAGATGACATTTTTGATCCGCTCTTTTACTTCTTCTATCACGCTGACATCGTGGTTAATTTTATCGAGGTTTGTTAGAGCAATCAAAACTGGTGGAAGGGTAAACTTCTCTCCTTTGGAAGTCGATAGGTAACCATTATTATCACAAGATTGCTCTCCTTCACCAGTTGTCAAAATCTCCAACACCCTCAACCATGACGAAAAATAGTCCAAATTGGTTTCACAAAGAGGATTTTTAAACTTGATTTCGGCACGAGCAGTTGTAGGTTTAAATCTGGGCTGAGCAATATTATCTAGCGGCATGGAAAGGTCGTGAACTAAAACATATGGACAGTGAGGTTTTAGAAAGCACGCATGGGTATCGTAGTAGATCGACTGTCCCGCAAAATCAAACAGAAATATCCGTAAAACATCTTCGTTGTCATTGGACATCTGTAGTTGGAATTTGGAAATTTCTGCTGTTGTGGGTGGCTTTAGTGACGCCGGCGTATCCCCTTCAAATTTCTCCTGGTCTCCTCTTTTAATGTAGTCGACAGTCTTTTTATAAGACATAGTCTCTGCCTCACTCTGATTTGTCATAAATTCCTCCACATCTCTACTTTTCCAAGGATATTCCGCATTCTTTTCTGTTACCTCGACGACACCAACATCAATCCCAGTGGTACTGAATTGGTTTTCCTGGAACGGCAGCCCTAAAAGACGTCTTTTCAGAGAAGTCTTCCCCGCCCTACCCTGCCCAACCAGCATAATCGGAATTCGCGCGTTCGGCGTACTCCCTTCCTCAAGCGCTTGCAAATAGGCTTTCTTCAATGCCTCCTTCGAAACTGAATGTGAGTCTGTACCTGAATAAAATAAATTAGTACCAAGTAAAGCGTAATACCGAGGTCAGAATTAATCGATTAAAAAGTGTAGAAATTTCACCATCATGTAGACACATTACTTCTACAAGGGTCCAACCTGGGGAAAAAACCCTCCCCTCAAAACTCGGTTATTTTCACTTAATCGGTGTCATTTATCAGATATTTTCAGCGTTGTCGTGTAGGAAGGTCTTGTCCGCACTTTAGCCTGTTCCCAAGCTACCCAGAAATTGGGGAACTAAAACGTGGAACCGCTAAGCGTGTTGCTCGTGAAACAAGATGAAATCGCCAAGTCAGATGAAATCGTCTGAGTCTGCTAAAATACGTTTCCAGGGAGTCTGCTCTGCGTATCGAAGTTTGCACCACCACCACCGTAACAAAGTTTGCAACACACAACGTAATTATTAGGTCTTGTCCGCACTTTAGGTTGTTCCCAAGCTACCCATAAATTGGGGAAGTAAAACGTCGAACCGCCAAGCGTGCTGCTTGTGAAACCAGGGCCGCCGAGAGGAAGGGGAGGGCAGAAGGGGCAAATTGCCCAGGGCCCCTAACTCAAAGGGCCCCCCCCCAATTTGGAAGGATTTAGCATGGGTTGGTTTTGACTAATCGGCGATAATCTACCAGACATAAAATGATTAACCTTTATGATGTAAACAAATTAAAATTTATACAGAACGTCTTACAGAAACGGAAAGGTTTTTTGGGTTTTTGCATTTTCCTGTAACAATTTAAATTACAGCTTTAATAAAGTGCATCTTACACGACGTATTGACATTGAAACGCAAGGATGCGAAGGGATAATTAGTGCTATACAGGGGGTAACGGGTTCACCTGCTTTCAAAACTTCATGTAAGCTGGGGCCCTATTTCTGACATCATAGGCTATGACATCATAAATAGGGTACCAGAAAAATTTTTGCCCCGGACCCCGCTAATTCTCTCGGCGGCCCTGCGTGAAACAAGATGAAATCGCCAAGTCAGATGAAATCGTCTGAGTCTGCTGAAATACGTTTCCAGGGTGTCTGCTTTACGTATCGAAGTTTGCACACCACCACCGTAACAAAGTTTGCAACACACAACGTAATTATTAACCACAAAACAAAGTTTGCACTACACAACGAAGTTATGCATCACAAAGAGTTTGCACGACACAGCAAACTTTTCACCGAAAAACAAACTTTGTATCACATAAAAAAGGTTTTCAACACACAACTGAGTTCACACCGAACGTAATGAAGTTTACAACTTTCCAAGAATACGCCCACAACATTTTGGATATGTTAATGAGATAGTTTATTACCTCAACTATACTGAAGGGCACACCATTGTGACTGACGAGGAAATTCTGAATAACGTTACGACTATTCAAAGAAATCACTTGAAAATGTGGACGTGAAAGCCTCTCATGACCGGAAACATCACAAAATCAAAAATATCTTAGCTCTCGAAGCCTGACATGACACGTAACTTCCCAGACCCTTTCATCCTCCTCGCAGACTTGTTCGGTTTTTGTCACACAACCGCAAAGTATCCTCTATTTATACTTTTTTTGAAAAAATCATCATGAAGAGGAATAAAAATAATTTTTGTTTCACTCAAGTGATGGCCCATTAACCGATAAATTACTATGCTAACATTACTTTGACTTAATGAAGTTTTGTACCACGCGATGCATTCACGTGCAAAGTTTCAACTGACTCGGTTGAATAGTCTCGAAAACATACGTTATTTTCCCGCAATCACAACGCTCTATCCATAACCTGAATTCATACATTTCAAAAACGAATTGAGATATGCAAGGCCTGTGAACGCCCTTCCGCGTATTTTTAGAGCTTTTTCATATGAAAGAAACTTAAATTCCATTGCATTTCATCTCTAAATTTTCCTAAAATAAAAAATTTGAAAACTTAAAATCCATGGATTACTCTTCCCCACCAGTATCGATAAAATATCCAGATCGGACATGCTGAGATAGAGAGGTTAAAAGAAACTTCTCAAGCACTCCAGCTAGCTTTTGTCTCGTCCCTCCCCGCTCCATGGAACGTGTAAGCATCGTAAGAGCCTTGTGCGTTTCGTCTTCATTAACTCTGGAGTAACTTATACTGTCAATTTCGTGCGGTACAAATAGACCTGTCAGTAAGGCTACTTCCTTTACTTTTTTCCTTTACTTTCAGGGAGGACATTAACTCCTCCGATATTCTTGCAAGATTTTTCCCAACTTCATCAACCACCACCTTCATTTGTAAACGGTCCGGTAATGCTCGTTCTATAAAAAGGGATATTAATAGAATTTAACGATAGCCAGTGTTTCAGTGAAGGCGATTTAAAAATTGTTTTCTGAGTAGACTGTGAGTTTGAAAACGATCAAAACTACCCTATAAGCAAAAAAATACAGTTCAATGCCAAGGCAGAAAAGGATCCGTTGACATACTTTCTGAGAGCGAAAGGAAAGGTAGAAAAGAAGAAAAAGGTCTCATACGCAAAAAGTGCGCTCTACAGATGCCAGTAAGCTGAAGTTAAATAACCGAAAAAGAATGAAATTGACTTCATGAAGTTAATACATTAACCCACGAGGACATCAAGCACTGGGAGAGAAAATGTGCGACGAGAATAACTTTCCGCTAATGTTAAATAGTCAGTTCTGTTTCCTTTTTACATATGAAGAAAAGTAGGAGAGAAGAACCTCTAAAGCCCATCCCACAACAGCAAATTTTCTGTGACAAAGATACTTGTTCGTGTATAAAGACAGCAAATGCTATGTTGAAAAGTCGTTTGCCTATGCGCCAGAAATGACTATGGACAGTGGAGACAAAACCAAAGAAGCCACTGCCAACCTCTGAGTATGTGGCAAATTTGCTTTGACGGCTGGTGCACACCAACAAATTTTAGGCATATGACATATTGTCTTTGCCACATAAAAACTGGTGCGCCAGTTTTTCAGCAAATGTATTTGTCACATAAAATTCGGGCAAATTTTCTCATGCACACGAGCAAATAAAAATGGTTACTGAAAAATTGCCACAAAAAATGCGCTCGTGTAGACTAGGCTTAAAAAGTAATTACGAAATGTCACTATCCATCGTGGGTAAATTAAAAGAAAAAGGTCATTCCACGATTAGGCCGGATCGTTAAAGAAAGAGGCTTTAAGTCATCAGGATGAAAGGGACTGTTCGACAATATACAATAATTCCATAAAACCAAAGTAACTGGTTACGACTTGGCGGATAGCCAAGTAATGCTAATTTCGATCACTAAACATTTTCCAAAACAAATACAATTTGGGAAATATGACACAGATTTTAATAGATGATGCAATCGATTTTCCTCAGTCACAAAATGGGAAAATATTGCCTGTTCGTGGACATACATTTAATGGTGACTCGTATCAATCGAAGCAGAGGAGTTGTGGGTAAATTAAATCACAAAACAATTGAAGTAAGACTTGAAGGGATAATAAATATCTCCCAAATAAAAACAAGTGAAATTCACAAGGCTGAAATTTTTGGCTCTTTCCTCCTGGTTTTGCTGAATATATTTAATCACGACATTTTAACTACGCCTCTCCATCATCCAGTCTGGGAAACGATAGTCTGTACAATCTCCGCCGTAACAGGTAGCACCATCAAGCCCCGGAGACGTAATCAGTGTTTTTCTTTCAAAATGAACTGGTATGACCAGCTGCCAACGGGTCGGCAATCTTTCCTCGCTGATCAAGACACCGGACATATTATTGCCCCATCACGCTATTTTGATGACATGGTTTCTCCATTTCAAACGCGTCCTCTGAATCTGTCATCTAATGTATAACTTTACAATATATAACTGATATAAGTTAACTTTTTTTCCCACCCGAACGTTACGCCCCTCGAAATTAGCGGCCGCTAATGGGCACTAAACCCGAGTGTAGCGAGGGCCGCTACTTTAGGAATTCTACGGTAAACACGTAGTTTTTTCTCAGGGTTGGTAAAACTAACTGAACAACCAATATCTGATCGCGGGTGCAGAACTGAAAGCTACTGGGAGGTTCCTTAAAATAATTGGCTCTTCATCGCCGATAATACATATAGTATATGTATAGTGTGTTAAAACAATCGCCTTGCGCTCCCCCGATTCCTTACAGCTGCATAGCACATCCAACGTAACTTCAATGCAGCTAGGACTAAGACATCAAGTGCGGGCTTTCAATAACTTGACAATGAAACCAGAGCCCCACGGTTAAATGAAAAGTAAACAGCTTTTTCACTTGACTCGAATAACAAAGGACATCATCGAAATTCTTTGTTAAGGAACGCCAACATGGTATGTCAACTATCATACGTTTTGTTTATTTTATTGTATACATAAATATTTACAGGGTATTTGACTGTAACCTGTCACCTGGCGAGAGACACTCCTTTTCTTGAGAACATACAAAACATCAAGATGATCTTGTTCCCAATAAATAGTCAATCAAATTGACACCAACAACGTGTTTCCGTGGTGTGTCAAACGATAAGTCTTTACATTAATAAGTTAGTTGTAAATTATCTTTTTATAGTGCTTTCCCAACACCCCGACTCAGACTCTACTATGTGACTATTAAATTGAGTCTGGGTCAGTTCCTAGTAGAACAAGTCGGTGTTTCTCCACCTTGGGTCGTGGTAGGGACTTTGTAAGGATGTCCGCTGTCATCTCTTCTGTAGGAACATAACGAATTCTCACTTCTCCGTTCTCTACCCTTTCTCGAATGAAATGTAACTTCGTATCAATGTGTTTGGAACGTTTGTGCATTACTGGGTTGTGACACATCTTTATACATGACTAGTAATCTTCTACAATTTCGGTTGGTAATTTGGTCGGACAACTAAAATCTTGCATGAGTGCTCTGAGGTATATCGCTTCTTGTACTGCTGCTGCCATAATTTGATATTCTGCTTCTGTAGATGAGAGTGCAACTGTTGGTTGCTTTTTAACTTCCCAATTAATCGCTCCCCCATTGCCTTGGAACGTGAAATAGCAGCCTGTTGTTGATTTTCTGTCGTTGATGTCTCCACTCCAATCTGCATCAGAGTCTGCCAATAATTCTGTTGTGGAGTTCTTTGAGTAAGTTAGTTGCAAATGAATCGTTCCTTTCAGGTACCTCAGTAGGTGCTTTCCTGCCTTCCAGTGAGAATTATCGGGCTTGTTGAGGAACCGTGATAGTTGATTGATCGTGTTGAGAATATCTGGCCGTGTCTGTTTGCTTATGTAAAGTAGGTATCCAACCAAACTTCTATATAGCTCTGGATCTATGAGCTGGGATTTTTCTATGCTCTTTACAAGTTTCAGGTTAACTTCTGCAGGTGTGGCTAAAGGTTTGCAGTCACTCCTATTGAATTTGTTCAGTACACTTTGGATGTATTTGTCTTGATCGATTGTGATCTTGTCTTAACTCGCATTCCTAGGAACAAATACAATTCGCCTCGATAATCCATCTCGAATCTTTCCTTGAATACTGATTTGAGTGCATCAACAGCTTCACTGTTCTCTCCAGCGACTATAACGTCATCGACCCACACCAGTACATACGTGAACTTGTCTTCTGGTTCTTTTCTGACAAACAGACAACAGTCGTTGCGACTGCGTTGAAATCCTTTACTTAGAAGAAAGCCTTTTAAGGCTTGGTACCAATTCTTTGCCGCTTGTTTGAGACCATATATTGACTTATTCAGTAGGCGAACTAGTGTTTGTCCGCTTTCTCCTTCTTTGGTAAAACCTTCGGGCTGCTCAAGAAAAATTTCTTTTTTAGTTGGTGAATGGAGGAAGGCTGACTTGACGTCCAGTTGGCCGAGGTACAGATCCTTCTGTGCCGCGATTCCCAATAAAATTCTAAAGGTCTCTGGTTTGCACGTTCGGACGTAGGTCTCGAAGAAATCTAGGCCTTCGACTTGTGCGAATCCCTTCGCTACGTACCAAGCTTTGAATTTGTCAACTTGGCCGTTTGGTCCGTACTTAACCTTATACAACTATTTGCCAGGTAAGACCTTTTTATTCTTTGGTTTATCTACAAGCGTCCAAGTATTATTTTCGACAAGTGAATCATACTCTGTTTGCATCGCTTGATCCCAACTTTCGGCCTCTACTGACTTGGTGACTTCTTGATATGTTTTGGGCTCGCCTACATCTCCTTCTTGGACTGCGTTAAAATTATAGGAATGACCATATCTCTCGGGTGGGTGTCTACTTCTTGCGCTCCTCGGTAGTGGGTTTTCTACCTCATTGTCCACGACTTCCTCTTCTTGAGTTTCTTCGTCTGCAGTCGTTTGGTTTTCTTTATCTTCCCACACTTGACCTTTAGTTGGTTTTTGTATGTTGTCCCTTTGGAGTAAGACATTTTCTAAATCCAAATTTGGACTCTCGAAATCGGCATTTTCTTCATTTGGTACTTACTTGTAATCCAAAGGCTCAATTTGTCTTTCGTCGAATGTTTCGTTTCATGCTTTAACGACTTTCTTAGATTGGAACTCTTGTAAAATATACGCGATACTTTTGTCATTATATCCAAGAAATTTTGTCTTCACGGCTTTCGGGTCAAGTTTCTTCAAATTAGCTTTTCTTCGCATGGTGTATGCTGTGCAGCCAAATACTTTAAGACGCTTGGTTTTGGGGTTTCTCTTTGTGAATAGTTCAAAAAAGCTTTTCTCGTTTTTGTTTGAGCTAACACATAGATTGGTAATATGCACAGCAGTTGTTAAGGCTTTCACCCAATATTTTCTTGGTAGCTTTGCTTGGATGAGTAAACATCGACCCATCTCCAATAAGGTCCTGTTGAAATGTTCTGCGACTGCATTCTGCTGTGGGGTCTCAGGAACTGTGAATTCTTGTTTCACTTTTGACTCTCGGAAGTAATCTCTAAATTGTTTCGACGTAAACTCCGTTTCACTGTCTGTCCGTAGCTTTCTAAGAGTTCTTGTTTCGGCTACATACTCTTACAACTTCTCGAGAGTTTCTGACTTCTGCTTCATAAACTTCATGACTGCGTGCTTGCTGTACTCGTGCTTGTTGGTTTGTTGACTTTGGCGCAAGGACGCCTGGGTGCTCAGATCCCCAAAAAAGGGAAGAAAATTTGCTTAAAAACTTGCTTAAAAATTTTAGAATTTCAAGGTTTAAAATGCCATGTCGTTTTTAGCAGCATATACTAGAAGAACTGATAAGTAATAGCATGTGACCTAGACAATTGATTATTTTCCTTGGCTATATCAATACCAGATACATATAGTCCGTATGAAATACGAATAACGGGCCAGAAGTATGTGGCCGTATTAACGCAGGAGGGTCAAATTTCATGGCTGGTCTCTTTTAAGTGACGTCATGACAGTTATGCCACGATTACACTTCTAAACAACAGTTCTTGAGCACCAGGAATGCAGATAGAATTTAATTGAAACGGGACTACACAGTACTATAAACATAACTGAATTTCATAAACAGGAACAATCTGTAGTACATACTATCCTTTTCACAACAAAGACCCCAAACTCACCAATTTTACATGTTACTTTAATTAATAAATTAACTTTCAACAGGATTTTGGAAAAAAATCTGGGACTTTCGATTGAATTGCTTTGTGCAATTACACTGACGTAATCATTTTGCAATATAACGGATATTGCTTGTCAAGTTTTATTTTTCTTTGTCATTTAATAGGGGTGGTATTACATTGCTTACTTTGTAAAGGAAATGGCTGTTTTCAAAGTCTACGACATGATATGTCACAGACATTTTCGATTAAAACAGAAAATCGTTATTGCTTCTCAAGATTAGATTTCGTTTGTCACTAATCTGTCCTTCGGAACGCACATTTCGTTTGAGTGGCCGTATTAACGAAGTGAATTTATAAAGGAATATATACGTTGGGATTTCACAATGTGGCCGTTGGCCGCATTAACAAAGTTTTCTTACTAGAAAATGGGTGGTCGTTTTGCCAGAACAAAAAAAAGTGGCCGTATGGCGGGGTTCCACTTTATGTGTTATCAACAGTAACAAAGTGTACTTCAGTTTCTCGATCGATAAATACTGTACAAATGAGAAAACACTTTATCTCCTGCCTGCTTCATTCCCTGACAAATTGTTAATTTCTCCCAAACAGGAACACTAAAGTTCCAAATCCGGGGGGACCATAGCCACCTATGCACCTTCTGGCACCACTCCTGACTACATGTATACAGTTATACTGCTTTTAATCTTTATTCTTGCTATTTTAAAATTTAAAACCATCAAATTTCCAAGGTATTCAAAACATTTCAAGGGAAAATACTACCTCCCATTGAGTGGCAGAACCAGCGATCAGAATGTTGGGGGTAACAGGTGGGGTCCAGGAGAGGAACTTTTCATCATTTTTCAAGGCCACACTCTAATCCCTCCTGAAATCTCTATTTTCAATTTTTCCCCCCTTTTTCCAAATTACAATAAATACCCAGAATTCAGATCTCTAAACCTTCCCTTGACGGGAGGTGTTCCCTTTACATGTAAAATCATCTCATGTTAGCCAAAGGCAGTTAAACCTGGGATTAGCCAGGGTAACATCAAAGAAGTCCTAATACCTAAGACCAGACCTGTGTGTTATTCCATGAATTCAATAAGTTGTCTGTTTAACAAGCTACAAGCTGTAGAGCTTACAAGCCAATGATATTGTACAACATGTATTTTGCTGACAAGGACCATCATCATGGCCAAAATGGTCCAGTAATGATGGGATGACTTGACCAGTGAAAATACTGGTGATGAAATTATCAATTTTCAAAGACCCATTATCCTTCCCTCAATATTTTCTCCTAAAATTTTGAATAGAAAATTCACTTGGGGGAAAATGGGGGAACAAGTCCCCAGTTGTCTCCATGGTATCACCAGTGTTCCCATCTCCTTAAGAAGAGTCCCTGACTGGAGTAAGGCAACTGCAAGCACTACAACAAGATGCCACCAAGCAAACAAAATGGAACGTATGTCATGCATACTTGTGCTTACTTCAGATGTATGAACACTCCAATACTTGTGCTAGCTCTTCTACCGGTCCTTGCCTCACTTTTGTGAACCAGGTTTTAGTTAAACCATCTCAAATTCTTAATTTACTCTTTCAAGACAGGATTTCCCCTTTTTGTGAGTAAAATTGTCTGGCATTTCCCAGAGGTAAATTATAGTAAGCTTACACTGTCAGGAAAGAGTTAATTTTGATTGTTATAACTATCCTTTTCCCAGCTGGAGCTCTACCTTTCACAAGTAAAATCATCTGGCATTACCCAGGGTAAAATAATAGAAATCTGATGCCACCAGGAAAGTTATAAACAAACATTGGTAAAATGTTTCTAAATAAATCTCAACTCACAGTTTATTTGTAAATGTAAAACTTTTTCTCTAACAGTAATATCAGTAAAAGATGAACAAAACCTGACTGAACAAGGGAATAATTCCTTTAAAAGAGATTGGAATGTACCACACCATAATAATAAAACACTTAATCTGGCAAACAATTTAGGAGGAAACTTTATATCAGTATTGGTTTTCCAGAACTCCACATGATAATTATTGTGTTCATCAATTTAATTTCCAGACTCTTTTCCCTGAAATAAATTAACCTGTTTCCTGAAGTGGTGTTAAATGCTCTCCTTGGATTGCTTGGGCACTTTTTTCTGCACCATTTTTAATCATAAAGGCTGTACTTTCACATGGAATACATTGACTTGCAGAAATGATGATCAAGATTGCACTTTATGGAAAGTCATTCTGAAATTAAACATATCACTCTGGGAACAGTAAACTCGTATGCATTCAGTTTTACAGATTTCTGATACTCCTTGAAGGAATTCTAGACTTCAGGGCAAGAACTGATGACATACGACCAACCAAATACAGTAAGAAGAAAGTGCAGAAGAACTTGGGGAGAAGAAAAATTGACCAAAAGAAAAATATGTCACCTGAAAATAGCTCATCATCTGGCAATTTTTGAAAAATTGTGACTGAAGTTGTGGATCAGCCAATCAAGAGCTTATGGCAAACATTATAAAGTTACAGCCAAGACAGTGTGAAGTTTTACTGGATATTGAAAAAGGAAACACATGACAGACTCTCTTTTCATAGTCTCTCATTGAAAGAGGATCAGCAAAGGCAACTACCAACTTTAATTAAGGGGTATTTTGACTCCCATGTATTTGTGACATAAAAGTGTTTGCAACATGCTTGTCATATAATTTCAAATCTAAACCTGGTTACCAGTATTTACAAACTAGTTTGGCTTTTTTTTCACACCTACAATAGGTACAACATTTCTTTCCTTTATTACTTGCTTGAACGTTTTTCATTACTTAAGCTATTATCCAAATTTATATAATAATATTATTATAATTATACTTACCATGAGCCTCAGAGTAACTGGCACCTCCAGTAGCTTCACTCATAACTGTATTAGAGGTAGAATAACAGCACTTTCAGAAGTGTAAACACAAAATAAATGACAAAAACAATCCCCTCTGAGTAACTTTTTGCAAAAGCATCCTTTCTAGCATAAAGGTTTACAAGACAACTGACCAGAACTATCAGCAAGCTTAGTCATTAAAATACTACAAATTTAGGGGGTTGGGTATACCATTGAAAATAGTGGCCAGTATGCAGATGATATGTGGAAACATCACAAGCATGGAACTGATTATAGTCATGATATAGACAAATATATTCACATGCTGTATATATTACTTCACCTAGGTACACATAGGTTTCACCTGAACACTGGCCAAGATGGTCTAGATATAACTGATTGGAAACAATGAACTGGAGACTGAAAGCAGAGCTTTTGGCCAACAGTACATATATTAAAATTAATTTGTAGTTTGGTGGACAGACTTTTTAAAAGGTTTGAATGCAAAATGAACAAAACAATCTACTAAGTATTTATTTTTATGACTCTTCCTATGAGCCAAACCATCTAGCAAGTATTTATTGCGACTCTTCCTAGGAACTAAATTGACCTTATTTGCTAACCACCATTTTGTCCCATTACAGACCTATTTGTTGACACTTGATTTGTTTCTCATTACTCCAATGCAAAATACACTGATTAGAAGTATGTCCAAATAAATTTCAATGTCTTTCAGGCATAGAAACAATACATGGGAGAATCCAGCAAAATGCTGGAAATAAATCTGACTGGATGTACAGTACAATGCAGCAGATGGTAAAACTGGAGCTGGAACTGTACTGCACAATATGGCAACTTAATCTGGAATCTGCTCAGGGAATCTTTTTGTTATCTTGAGATTATCAGGTGCAGTGTCTCAGTCATAATAACTAAATCTGTTTTTAGAAATTTGTCCGTTACCCTCACACCAGTCATGACATGTATATAGTGAATATATACAGTATTATTAAATATTCATCTAAAACAGCTACAATACCCATATAAAGTGCTCTATTCTATCGATCCCATTGATTAACAAAATAATTTAAAGCTGACACTACTCCCAACACATGCAACTGTATCACAATAGTCAAACCTCCTATAAGCTGACACCCTCCAGACCTTGTAACGATATTCTCTTATGTCTGTAATCCACAAAGGTTTGTTTATTTTCACTGCATGCCAGTCCTATTGCATGTGTAGGTGCTGCCTTATAGACTTATAGGTATTACAAGTTACATGGATGTGGACATCACATGAGACAACTATTCCTAAATTTACATAATAAGCCAGAGTATCCACTTTTGAGACATTCATTAATATTTTGGTTAATAGCTAATCATTTAATTGTGCTTCCTTCAATGAGAAATACAAGCTTGTTTCAAATAAACCAACTCTAGAAATTACAAAATATTATCCTGCAAAATATATCATCAATTTTTTTGTGTCCAAGTGAACTCTATAACATTTATCAGTCTGTGTTGAATAAATGAATAGCAATTGTAGAATTAGGACTCTAGAAATACATTGTGCAAATTTATTTACAAGTACATGTATACAGGACCTAGATTTACAATACTACCAGAAACGATCATATTAACACAGCTTAAAGTGTCTTATGTATGTTTGCTTCTGTCGTCAGTGGTGTAGCAAATAGGGGATTTAGACAGTTTGTTGAACCAGGGCCCCCAACTGTCCAGGAGCCCTCGAGAGTTCTGAAATTCTGAGGCAACAAATCATTCTGCTGACTGCTTAAGACTTCTTGCCATGCCTCTACTCAACAAATAAGTCAGCAAAGCAAACAGCAAAAGACTATTAAAAGGTTAGTTGAAACATGTAGTTCATATATGTATCCTTGAAAATAAAGCATGAATAGGGAATGTTAAAGCCTATATGACCCTTTAATTCTGAACAACATTTAAATTATAAGCTGGTGCCCAACTTGTCAACAGATTTTTAAGAAATTAAACATATATTTCATTTTATGATGTCAATAAACAATAAATAGTATAGTTAGATATTATCTTTTTACATTATGCTATTGATGATAAGTAAAATTTGGGTGAAGTAAGGGTTGAAGGGCCCCAGCCCTTACTCTTGAACCGGAGCCCTTGAAACTCCAGCTATGCCACTGTCTGTCCTGCCAAGCATAAATCTGTTAAAATGCCAATAACATGTTGTACAGCTTGAGAAAGTTCTTTGTTGCAAGTAAAACATAAACCAAAAAGTAAAACTGATCCTTCATAACTTTTAAAGCCTTAACAGCTAGTAAAATTTTTGGTTCTTTCATAGAAACATTGAAATCATTGTCTTCTTAGTTGGTGTCTTTGCTGAGGTCAACAAGCCCATATTCTGCATTTAGCTTTGGTGATTTTTCACCTGTGTCAACAGTCATATTTCAGATCTCACGTCAGTTTGAATTCTGCTAATTGATCAAGTCATCAAAGTATGGCAAACGTTTGTCAGTGCCAAGCTGCTGGAATGCAAAGCATTCGCTTGAAACGTCTAAATACAGCCAGGCTTAAGGAGAGCAGGGTGCAGCTGATACATCACTCCAGGGCCCATGAAGCCCATGGGGGCCCATATCTATTTAATTTTTTTCATGTCAGTATGGCCGGGTCAGCGGTGCAGCAGGTCCACAACTATGAATCCAGGTCACTTGGCATCTATGTTAATAACATTAAACTACACCAGCACGTATACATACTGAATTTAAGCCAGTTTAATTTGATTCTGGGTAATTCCATATAAAACTGGTACTTGACCCTGAGACCAGAGAAATCCTAATGTGGAGAACAGGCCTTACAATTCTGAATATAAATGCAAAGCTGGTCTCAGGGTCAAGTGCCAGCACTGCTTCTATACCAACAGTTTTTGAATATGTGGTCAAATGACATTTGCTTTCTGATATCATACCAGCAGTACACTGTGTCTCCATTCTTAGGTGCTGAATTCACTTGATAAGTTAAATATTTTCTGTTCTAGTTTTCTTGTATCTGAATAGACAAAACACTAAATTTTGAAAAGTTTATTCTCCTACCATGAAAGTCATGTTTTAACCAGCACTGCATTTCATAAGAACTAAATCAAATGTACTGAAGACAAGACATTATGAGATCTTCTTCAAAGTTACATCCTGAATAGACTTTGAATAGGTTTTCTCTTGAAAAGAAGACAATGTATTAGAAACTGCTTGAACTTGACATTCTAAATGAATGTTTAAGATGAGAATTTTCTCACACAAGAAGACAATCCATTGCAACTTTCTTCAAACTCAATTCTAAAAATAGTCTTTTAGTGAGAATTTTTCCATACTTTTTAAGGTCTAAGATGGTACAAATTTACTTCCTTCAACTAGATACTTCACAGACTTTTCCCAACCAGAGACAAAGACAGTTCTGTGCTTCACAATATATTTCAAATCTCATTCTGATAAGAGAATTTACAAGCATAAAATAAATCTAAGGCATTCCTGCACATAAAAAGTTTTTTAGCTTAAGACTTAATTCAAGTTAATATTCTCATGACTTCCATTTTCTTGGAAAACTTATCAACAGATAGGTTGAGATGGTTCTTCAAAGTTTCTTTAAAGTTAAAAACTGTACAGATGTTAAATATAGCAACTTATACTGCTGTTCTAACCATTAAAAAGAGTGTGTACAGCTAGCAAGTGCAGAATTGGTACTCATTATACTGCAAGAATATGTCCAAATGTAAATAACTATAACTTTTGATGTCTTTGAGATGCCAAAAAGATTTTCTACACACAAGTAGTCTATTATGTCTAGTTTATCCCCAGAAAGTTTGCAAACTGTCTGAGCTGGGCACCTTCGGCAATCCCATCAGAAGTTCACCTTGGTAACGAGACCAATTAATTAGATACGTCAATTTTAAATTAAAAAAATTACCTCTTTAACTTTATAAATAGTCTGTTTTCTTCTCACTTTTGGATTCAACACCCTCGAAAATATTCAGGTACCAATTTTCAGCCTTTTTGGACAATCTGGACCTGAAATATTTAATGATTTGTAAAACACAAAAATCCAAAATGGCCGACATAGGTGCAAATTAGGGCATTTTGGCCCAAAGTTCAAAACGTCATATCTTTGGAACCGTTTGGAGTTATGGGCTGAAATTTTGCACTTTTGCTAGTCTCAATAGTATGTACACATGGTGTAAATTTCAAGAAAATCTGAGAGGGTGGGTGTCATGGCTGTCCCACTTTTATATGGAATTACCCTTCTATCAAGCTATATTAGCAAACAAGGTTTACAGTGTACTGTACCAATGCTGTTAAACTAGTGACATATTGTTTTACATTTTATGGTCTTAATGTCCTTGCACAGGTGTAGGAGGGGGGGGCAAATTTGTCTTGCTCCGGCACATTAAAATTCTCTCAGCGGCCCTAAATACAGCAGCCTCACATTCATCACATCCTCAACTTCAAATGGGTCATCGTTGTATTATCACTCAGTTAGATCTCATACAAGGAAATTCTAACTGCCGGTTTGTCAACATTTGCATGGCTTTTAAAGAACAAAGCAGTGGCGGTCACTAGGGGGGCGGGGGGGCGATCGCCGCCCCCCAATAATTTCAGCTGAAGCTTTCATTTTGAAAAATGGAAGCACAATGACAACAATGAACAATCAACATAACAAAACAAAATGGCATTGTTTAAAAACAAACAAGAAATAGTATTCTAAATTTCTAATTTTCTGGAGGAGCATGTCTTCAGACCCCCTAGAAGGCTCGTGCCTTCGGCGCTCGCCCCCCCCCCCCCCCCCAATATTTCCTGAAGTGTCCGCCACTGGAACGAAGTAATATTTCTGGTGTGAAGCAATGCTTATACTTCCCGTCATGTTGAGTCAGGGACTTTTAAAACAATTTCGTGAGCATAGACGAAGCTTTATGACGTTCGATCGTTCTCTCTCTCTATTCTTTAGCTGCATATAGTGCGTTTTGTGTTAGTCTTCATACAACAGACGCATAAGCAGAAGAACAACCAAAATGCCCAACCAAGTTCATTCAGATGAATAACACGTCTTTCGCAATCAAAACGGCGAACAATGGAAAGTGATAACGCTAGGAAATAAAGCCAATCGTTAAAGTTCAAAATTTCCATGCTCGCAGTCTACGAGGCGATAATGAACAGTTAAACTGTCGATTAGACCAGATTAGACATTGGTAATCGAAGTGATGGTTCCCCAAGACTAAGTAAACTATTTATCCGATCTTCCACATACCTTTTGTTCGTCCAGCTTCAGCAACACTCAGAAAAAAAGTAACATGTTTTTAACAGTGAACTCTGAAAAGACTGGAATAATTCCTACAAACTGTATTTTGAAACCATCACTGAGGCTGAAATGTGGGTCAATTTGCAGGTCATCCCAGTCCCCTACGCGATAAAACACGCGACATATTCTGAAAAATTTAGCCTAAATTTCGGATTTTTTGACAGTTTTCTTTTTTGTCCTTAGTAAAGTGGAAGGAAATGTCGTTAGGACTGCATATTTGTTAGAATTAACTGTCCATGAAAAATAAAAATTCAGTACAATTTTTCCCTATGTGTGTTTTTGACCCACATGGCTTCCCCCATGTTTGCTTCACTCAGTTGTAAGGCCAGACATAACGAGGTATCGTTCCAGTCTTTTTAAGAGTTCAATGGTTTTTAATGGCACGACGCCATCCCAGCACAAGATTCTACGACTGAAGTGAACTCAGAACTTATACTAGAGCTTGAACATGCTTACATCTACCTGCGTCCACACCCTGGGTAAGGTTGGTGATGCGGGCTTTGAGGAGTCCATACCTCAATGGTAACGTCAGTCTGCAAGAGATTTTAAGCCAATCAACGCAGATATTTGTTTTATTTCATCGGTCGGTGGATCAATCAGATTAATTTAATATGGAGGCTGCCCGGCCAATTAAAGTTTACATACATGACTGGGATCTGTATGATGGCCAAGAGCTGCCATAAGCTTTTTTTATACTTTTTAATACAAAGAAAGTTAAATTTAAAATTAATTCAATTTCAAATCATATAAAATTTAATTTTAATTAAAATTAAATGAGTTGTACTAGAGTGAAAAAATACCCCATAAAAAAACAAATGAAAAAATAAATCAATTAAAATTAAAACACTTTCAAATCCAAACAAAATGAAATTAAAAAATCTCGCTGACCTGAAGTTGCTACAGTTTACAACAAGCCCTTGATGGATCTCAGCATCGTCAACTGGTACGGAAGTCTAGTACCAAACGTGTCGTCGATGGCCGAGAAGGCTGGCGCCTGGAAACAAGTAAAACAACAAGGAACATTTTCTCATCAGTTTTGGCCGAAAGGCAAATGAGCCTGGGGCTGGCTATAAAGACGGTAACACCTCGATTTGATCATATCGTTTGACTGAGACCAGGTACCGTGTGGAGACTGGGACCAGAAAATTGAGTATTATATTTACCTGATAATTCTTTGGAAAAAGTCGATGGAGTTTAGCTTAAAACGTCACCAAGATAACATGTCAACGGTTAGAATTACGGTTAGAGATAGGGTTAGAATTAGCGTTAAAATCCTAACCCGAACTCTAATGCTAAACTTTATCCTAACCCTGACAATAACATTCAGGATAATCCTGAATCTTTGGACCGTTGGCATTTCAGGATTTTTCTCAATTTTAGGTGAGAGGATATATCATGTAAATACAATACTTTAATTTTCCAGTCCAGTCTGCACACGGTTACCTGGCCGTCTCAGTGGGTACGTTCTGGTGCCGACCAATCATATCAACAGACGAAAATTGGTCCGTCCACGAAACAATTCTGGTTAAACCTACATTTTATCAATCGTTACGTGTGCGATTTATGGCACTTACCTACAGTTAATCAAGCTGTTCTCTGAAGGCGATACGCGTCTGGTGGACGAGCATGGTGATCGTACGTTAGAGTATAAACTAATCGAAGTTTAAAGTAAAACATGAATTACTTTTATCGGCCTATAGGAAAGGAAAAAACGGTTTTGCGAGAAGTTTCAGTCTTTCCGCAAACTACATCCTTGTTTTCAAGGTTTTGCGGCTCTGTTGAGGCTCTACGTTTTCCCGCATCAATTTTTAAGTGCGCAAATTGGTATTCATGATATCCCATAAAGCAAGAGTCAATGTCAAATGAAGTCATCGTTAAAACTATGACTGGGGCGCCAAGCTATTGCGACATGATGAGGTGCCCAACACTCTCAGTATTTGGATCATCTAGTCAATGACATGTCATCCGAATGAAAAATTTTCGCCGCAATGTTTACCTTTGTTTGTTCTCATAATTCCTAATGAAAAATGCCGTACATTACTGGTGTCTTGTTTCACTTAGAGGTTTTTGAGTCTGATCGCCTGTAGTCCATGCATTTATACATGTGTGACTTTTAGTAAAACACATCGCATCCTACACAGTGTTTTTGCCATCGAGGGAGATGAGATTTGCAGTCACACCAGTCAGCAGAACTTTCTAACAGGAAAGAGTATTCGAAAGAGTCAACAACAGCAGACCATTAGCGATTTCTTTGCATTGCTAGGACTTTCTGTTGCACTCACTGTAGGAGTGGCCTCTATTAACGTTTTTCCCCGATGGAAAGAATCTACACTTTTGCTAGTGCCTTGATATGAAAATTGTACAAAGTGCGAGTCATTACATCACGTTAAGTATTAACAACAATTTAACAAATTGAAAATTGCTTGATTGTCTCTGCTGTGATAGAAACATCAATGACGTCATTTCCACCGAAAAAATACCTAGTGAAATGACCAGGCGTAGCCGAGTGTTTTCCAGTATTTTTCGGGTTGAAATGGGGTCACGAATGTTTCTATCACAGCATAGAGAGACACAAGAGTTATTTTCTATTTGTTTTATAAAATAACCAAGGTTTTATCGAGTTATCGTGACGTCATTCGTATTTCTGAATCGTAATACAAAATAAAAATGACGTCAGCCTGTCTCTGTACTCTGAGCGAAAATGAGGCTCGTCAAATCAAAGCGTACATATATGTCGCGTGTTACTTTATAATTGTATATTTAGCGCTGACCTAGTTATTTTGAACCCTTGCAATTTCAAACTATTTTTGTTTCCCTTGAGAGTTCGAAACGCCAAGGTTTTGCTGTATTTACAAACAACCCTTGGATTATTTTAAAATAATTTACAGATTGTTTATAAATGTCTAATCGTAACGAACAATTCTGTGATTAAAAATGTAACCAATTAACGATTTAAAGAAATAGAAGACAAACAGAAACCGAAGAAAAAACCATCTTGAGGAGACTGAAAATAAGATTGAAAACAACAAAAAGAGTCATAAATGATATTTCGACTTTACTGCAAAGCCATAGTCGGACCAAACGACTTCTTACAAATATTTACAATCCCTATGCCCCTGTTCATACGGTATGCAATGCTAAAATATTTATACATCTTATTAACGTTGTTCTAAAGCCTTTTTTAAAAGTCACAGGATAGAATACAACAAAAGAAAATCCTTTTTAAACGATAATATCGTTAAGAGTAATTTTGATTACTAGAAATTTAAACCTCGCGAAAAATATCGTAAAGGCAAAGCAACATCACGCGAAATGTGCAATTTGTGCATCACTGTCATACATGAAAACTCTCGTAGGTTGTTGCATTGTTTTCCAAGTCGTTGGACTAAAGCCACATTTTTAGGCAGGTATAACTAGGTATCGTCCCCATTAGTAAGTTAAGTAACTCGATTCACTTGCAGGTGCCATCTCCAGAAACTTAATGTGCTAGCGGCAAATTTACTCAAAAACACTACGATCACTTGTAATGAGGCACTTATTAATATGTTACTGCACTGAATCTAACAGTGAATTTCCACTTAAAGACATGTACTTGCTCTCAATATTTTCCACCCCCAATATCTGTAAAGTGGAATCACGCCATTGAGGTGATTTAAAAACTTAAGTTTTGAAAATTACTTGTGGGACATTTGTCGGTCCAGTTGGAACTGTAGTAAGACGTCTGATCACCTGTTCATAAAGTTGCTGTTGAAAAGGAAACTCTTCTAAAATAGCAAAGGACAATTATGAAAGTTTTTATCTATGCCGCATTTGATATATGCATTCCTATATGTATATGTTTATTTTTTGGTATGGTCTATACATATATCTATTCATGTACATATACACGTACGTATACATATGTACATATACAAACATATATATAGAAGGCCAAAAAACAAAGCCTTATGAAAACAAAATATATCTCTTGTCTAGTATCATGAATCTTGACCGCCAAATATGGATCAACCGATCTTGACAATGATGGTGAAAAATTCAGTCGATAGAAAATTGCATCAATTCATCAGTCTTGTCGTGCTTAATTAAGATGAATGCGCCATTGCTCCATCAGGGCAGGTAGATTAAACCGTTGGACGATTCTATCACACCAGTCCATCGTAAATACAGAGTGCTTGGACAATTGTCGGATCAGACTTTGATCCTTCACGGAACTCTTCCAAAGATAGTCTGTTATCCTTATTCTGAAAAGACACCACAGAATGTCCATTTTGATACAGCATTGCATAATTCAATTTAAATCAGTGAACGGGCGTCTGTCAACCAAAATCTTGGATTGCACCAGGATAAAGGCAAATGTTAAGTTTGCTAAATCTCCGGAGGAACCGTGCTGAGAAAAAATATTGGTGGGGTGCAGGAATAATTATTTCTATAAGAGTAAATGCACCTAAACAACACTACAATATGATCGCCGGAGAAATAAATTCCTGCTTAACATTTACCAGAGCAGGAGTGCTTTTTCGCAATTTGAAATACGAAGAGATAGCCGAGTGTTTTAGATCTGATAAAGCACATACTGCGAGTTTTTTTAGATGTCTTCTAAAATGAACTTCTTAATAGGTTAATTCGCGAAGAAAGTTTGGAAATTTATGTTTTCTCAACCGAAAATATTAACTTCTTAATCATATATAAAATCACATGTGTCTTTATCACATATAAAGACCCGATACGGTTATGATTTTTTTTTTATATTTTCTTTTAGAAATTTTAGACTCTCTAAAGTCCTGATATAACATTTTAAAAAATACACATCGGCGTCTTGACGAAATATATATATATATATATATATATATATATAGCGGCGTTCAAAAGGTTATACACTACTGGACCTCCTGGCCTTGGATTTATATATATATATATATATATATATATATATATATATATATATTTCGTCAAGACGCCAATGTGTATTTTTTAAAATGTTATATCAGGACTTTAGAGAGTGCTTGTAAAATCACGAATCTGAGCAAAATATGTATTGGTTAGTTGCCCAGGTTAAGGTAACTAATATTCTTAATTCATTGTTACAGAAACTTCATACAGAATATAGTGGTGTAGTCCTATTTGATTTGAGTGATTAAAAATAAATTTAAATTTCATCGTTTTGTTTACTGCTGGGTTTTTGTAGAGCTAGAAGACTAGTCAATGCCTCAGGGATAATAAATATATTAACCCTGGGACATTAACCAATTAGGGGTTACTAAGTGAATTTAAGAACCGTGTTACATTAAAAAAAACTGAGGTGATCGTGAACTAAATATACTTAAGCACTATTTGCGGTATACAAATTTACACAGTGCACATTACAAGGGCTAAATCCAAATCAAGGTTTTGTTAGTTAATTTAACAACTTGGAGGGAAAAAAGATAAAATTGAAAAAACTACAACATCGAAAACTTGCTTACCTTGTCAATTAAATTAAATATTTTATTAACCCGTTTTTCTGGCGTATTCTCTTTTCATGGCGAAAATATTTGGAGAAGCGCTTAGCGGAGAGTCTACTTGACATACGACCGACGGCGTAGTGGGATCGATCAGATAGGCATTCTACACGATGGAAGAAAGTGCCAAAATGCTATTATGCGAAGAGATCAAAGCGACACCAGCCATATCCAGTAGAGTATGCTACATATATTACGCGTCTATGGATTAAACTTCATCGGTTGACAGTTTACCGCGTGTGAAAGACAGTAAATAAATAGTTCCTTAACAAAACAACATAGTAAGGCCACCTCTTGTACGCCAAACTAGACATGCATACCAAGAATCAACATGAAGCTCCAGCTCAAAATTTGGGTATGAAGAGACATTTTTGGAAATGTAATCAAACAAAGCAGTACATATCGTCAACACATCCTGGAGTATGTGTTAAATTGACGAAAGCATCGAGGACAAACCGCAGTAAATCATAGGAGGACATCTTGAAGCGTAGACTGTCAGTTTATTGTATACACCAGGATGACAACTGCAACGTACAAAATCGCCCATCCAAACAGGCCTTTTGATGATTGACGAACGTTCGTGAAGCCCTACTCTTGGGAAAACAATTTCTGAGACGCAGACGTGGATCGAATCCGCAGGTTGACGACCGGTGAAACGCTCTAATATTGACCTACCGAGACTCAGATGGAGTCTTCAGTTGGAAGTTTGACATATGTGCTGCCCTAAGCGGCAGCCACAATATGTTAATAATGATATTAAGTCGACATATGTTGTAGATATGCGAGCTTGGAGATGTCTTAGACGATCGATCATTGTGGCTGTCGAACTTGTACCTTAGTTCATCATCTGGATCTTCGCAGCTCATTGGTTAGGGCGTCTCACCAGTCATCAGAAGGTTGAGAGTTCGATCCCCGTCTGAGGCTCAGAAATCGTTTTTCTGTTGTTAGGGCTAAGCAAACGTTCATCGATTACCAAAGACCGTTTATTGTTCCCACTAGCTTAAAAATGGATTAAAAAGGTCAAGCTTTCGGACTATACATCCATCCGCAGGGTTAAGATGACTAACAATTTTTACATTCTTGGAGTCTATTCAAAATTATCGACAAGAAACTGAGTTCATTAGAATTCTGAGAAACATGTCTGTGCGCTGCTTCCTATTACTATATTTCGAGACATGCCTCTTGTTATCAAAATTCTGAGCTGGGCTCTCAAATTAATGCTTCGTTTGCGATATCCGCCTGGTAAATTCTTGGTAAACAATCTAATGACATTTTCCAGGATAAAAATGTAAAGAAAGATTTCGCTCTTCAGCAACTGAAATCGGTGCAAGCGTGTCTAACACTGTCCGTTGTGTCAAGAGGTTCCGCTGTTCAGTAATACCAGACTAAAACTAGGCTGTTTTGATATGTTTGTCAAAAAAGTTTCATTAGAAGTAGCATTTTCCTATAACTGACTGCCTCTGGCGTAAATATATGCAGGCCATAATGTGCGGCGACAACATCAAAATATGTCTAGGGTGTTTATTTTTAAATATTGTGAGAGCGTACAACTTCTAGCCAACCCAGTGGAAGTCAACTTCCACTTCATATATCGCCCGTGGATCCTTGCGCAATCATCTATTTGCCGCCTCCAGTTTCCGTCGCAGTCAAATTGCAAGGGAAGTCGACTACCCAACGTGAGAGCTGTTTGCTTTAAACAATGACATTCTCTGTGGCGACACTTATTGTATTCATGATTATATACCTTAAACGGCACGAAAAAGATGAGTTAAGTGAAATGAGATTCTCTTGGATAAAAGTGAAGGTCGATTTCCGTGAGAGAAAAAAGTCGCAAGAGCAATGCCGTTCTTTTAGTCCATTGACTAATACTGGCTGACGTAGATTGTCGGGCGGGAAAGTTGACGAGTCATGTTTTTCCCGACAGAATTGTCGTCCGCGCGATTTTTATTCCCAGAGAAAATTGGCCGCCAAAGGCTCGGGAGAATATCTCTCGCATTTAAATCGGAGTCTGCGAGACTACTGTTCCCAGTTGACTAGATAGATGAGTTGGCAGACCAGGAATAAGGTTAGGCGAAGAAGGAAGTTCGAATACCATTAAAGTCGGCTTAATTTTCGAGCTGACTTTCCCGGTATAGGTTAATCATGAAACTTTCTCTTCATGTTACCCTGAGGATGATTCTGCAATTACTTGCGGTTTTTTGGGCACAAAATTTTTCGCGTCCTTTCTCTGAACAGTCTTCCTGAAATCTTAATACAACCATTTAGGACTGAAACAAGGTCAGAGAATACAAAGCTCCAGGATGGGCCTGGCGATTTATCTGATGAGTTACAAGTAAAGTCCAGATAAAGCGAAACAGACCTTATACATGTTAATAAAATTTTTTGAGTGCTAACCTTTGAATTATTAATCTTTGAATTGTTAAACGAATAAAATGACATGAAGCTTTCCAAGCTTTTGTGTTGGTTTAAATGTCATGGGCTATCAAGTAGTGCTTCAGTAAGTGACGTAGTTACACTTGAGTCATTTTAGGTGCGGGGGAAGTGAAGCATTAGAACTCCACCAAGCCAAGAAACGCAACGGAACGGGACGCAACACAAAGAACAACCTTTCCTTCAGTTAAAACAATGTATAAAGACCGATTCATCCGATGGGATTATCGCCCACGACTATTCTTCCAGGCGTATCGATGCAATGTTGTCTCAAAGGCACAATTCTATTTTCCACTTGCTCGCTAATAGTGGCAAGACAAGCTGAAGATTCCAGTTAATGAATTTTATAATGCTATTTACATTTTACTTGTAAATGTGTCATTGTTATAGATGTACGATTTATAGCCATGTGCAGGTTGACTTCACCATCGTTATAAGTTTGTAGAACGTGCCTCAAGCAAAAGCATTAGTGTGTTTTTTGTTGTTGTTGTCTTTTTCCATCTAATTCTTTGTCTTCTTTTCCAGAACCGTAAACATGTATCAGCAGATCAACAAAGCTGCAGATGGACAGTGAAGTTGTGATCGTGAAATAGTATTTTAGACTTTAGGCTCACGTTGATAGGCCTGTATCTTACATCATGTATTCGGCATTAATAAACCGAAAAGTTACGTAACCAATGGTACATAATTCTCAAAGTTTCAATGTAGTCTGTAATAACGATTGTTGTTTGTTCGCAAACTTGAGCTGTTGATGGCTAAATACATGGTCAAAATTCTTTAACTTTCGTGGTTATATGTTATGGCGAGTTTGCCTTCCTATTCCTAGATTGGAATCGTGCTGAGTTATGTGTCCGACATTACAAAGTAATCAATCGTACTTGCCTTAAATGAGGTACATATTTAGATATATTTCTGAAAATCAATTCGTGAACATTTCTCTTACGCGAATTAAATTTTGCAATGCAAGGAATTGATAGTTTTCTTGAATGTTACGGGAAAGTTGTATAAACGTTAAGTTGTCACGTTATTTTAAAGTTATTAGGCCGTTCGTGGGAATCCACAAAATAACATTCCCACAACGTGGAATTACGTTGTGCAGACGTTAATAATAATAATAATAATAATAATAATAATAATAATAAATTCTTTCCTCCACCACGTTCCTCCGCCATGACTAAGACTGACCTGTCGTAAATAGAAAGATGGAGAGTTACAAAGCCTATATGAACTTTTTTAAACTAGTATACAAGCCGAAAGACCAAACTTTTCAGCCTTGTGGCACCAAAATTTTTATTTTGATGAAAAAGGATGCACGGAATTAATCAAGTTAAATGGAAGGGTTAAAAGTTCTGCTTTACATTTTACGCTATCAAACTTGTCTGGACGTTATAAAGTGCCGGAACTCACCATTCTGTATTTCTGGAATATAACTCTTCGTTAAAACGTGTCGAACAAGCGATGCTGACACTGCGGCTGCAAAAAGTTGCCACTCTTCATTCTTGGTACCGTCCGCCAACTCTTCATTCTTGGTACCGTCCGCCCAATCTGAAATAGCCTTGCAGACTATCCAACGGATCTTAAAACGCTCACAAATGTTATACAGTCCTGAAAAAGACCAAAATATGTTAAAATTGATCGAAGAACACGATGTCCTATAAAGTGTCCTGTGATTGGGCGTGGTGTATTTTTGCGTTTCCCTGTGTATGAACCAAAGTAGGTGAGCACCAATACGACGCTCATGAACTGCGGCCGATGCTGCCTGTCTCGTCCTTTAATGGTATATTACAGCTGTCACAGGCAAAGTACCTAATGTATCAAACCTAAGGAAATTGTAATTTACATATACATGAGCAAAAAATATCTTTGAACACAACTAAAGAGAACAGGAACCCAACATTTCTAAAAGTTTATAATGGTTCTTTATAAATCCAAACTTCAAAGCCGCTGAAAGGCCTAAGCCTTCGGGAGCTTGAAAAAGTTTATTTTTTCGCACAACCGGAAACTAAGAACTGAAAATCATTTGGTGGCTTTCAAATTATCTCAAGAAGACTGTTTATATGGGACTGTTTATATAAGCCAGAGCTCAGCCTCAAACAATCCCATAAAAGGTTCACTGTGAATTTCTCTCAATGAAAATAAATCACGCTTTATTCAAGTCGCGACAATGCTCTAATAAAGGTGCAGTTTGCGGCCTAATTTTGCTGGGACCGTCGCCGAGGGGCATGAGGAGGGGCTGATCTCCCGAAAGTATTTCAGGGCCCTCCAAATGTTTGAGAAATATATTAATTTTCGTAAGAGATCTTCAACGCATTTGTTGACTGTAATTATTTTCAAATGCTTGTCCAACTTTGAATGGATGGTAGTTGCTGAAATTTGTTTCACACTTACATGGTTTAGTCATTTCCTGGCCACATGGAAAAAAATTGCACTTATATTAAGTTAATAGCTCCCCCTGGATAATTTGTTACCCCCTCTAGAGCTTGATTTTAACCATGGCTAATATCAGCCGTGGTTTACTTTCTTTCGAATAAAAGTCCTTTGCGAGAGATTTATATAGCATACTAATAAATTTTCAGCTGGGTTTGATGTTTTTACAAACGCTGTAGACTTATGGAATTCACCTTTTCAGTTATCGATTTTTCCATTTTGTTCTAAGCTTCGATCTGAAGTGTCTAAAGGGTCAAGTTTTAAACAAGAAAACCCAGCAATAACTTTTCTCACGGAAGTTTTTTTAGATAACCTTCACTCTGACGGACATTCCCAAAAATACATTTCCAAAGCTCAGAGAATTCGCAATTTATCAGCGAAGCGCCACCCCGTACTTCCCCAGGTGAAAGTTTGTGGCGAATTATGTTTCAGGGATCATATTTGCGCCTCAATGTCAAACACTTTCCGACGCCGGGTGACTCCCCATTACAAATATAGGAAACGTCACCAACCACTCGAATACCATGAGACACTAGTGCTTTCTCCACTCAGATATAGAGGTTGTCTTCGATAACTGTAAGTGACAGACTAGACAGGAGCGGCCAAATCACTGGAAATCCTATACAATGCTGAAGCGCATGTTGTATATTACTTATGATACGCTAATGCGTCTAAATGACTATACCGACCGATTTTGAGATTCTGGTCATTTTAGCCGAGTAAAGGTACATCTACGCGGATCTTGAACGACGCGAGCGAACTTTTTAGAAACAAGTAAATATGTGAGCACCTAAACCGGACGCCAGCTACGTGAGCGTCCAAAATTTAATTGAGGGAGGGACTTGAATCATATAAAAGCATGTTCTATGTTTTCGTACCCCACCAGTGCGAGGAAATGAAGAAGGATTAATCGGAAGAGAGAAACTCAACCCTGTGCAAGAGCTGTCAACATAGATTATAACTACAACAAAGATCAAATCACAAAACTGAAAGATGGACGATAAACTTATGAAAATAAAGTAAGAAGCAAATCCCGAAAAACAAAACTTTATAAATTAAGTTCGGTAATATCCTATAAATACTTAATTGTGCATTGTCTTCGCATAAAGCCGGATCCACTTTATTACGATACGCTCTTTGTTTTCATTTCTTTAATTATGTCGTGTACCCACGGCCGTTTCTGTTGTCTTCGACGTGTCTGACGTAGAAAGAGAAGCGTAATCTCCGTAATGGAGATCTTAGTTCAGGAGGACTTTATTTAAGTCCTCATGCCCAGTCAGAATAAGCGCAATGTATTAAATTACCCGTCGTTCGCGTCTGTTGTAGACGCAAAATTCGCTCGCGTCGCGCTCCGTTTTCGTGACGCAAGCATCGCTCGTGTCATTCGCGTCCGGTGTAGATGCTCCTTTAATCGAAAGAAATGTTTAACGATTCTGCATCCGATTTACAAGAACTAAAATATTTTTCTTACCATTAATTAAGTTGTTCCATAAACCAGATCATTTTTATTCAATGCCTACTTACCTTCACCTTCCATTTCCCCCCCTATCGCATCCGGATACAATTTTCTCAGTTCTTCTTTTCGATCCTTGCAGTCAATGAGCTCCGGGCCACTGATAATAAGCCCATCCTTAACCTTTGGTTTACATTCTTCACCACATGGGCTCTTCCACCCCACCTTTCCATCGACAAATAATTTGCTTAATCGAGGTTGGCACTCCGAGATCACTCCTCGAGAAAATCTTGAACCATCAGCGTTCATGCGACATGGACCGTAAGTACCCAACTTAGCCGAAACCAAAACGTCACCCAAGTTCTGCTTGTTTTTGTCCATCCCGAAGCAGACTCCTAGACAGATGACTGTATCTGGATGGAGTTTCTCAATAATATCTAGACATGCTGCTTGTATTCCACGAAGACCACAAGCTCCCTGGCCTGATCTCACCAGGGCTACTTTGTTCTCTTCAATTTGACCAAAGAATACCATGCCCAAACTTGTTTTGGAATCTGATTCCAATACTGGTTCTGGTAAAATCGCGTATGCCGCGCGAAATTCGTTGTCGTTAACTACAAGAAGAACGACGTCAGTTGGGGTTTTGGTAGCTTCAGACCATTCAGTCTTTTTTGGCTTCATGTCTTCGAGTTCGATAACGTCTATGTGCGGAGGAGAGGGAAAGCTGTTTTCACCTTTTAAAAAAAAATAAAGTGAAAAGGATTTATAAACTTAGCATATTGGTGGTTTGTAATCAATTCTATCAGATTCAAAAGACAAAGATACGGCAACCATGTTAGTTCTCCTTCATACGTTCTCTCACTGATTCTTGCAGCACTGGTGCAGACACGTGGCCAGCATCAGACTGGTATCCACATTGAATTTTTAGCGCCTGCGTGCTTTTATCCTCTCTTTCATGGGCAAACTTTGTTCTGATCTCACAAAAATATTCAACAAATATCCTTAATTTACATAAACATCTCTGATCGAAACGGTTCAAATAGCAAGTGAACAGGTGAGTGCTCTTGCTTTTGTTGTAACTGTGGCAAAATTTCCGAGAATATTCCTGGTTTTTCCGTGCATATAAAATCTCTCTCAGCATACCAGACAAGCGACGATGAGATGGAACAACAAGTTACTCGGTATGCTTTAACCCGTTAAATATGAATTTAATTTTAATGTGATGTCCCTGCAGCTGCCTACCTCGTCAGAGAATGATAACATTGTTCAAAGTGTCTGCTCGGACAAAAGCTCTCTTATTTCAGACGAAATATTTCGCTAGTAGACACTCAAGTCGCCGAATCGATTGAAAAAATTTTACTTCAGTTGCTGAACGAGTCCCCAAAAAGATCTGGAGTAATGGGAGATATAGTCGATCCATTAGCAGACGACAAAGTCGAGGTAGCCTTGTATGAGAGGCCATCAAAAAGACAAAAAAGTAACGACAGCTGTAACGAAGGCCCAAGTGGCCGAAGTAAACGTTTCTATTCTAAACCGAGGGAGACTGTCATATCAGATGACCTGTTAGAAATTCTAACGTCAGTCTTCACAAAACCTCTGTCCAAGGAAGCAGGGACTGAGTTACTGGATAAATATGCGTCTATAAAAGGGACTGGAAATTTGCTAGTCTCTCCTACAATGAAAACAGACACCAAGGAAGACATAAAAAAGAAACATGGTTACTTGAAGACAAAAGAAGTATTTGCAATTGATGAAGGCTTGGCAGAAAAGCAAGGCCCCCTCCTCACAGCCGTCCGACCCATCATGACCACTATGGAGGCACTTGACATGTCTTCTGAAGAAAATGAAGACTTTTCTAGGGCCCGAACTAGTAGATATAAAGATTGTGCTGGAAGTTGCTCTTCTCGGGAATGCAGTTTCAGTGGTCGAATTAACGACCGGTCACCGGTTATGACTGGCAATATTTTCGTTTTGACCGGAAACAAACATCTCAAAATGACAGGCAAGAATTTAACCAACTCTACTGTAAATAAATGTTAAACTCTAAGACCTAAGAAATCTGTGGCATTTATTCCAGTTTTACAAAATCCAGAAGAATTTAGAACGTAGGAAAGATTGTTTCCTGGCATCGTTCGAAGTTTGATCACCATCTTCAACACTGGAACATGCCAGGTTTGAATTTCGCCGAACGAAAGCTCCCCTGTGCTAATGTTCAAACAGTCTATGATTTAAACAAAAATCTCTATTAAATAAAGACTTCAAAATATTCGTTATTGTATCCAGAGAATCTGGAGGCCGAGTGAACAAATATACAGACATCAATATGTTCGTCTTGAGATAAAATTATACAACACAATAACGCATATTTATAATGTTCAGAAATCCACCGATGGCTCCCGTAAACGTCTGTTCGTGTCATTATAATGCAGTCTGAGAAAACTTGTCGATAACAAAGCGAAAAGCTCAACCTTTTTTTATGAATATTCAAACAGTAAAGTGTAAACAATGACAATCATTGAATTGATGCTCACTTGACCTTTGAGCCTATCCCACATTGCATGATCACGCGCGTGCTGGAAACTGAAATTCTTGATCCTTGTATTATCAGTCGATCTTTGACTCCTCATCAAACACGTGAGTAGTCCATCCATAATCACTATTCCATAGTTCCGTTATGGATGCTCGAAAATTGCCTAAGAAATCTACGTTAGAAAACTGGAACAAAACCAACCCATATTTATGTGTCAAAAATAACTTGATGATATTCAGTCTGTGTAAAATGGAAAGGGAAACTGGCGCTTTTGTAGAGTGTTGCTCAAACTTTCAAAAATCAGCTGTGGAATGCCACACAACGAGCAATACCCAGAGAAAAGCAGTTTCCCTGGAAGAACAAGAAAAGGCCGATTCTTTGGGGCAATGACACCAAATCAGAATCCAGGAGTGGGAGAATGCCCTAATTCTACGCAGTATTTAACAGATGGGAAGATTGTCAGATGCGGAGGAAGAATCACTCAAGAAATTGCTTTAAGTGGCCTATTTCATAGGCAACAAAGGAAGACCGTATACTGACCGGATCAAGCTTGAGAAAATGCACGGCGTGCAGTTCTTTCGTGCAAGTGTTCACGAAAATGAGACAGCAGCACGTGATTTTATTCATTTTAGTTCACAAGCAATATTCCAGATTTACATTTAG
Organism: Heliopora coerulea; assembly: GCA_030142905.1. Classification (NCBI taxonomy): domain Eukaryota; kingdom Metazoa; phylum Cnidaria; class Anthozoa; order Scleralcyonacea; family Helioporidae; genus Heliopora; species Heliopora coerulea. The sequence continues at coordinate 324,207 of JASJOG010000247.1, forward strand.
TCCAAAGTACAGAGAGCAAAGTTCCTGTCAGTTCTTTGAGATGGCTCAACTGACAGTGCTGTTGTTGAAAAGAAGGCTGTTTATGTTCTATTTGCAGATCCTGATAATTTTGTTCCTTCATTGGCATTCTTGTCGCTGGTTTCCGTTGAGTCACAGGATGCAAAAGGCGTAAAAAAGGCATTTGAGAAAGCCTTCACAGAAGCACGTATTTCAGATAAACTGAAGAAAAAAATTTCTTTTTTTCTGACGGAACAGTTGTTAACTCTGGACTAAAGAATGGTGTACTTGCTTTGCTTAAAGAGGAGATGGAATGGATTGAATTTGTACGGTGTATGTCACATAGATTAGACTTAACTCTGAAAGATGCCCTGAAAGATCCTGTCAAGGTAGTGGACACTGTCCTCCAGAACTTGTTTTACATCTATCAGAAGTCAAGTAAGAAACTTCGTGAAGTTAGGGAGTTGTTGAGTGTTATAAAAGAAGGTGTGGAATTTGAAAATGAACAGATCAAGCCACACAAAACTGGTGGAACAAGATGGGTAGATCACTAGGTGAAGGCAATGAAAGAGTGCATAGACAAATATGGTTTGTACTTACAGCACATAGAAAATGTAATCGCTGTCACCAAAAAGCAAACAGGTTAGTCTTCACTCAAGGGTAAACGTCACCAGTTTGAGAATGGTAGTACTTTGCTAGACGCTGCTTTCTTCATCGACATTCTTGAGCCAGTGAGACGTTTAAGTTTGGCTACTCAACATAATAAAGTCGACATAATTGAAATGATTACCTGCATTGACAAGACAAGAGAGAAGTACAAGAGGATGCTTACTGAACTTAAGAAGCGAGATCAAGCTTGGGAGCTACCAACGGTTAAGTCTTTGGTCAGTAAAATAAGCAGCAAGGAAACTTACCACAGTTACCAGGGTGTAGAAATAAAGAATCTTATTCAAGCAACACGCCATCTGGAAAAGCATGCAGTATCAACAGTTGAAAGAATTATTGATTGTTTTAGAGAGGGATGTGGTATTCTTGTTGAAGGAGAAGATCAGAATGGGGAAAAAGTACGAGTTCGTAAAGAACCGAAGGAAGGAGATGTTATAGTTCATGACGTCTGCAATATACTAAACACAAATGCATGGCTGTTATCCCCATCCCAAGAGAATCTAGAAAACGTTCTTGATTCACAATTAAAAGTAGTGGAAAGAATCTGTACAAAGTTTAAAACCCCACTGTCAGATGTTGCTGTTGAGGTGAGTGAGTGCAGAGAGGAGTATCTTCCTCTCGTGAGGTATGCCACGACATATTTTAACGTTGATATTCACGATCCATTGGCTGTCTGGAGCAAGCTTTATGAGATAAGCAAATTGAGTACTTCTTGCTGGAACAATATATTTAAACTTATCGAATTATGTCTTTGCACACCATACAGTAACGCTAGTTTGGAAAGGTTTCAGCCATTTGGGAGTAGTCAAGAATGACTGGAGAAATCGGCTGAATGAAGAAAATTTAACTGATCTTCTGCGTATCAAAGTTGTCGGCCTTTCGTTAGAAGACTTTGATAAACAAGGCTACTAAAAGACTTCTGTGCACATGTGGTTTGACTCAAAACAAAGAAGACTAAATCAGAGCAAGCGCAAACAATGCAAGAAACGCCACTCCGCAGCTAAAACTAAGAGAATGGCTTATGCAGAGAAGTTGGACAGTTTTTTAGAAGGCAGTTCTGGAAAAAGTTCTGAAGTAGATGAAAGAGAGGAAGAGGGTGAATGTTCGAGTTACGTTACCGAAAAAAGTACCGACGAATGAAGAATCGACCTGTACATGAACATTTCAGTAGTTGCTCAGCTTCCAATCCATTATACCAGCTGTAGTGCTATTTTTCATATTACTTTTGTTGAATGAGAATTGGTTAGTTGATTCCACTGACATTTTGTGACAATCGAATATCACCAGACGTATGTAAAGTCCTTCAAGCCTTGTCAATCGAATAAAATAATAGTGAAACTGCATTTCCATGTGCTACACATGTTCTATTCATCATGGCGACAAAGCACTCACATCTGCCAAAAAGTCGTTTTATTTTTGCTGTAAGTCGACTTCAGATAAAATCATTTGCTTCTGATAAAGTTAGTGTTGTTTTGTTATCGTTTAATTTCCTCAGTACCCTTCAGTAACTGGAAGAAAAAAATGCATTTGAATTGAACATCGTCATTACATGTTGACATCGGGAATTGCTACTTCTTGTTGTGTTCGGGGCGTATATCGATCCTTTTGGCACAATAAAAAATGACCGGCAATCCGAATTTTCGTTATTTCGACCACTGCAGTTTTTCGATTATATTCCTGGCGCCAGCATCGCTTTTCAGAGTACTTGATAGATCTGGGGAAGCCCAACATTCAAATCAGACCTTCCAGACGACAAGCATTTGTTCGCTGACAGTTTTGACAAAGCTGTTCAAAGCGAACACGACCACTCGCAGACCAATTATAAGTTGGTGGCTGCCCGTATACCTGGTAAGCAGCAATTCAAGAAGTCATTCACAAGTAAGCAGCCCTTTCATCGACAATCCTTTCAAAGTTGCTACAGCACCAGTGAACGAAAGAGAACCTGGAGAAGTAGATGATTTAGTAAACAAGACTCCTCGAAACAAAGAAACCCCACTCGCCCCAGCAACCGAATCCACAACGGTAACAAGAGCTGACTATTCCCTAGGCCTCACTCAGCACATTTAACGGACAACACTAACAGCAGGACGATTACCACATTTTCAACAAAACTGGAAACAAATAATAAACGACCCTTGGATTTTTCAAACAATATCAGAAAATCATATACCATTTATCAGGCGCCCAGTTCAGGTAGGCCCCTGAATCACGTAAACAACAACAATGAACCAATACATACTATTACAGAATGTCATCTGCGATCTTACTGCGAAATGGGCTATACAAGAAGTAACAAACGACTAGAAAGATCAATTCTTCTCATCCCTATTTGTTCTCCAACGACAGAACAAAACACGTCTGGCCTTCAGCTTGAAGCCTCTAAACACATTCGTGGAGTCAACCAAATTCAAAACGGAAGGCCTGACACCAAAACGATTACATGATGGAACTGGGTCTCCAGGAAGCTCATTATTCGATTCCTATAACCAAAGAATAGAGGAAATATCTACGCTTCACATTCGACAACGTAACGTACAAATTTCAAAGTCTACCATTAGGACTCTCATCAGTCCCGCGGACACTTACCAAAGTTCTCAAACCCGTGGTTTCTTTACTGGGAAACTGGACTACGATTGATTATCTACCTCGACGACCTATTGTTGACGCTTGAGGAGAAAAACGAATCAACTCAATCATTCAACGAAATATACCTACTGTTTTGCGACCTGGGCTTCATCATCAAGAAAGAGAAATGCTTAACGACGCCACTCCAACCCATTGTCTTCCTCGGTGCCCTTTTGATCTCAATCAACGCGACAGTGCAAGTACCTCACACAAAACTGCAAGAATTGCAATGAGAAGCCCAGACATTGAACGAGGAAAAAACGTGCATCATCCAGGAACTCTCATCTATATTTGGGTGAGTGACTAAAGTGTCCAAAATAGGATTGACAACTGCACCTCTTCACTACAGAACATTGCAACAACAACAAATCACGGCAGTTCACCAATACGGAGTTCTGACTCGAAAAAAGCTGATCAACTTGACCTCGGAAGCATTAGCAGACCTATAGTGGTAGACATCCTCTAAACTGTTGGACGAAAATAGCACTCCGATGGTCGAACCAACATGCTGCATTACAATGCGAACAGACGCCTCTTCCCTGGGTTGGGGAGCAGTTTGTCAAGGCTCGAGGGCAGAGGGACACTGGAACAAAGACGAGAGGCAAGCTCATATCAATCTTTTGGAACTCAAGGTGGCTTACTTCGTCATTCAGTCATATATGAACATTCGTTCACTAACAGGGATTAACTTTCTCCTACAAATGGACAACTCAACGGCGGTAGCCAACATCAACAAACGAGGAGGAACCAAATCAAACCAAGTAACTCAAATAGACTTGCACATATGGAACCTGTGTCAATCACAGACGATAACCCTGTTTGCGCAACACCTTTCCGGAACCTAGAATACCAAAGTAGATGCAGAATCGAGACATCTGAACGACAGACCAGAATGGACGTTGGGCAAACAACTGTTTGCCAAAGTCCAGAAACGTTACTTCACACCCCAAGTCGATGTATTCCTTATGTACATGTATCCCGTCGTACGAATCCTAGAGCAACAGTGGTAGATGCGTTCTCAGTGAACTGGAGTCAGTGGAAAACCTAGGCTAGTTAGTGTGCTGAAAGGAATAAATGTCCATTTTGAACGCCCGTGACTGATACTCTGCAGTTTGTTATATCCCAGTTTCGAGAATGAAACTTGGCGTACCGGACAGTCGGAGTGTATAGATCATGAATATCTCAGTTCCACGACCTAGTTGATGGACATCCAGTCGGAGATATGCCGATAATATTGAGATTCGTCAAAGGAATTTCTGAATTACAGCCACCAAAACTCAAAGTATCCACTACCTGGTCTGTCGACAAGGTAGTTGACTTCCTTCAAGAAATTGGTCCGATCGAAAGTTTATCGCTTCAGGATCACTCCTTAAAGTTGGCTATGTTATTGGCTTTAACATCTGCAGGTCGAGTACATGAACTGACAGCATTAGCCAAGGTTAACGTTACCGTGAAAAAGGAGAGTCTGAGATTTCTTCTTTTAGACACATAAAGAGTTCCAGGCCAAACTTTCCAGGGAGAGAAATAGCCCTTTTAGCCTACACGGACGACGCCAGAATGTGTCTTACAGCGTCGAGAATACGTCAAACGAACGGATGACTTTAGACAAAATGAACAACAGCTTATTTCATACGAAGCCCCGCACAAGGCAATTGGCAGCCAGACACTTTCAAGATGGTTGCGTACAATCCTTACTCGAGAAGGAGTTTCCAAGGAATATCCAGGGCGTTCGACAAGGTCAACATCGACATCTGAAGAAGCAAAATCAGATATACCAACAGAAGTTATTCTTGAGGCAGCCGATTGGTCGTCAGCAAACGTTTTCAGAAATCATTATTATAGGCGGCCGGAAGGGACATTTACAAATATTGTTTCAAAATTAGCTAAATAAAATGATTGAATAAAGTTAATATTTACGTTATGATACCAGCAGTGTGGTAGTAAGGATTCGTAATCAGCACCAATATTGCGAGTATCAGTCAGAGAAGGTACGAAGGATATATTAAATTTCCCGGGTGGGTATTCTCCTGACACGGAGATGTAGTTTTCCAAGCACCTTGGAATACTGATACGAGCAATACTGGATCCCCACCTTGTGGAAAATCTTTTGCCACCCCCACCCTCATTTTCTTACAACAACACCTCAGCTTGCACTCCATCAAAGGATAAATTATCTGGAATGCTAACTGGCCAATGAAAGGTGAAGCCAAGCCGACTGCCCATGGAAGCCAATTTTGGACGTCAGTTTCAGTCCCCTACGCGGGCTTCTACGTCAGTTTTAGTCTCCCACGCAACTTTTTACATTTTCTGACAAGTTTTCTTTCGAAATACACCCAAAACATGTCTTCAAAATATAGAAATAAGCTTAAGAATTTTTAATGTATTTTGACAAAGTCAAACCGAGTAACAGGTTATATATTTTCACTAAAATAAATTACCAAATATACGAGAAACCTGATAAAATGTGTTATGAAACATGCATTCCATCGCTAACCTGGTGGTCTGCAATTTATTATGAATTAAATGGAATGTATAAAACGTCAACCTAATCTATTGTGAAAATAGCTGCTATGAATAGGTAGACGATCGTATCACAAAAGTTGTAATGTTTGTTTGAGTTTTGTCTAGTTTTAGGCATGTGAAGTTGTTATCTTATTTTTTGTAACCAGCACCATAATTAGTCCTCTCGGAAATGCCAGTTACCGAAATGGCTGAAAAGGTTTCTGTTGATGTTATCGAATGTAAGGTCAAGGTACAAGTTGGTATTGTTAAATTCTTGCTCTGGTTTGTGTTAGTCCCGCCTACATTGATTGAACACCTTGCTGAATTCCAGATATGATGTGATCCTATTCAGATTAGATTTGAACTCGAAATATGATGTGAAACTGTGAAGTAACATAACTGAGATAAGAATTGATGTATTCTGATTTTACCATTATAATTTTACAAAGAACTATATTAATTTAGTGCTAGAAAATCTTTTTCAAACATCCTTGTTGATTACGTTGCATTCCAAACAACGCCTTCGCCCGGCAGAGCGAGAGACTTGGTCAGAATGTATCTGATTGGTCAACGTCTGATGTCACTCACTGTCAACCAAAACTGACCACCAAAAGCATAAAAAGAGATGCTCCTTTCACAACAGAGAGGGCAGAAAGGAGGAGCCCACAGAGAGAGCAGAGAAGAGGAGTCCACAGAGCAGAGCAGACAACAATAGAGCAGATAAAGCAGAGCTGAGAAGCCAGTGGAAGAGAATTTACATTTGAGAGAACTACTAGCGAACTAAACAGTAATTGAACATTTCGAACTATTAGTTATTATATTTTGTTTGTGATCCAATAAAGATCCCACTACCTCGCCTAAAGCGTGACTCTACTGAGCTAAACACCTCTTGTTTAACAAATGGTTTCGAAAAGTTACTTGAAGAAACTACTAAGTGTACGTCCTTTTTTTACAGTTAGTTTACCATCTTCAGACAATTTAGTACACACACTTCTTAGGCCACAGGGCAAAAAATAAATCCTTTTAAAAACTCGATTATGTAAAACTGGCCGAGTAATATTTCGTCTAAACGGTTTTTCCATGGTTGGGAATATTTTGGAAGCCGAACCAAACAAAAACTAAACATTAAAGTCGTGTAAAGGACTGGAACTGACGTACATGACCGCGAAGAGGACTGAAACTGGCGTCCAAAATTTCCCTCCATGGGTGGCCACCTTAGCTTCACTTTTTGCCAGAGCGAATGACTGGGAGTTAGCATTCCAGATATGGAAACTGAGTTCACTGATCTGCATTAGTATTGCTCGTGTCGGTCTTCGAAGGTCCTCGGAGAACTACATCTCTCCGTCAGATGAGGACCGTCCGAGGAAATTTAATTTCCGTATGCAATGAGAGTTAATAAAATTCTTTGATGATGGGTCAGAGTTACGATTAGGGTTATAGTTTGAGTTAGGATTACAGCATTTTCAATAAAATTGTTACATTGTCACATAATATTACATTAAGGCAAGCGAAATATAACATACACTTTCCTTATCAAAAGAAATCCAACGCAAGCATTACGATATTTTTCGTACCTCGAATGTCACGGGAGGAGTCTGCCATCGTGAAGTTTGTGTAAAAAACGAATGTAGTTTTCTCATTAAAGTACACACCAAGGATTCCCTTGAGTTTGGAAAGGTAATATTTGTTTCCATCTAACTTCGTGCATGGGATCAATTGACTGTTTAGTAATACAAAATTACACTCGAGCGTGTTACATAGCTTAACAATATGCCCTGAAATTTTAACTTCGCGACGAATTCTTTTTAATTTTTTTAAACTGCCAAACTGCCGATAACTACGGGACGTTTTAAGGATTTACTTCTGTCACCAGTTGAACATTGCTCCACGTGTACGAGCTTCCGCCAATTCATTTATACAATATGAAAGTATATGGACGGAAATGTTACTGTTCGGTATAAACAAAGGAAAGTTAATGAATCTTTAACGATCCGGTTCCGATTATTTATAATCGCCCAAGGAAAAATATTCCTTATTTTTCTTGTTCATTTAGTAATTAAAACACAGTCAGGTAAAGGAAAACTCCAGAAGTTTGAAATACTAGCTATCACTGCTAGGTACCAAGGTGCAAAACCTTTTCCCCACGGCTTAATAAATTTAAATAAGTAAATTAATGAACGAATAAAAGATTGAATGAATGAATAAATAAACAAATAAATTAATTAATCAATCAACCAATTATTCAATAAATTAATTAATCATTTAAAACATAATTGTATTATTGAGATCAGTTTGCAACCTCAATGTAATTTACACACGAGGTTTTCCAAGAGAAGTAATGAGTAAGTTTTCGAAAGTTTGAGGAGCCTTAACGTTCGTAAATATCTTGCTGTTTGATATTCCTAAATGTATGTGGTTTTTTATGGTGGGTGAAACTTCTACCATCTGATGTTACTAGGAACTTGGTACATTTAACCGAAGAGATGGAGTTTCCGTTATTCGACGAGTAAAATCCACAAGCCAAAGCAAGTCTTTCCGTGAGATCCGTCGCAAAATAATCACTTTAACTTACTAGTAGCGAGTGCTTTAGAAGGGTGGAGAACTTGGTGTTACCAACTTAAATTGCGGGGAAGCCTGGGAACCACAATAAAGCTCCCCTTTGCGGTATGATGAGAATCCCCAGTAGCTCAACGGTCATTACCTGAAGTTGGTGGAACATAATTACCAGCTTGTGGCACACTTTGTAAGCTGTTCCTACGAGAATATTCCTATAAAAAGAAAGCACTTTCGTTTTTATCAACATACTACCAAGTTAACAGATCAAGTTTAATTAGGTTGTGTTAACCGAAAAAACAAATCCAGTAAAACTCAACATTTTTACTCTGTTCGTTTGGCCAAGCTCTTCTCACTTATGCAACAAAGCGTACATGGAGACAGGTCATCAGGCGTAAAAATTTATTTCAAAATCTTGGAATAAAAAGGCGACGAAAATGGTTCGTCCACACTGAGCTCGAAAGACCACTGAGAAGACGAAACCCGAACGAACCATAGCTGCATGAAGCCGGATTCATTTAAAACAGTGTTTTACTTATTTCTTTAAAGAAAAACACCCATATTAATCGTCTCAGAAAACAACCCAAGATGTGAGGTTACGGTGAAGGGAAATATATTGAGGATAATTTTTAATACTTGAAAATAGTTTTCTGCATGCATGGTGCCATACTATAAGTGTCTACCACTTCACAGCACCGTATCCCAACTTGAAGAGGAAGAGAGAGTGATTTTTTAAGAGTTTTTCAAGGAAAAGATGCAAACGCGGTTAAAGCTTGAACTGAAAATTTCATGATTAACCTACACTACAAAAGTCAACACGAAAAACTGAGTTTATTTGAGTGGAATTCGAACTCGCATCTTCGTGTTTCGGGCCCGCTGGTCTACCAGCTGAGTTATCGACGTTTATGAGCTTGTTTTAACCAATTTACCATGTAGGATGGTAGACTCGTAGTCCGAAAGATTGGTTTTATCATTTTATTGTGGTTTTCTCGAGCCTGGAGAAGCATACTTATTAAACAAATTCCTCTACATCATTTACTCTTCACTGTCGAGTTTCTTGTCCGTTTAAAACATTAGATTTTGTGGTAGATTTCATCTCTATACGTTCAACGAGGAAGTAAATTGTTTTTCTGTTCGAATGCGTATTACCATGACTATTTGCTGCCATATGGCAACTTCACCGATGAGGTAGCATTATACAGATGTTGTTGTAATGAAGATAACAATCCATGCACGGAAAGAATTAGTGGCAGGTTAGGGAGGTCAATCTAGATGCTGAATCCTATTGTTGTAAGATATAATGATGCATTGATGCGTGGGTCCTACCAGCTATCTTATATAGGGAAGTTCAACAAGCACAGTGGGTTTCTGGATAAATAACTAAACAACATAGTTACGTCCTCTAAGGAATCAAAACGTCACTCGACTACTCGTATTTACAGGTTTTCAGGTTAATCAGATTAATGCAACTAAGCTAATTAAGTTTTTGTATGAGTTTATACCCATTCATAAATTGCTATACCTGCGCAGTGAACTATATGAGTTTCGTAATTTAGTTAATTAATTAATTTAGTGACATTTTTGTATATCATCATACCACATAATGGCCATTAAACAAGAAAAACACGGCACTAAGAAGACCAAACGCCCCTGGATCAAAAGTCATGATGAATTTTACAAACCTGAAGTTTTTCTTCATCAGGAATTATATTATGAGGAGGACGATTCAACCCGTCAGGCTTATCTAAAATGCAAGTTGAATGAACAAAAATGTAATGTCCAATGCAGGATAGAAAATATTCCCTAATCCACGATGGCAAGCATTAAAACGGTGCACCATCTACCCACAGAATCTAACGGCATGGAAAGGTCGTGAACTAAAACATGTGGACAGTGAGTTTTTAAAAAGCAGGCATGGGTATCGAAGTAAATCAATTGTCCCGAAAAATCAAACAGAAATATCCGTAAAACATCTTCGTTGTAACTGGACATCTTTTGTTGGAATTTGGAGAATTCTGCTGTTGTAGGTAGCTTCACTAACGCCGGCGTATCCCTTTCAAATTTCTTCTGGTCTCCTCTTTTAATGTAGTCGACAGTCTTTTTATAAGACATAGTCTCTGCCTCTGATTTGTCATAAATTCCTCCACATCTCTCCTTTTCCAAGGATATTCCGCATTCTTTTCTGTTACCTCGACGACATCAACGTCAATCCCAGTGGTACTGGGTTGGATTTCCTGGAACGGTAGTCCTAAAAGGCGTCTTTTCAAAGAAGTCTTTCCCGCCCAACCCTGCCCTGCCCTACCCTGCCCTGCCCAACCAGCATAACCGGAATTCGCGTGTTCGGCGTTTTCCCTTCCTCAAGCGCTCGCCAATAGGCTATCTTGAATGCCTTCTCCGAGTCTGAACGTGAGTCCGTACCAGAATAAAATGAATTAGTACCAAGTAAAGCGTAATACCGAGGTCAGAATTAATCGATTAAAAAGTGTAGAAATTTCGCCATCATGTAGAAACATTAGAACAGACGTAGGTCTACGAGGGCCCGACTTGGGGAAAAAACCCTTCCCTCAAAACTCGGTCAATTTTACTTAATCACTGTCATTTATCAGATATTTTCAGCTTTGTCGTGTAGGATGGTCTTGTCCGCACTTTAGGTTGTTCCCAAGCTACCCAGAAATTGGGGAACTAAAACGTGGAACCGCCAAGCGTGTTGCTTGTGAAACCAGAGCCGCCGAGAGGAAGGGGGGACAGGAAGTCAAATTGTCCCGAGCCCCCAACTCAAAGGGGCCTCCAAAATTGGAAGGATTTAGCATGGGTTGGTTTTGACTAATTAGCGATAATCTACCAGACATAAAACGATTAACCTTTACGGTGTGAACAAATTAAAATTTATACAGAACGTCATAGAGAAGCGGAAAGGTTTTTTTGATTTTTGCATTTTCCTGTAACAATTTAAACTACAGCTTTAATAAAGTGTATCTTACACGACATATTGACATTGAAACGCAAGGATGCGAAGGGATAATTAGTGCTATACAGGGGGTAACGGGTACACCTGCTCTGAAACCTTCATGTAAGCAGGGGCCCTATTTATGACGTCATAAATACGGCCCCAGAAAAGGTTTTGCCCCGGGCCCCGGTAATTCTCCAGGCGGCCCTGCGTGAAACAAGATGAAATCGCCAAGTCAGATGAAATCGTCTGAGTCTGCTCTACGTATCGAAGTTTGCACCACCACCACCGTAGCAAAGTTTGCAACACACAACGTAATTATTAACCACAAAACAAAGTTTGCACTACACAATGAAGTTATGCATCACAAAAAGTTTGCTCGACACAGCAAACTTTTCACCGAAAAACAAACTTTGGATCACATAAAAAAGGTTTTCAACACACAACTGAGTTCACACCGAACGTAATGAAGTTTACAACTTTCCAAGAATACGACGACAACATTTTGGATATGTTAATGAGATAGTTTATGACCTCAATTATACTGAAGGACATACCATTGTTACTGACGAGGAAATTCTGAATAACGTTACGACTATTCAAAGAAATCACTTGAAAATTTGGACGTGAAAGCCTCTCATGACCGGAAACATCACAAAATCAAAAACATCTTAGCTCTCGAAGCCTGACATGACACGTAACTTCCCAGAGCCTTTTATCCTCCTCGCAGACTTGTTCACTTTTTGACACACAACCGCAAAGTATTATCTATTTATACTTTTTTTGAAAAAATGATCATGAAGAGGAATACAAATAATTTTTGTTTCACTCAAGTGATGGCCCATTAACCGATAAATTACTATGCTAACATTATTTTTGACTTAATGAAGTTTTGTACCACGCGATGCATTTACGTGCAAAGTTTCACCTGACTCGGTTGAATAGTCTCAAAAACATACGTTATTTTCCCGCAATCACAACGCTCTATCCATAACCTAAATTCATACATTTCAAAAACGAATTGAGATATGGAAGGCCTGTAAACGCCTTTCCGCGTGTTTTTTGGAGCTTTTTCATATGAAAGAAACTTAAATTCCATTGCATTTCATCTCTAAATTTTCCTAAAATAAAAAATTTGAAAACTTAAAATCCATGGATTACTCTTCCTCACCAGTATCGATAAAATATCCAGATCGGACATCCTGAGATAGATCGTTTAACCGGAGCTTCTCAAGCGCTCCAACTAGCCTTTGTCTCGTCCCTCCCCGCTCCATGTAACGTGTAAGCATCGTAAGAGCCTTATCTCTGAAAAAACTTATGTCGTCAGTTTCGTACGTTTCAAATAGATTTGTCAGTAAGGCTACTTCCTTCCATACTCTTGGAATTCTTCTCGCTATTTCAACAATCTCTTCCCTTTGTAAACGGTCCGGTGGTGCTTGTTCTATAAAAAGGGATATTAATAGAATTTAACGATAGCCAGTGTTTCAGTGAAGGCGATTTAAAAATTGTTTTTGAGTAGGCTGTGAGTTTGAAAACGATCAAAACTACTCTATAAGCAAAAAATTACAGTTCACTGCGAAGGCAGAAAGGGATCCGTTGACATACTTTCTGAGAGCGAAAGGAAAGGTAGAAAAGAAGAAAAAGGTCTCATACGCACCAAGTGCGTGCTACAGATGCCGGTAAGCTGAAGTTAAATAACCGAAAAAGAATGAAATTTACTTCATGAAGTTAATACATTAACCCACGAGCAAATCGAGCATTGGGAGAGAAAATGTGCGACGAGAACAACTTTCCGCTAATGTTAAATAGTCAGTTTTGTTTCCTTTTTACATATGAAGAAAAGCAGGAGAGAAGAACCTCTAAAGCCCAGCCCACAACAGCAAATTTTCTGTGACAAAGATATTTGCTCGTGTATAAAGACAGCAAATGCTATGTTGAAAAGTCGTTTGCCTATGCGCCAGAAACTACTATGGACAGTGGAGACAAAACCAAAGAAGCCATTGCCAACCTTTGAGTATGTCGCAAATTTTCTTTAACGGCTCGTGCACACGAACAAACTTTGCCATATGACATATTTTCTTTGCCACATAAAAACTGGCGCGCCAGTTTTTCAGCAAATGTATTTGTCATATAAAATTCGGGCAAATTTTCTCATGCACATGAGCAAATAAAAATGGTTACTGAAAAATTGCCACAGGAAATGCGCTTGTGTAGACTAGGCTTAAAAGGTAATTACGAAATGTCACTATCCATTGTGGGTAAATTAAAAGAAAAAGGTCATTCCACGATTAGGCCGGATCATTAAAGAAAGAGGCTTTGAATTATCAGGATGAAAGGGACTGTTTGACAATATACAATAATTCCATAAAACCACAGTAACTGGTTACGACTTGGCGAATAGCTAAGTAATTCTCATTTCGATTACTAAACATTTACCAAAACAAATACAATTTGGGAAATATGACACAGACTTTAGTGGATGATGCAATCGATTTTCCTCAGTCACAAAATGGGAAAACATTGCCTGTTCGTGGACATACATTTAATGGTGACTCGTATCAATCGAAGTAGAGGAGATGTGGGTAAATTAAATCACAAAACAATTGAAGTAAGACCTGAAGGGATAATAGATATCTCCCAAATCAAAACAAGTGAAATTCACAAGGCTGAAATTTTTGGCTCTTTCCTCCTGCTTTGCTGAATATATTTATTCACGACATTTCACTACGCCTCTCCATCATCCAGTCTGGGAAATGAAAGTCTGTACAATCTCCGCCGTTACAGATAGCACCATCCAGCCCCAGAGACGTAATCAGTGTTTTTCTTTCAAAATGCACTGGTATGACCAGCTACCAGCGGGTCGGCAATCTTTCCTCGCTGATCAAGACACCGGACATACTATTGCTCCATCACGCTATTTGGATGACATGGTTTCTCCATTTCAAACGCGTCCTCTGAATCTGTCGTCTAATGTATAACTTTACAATATATAACTGATATAAGTTAACTTTTTTTTTGCCACCCGAACGTTACGTCCCTCGAAATTAACGGCCGCTAATGGGCACTAAACCCGAGTGTAGCGAGGGCTGCTACTTTAGGAATTCTACGGTAAACACGCAGTTTTTTCTCAGGATTGGCAAAATTACCAGAAAAAAAATTAACTGAACAACCAATGTCTGATCGCAGGTGCAGAACTTAAAGCTACAGGGAGGTTCCTTAAAGTAATTGGCTCTTCATTGCCGATAATACATATAGTATATGTATAGTGTGTTAAAACAATCGCCTTGAGCTCCCCCGATTCCTTACAGCTCCATAGCACATCCAACGTAACTTCAATGCAGCTAGGACTAAGGCATCAAGTGCGGGGTTTCAATAACTTGACAATGGAACCAGAGCCCCACGGTTAAATGAAAAGTAAACAGCTTTTTCACTTGACCCTCAGGGATGCGAATAACAAAGAACATCATCGAAATTCTTTGTTAAGGAACGCCAACATGGTATGTTAACTATCATACGTTTTGTTTATTTTATTATATACATAAATATTTACAGGGTATTTGACTGTAACCTGTCATCTGGCGAGAGCCACTCCTTTTCTTGAGAACAAACAAAACATCGAGAAGACCTTGTTCCTAAGAAAATGTCAATCAAATTGACACCAACAACGTGTTTCTGGGGTGTGTCAAACGATAAGCCTTTACATTAATAAGTTGTAAATTATCTTTCTATTGTGCTTTTTCAACACCCCCACTCAGACTCTACTATGTGACTATTAAGTTGAGTCTGGGTCAGTTCCTAGTAGAACAAGTCGGTGTTTTTCAACCTTGGGTCGTGGTAGCGACTTTGTAAGGATGTCCGCTGTCATCTCTTCTGTAGGAACATAATGAATTCTCACTTCTCCGTTCTCTACCCTTTCTCGGATGAAATGTAACTTCGTATCAATGTGTTTGGAAGGTTTGTGCATTACTGGATTGTGACATATCTTTATACATGACTGGTTATCTTCTCCAATTTCGGTTGGTAATTTGGTCGGACAACAAAAATCTTGCATGGGTGCTCTGAGGTATATCGCTTCTTGCACTGCTGCTGCCATACTTTGATATTCTGCTTCTGCAGATGAGAGTGCAAATGTTGGTTGCTTTTTAACTTCCCAATTAATCGCTCCCCCATTTCCTTGGAACTTGAAATAGCAGCCTGTGGTTGATTTTCTGTCGTTGATGTCTCCACTCCAATCTGCATCAGAGTCTCCCAATAATTCTGTTGTGGAGTTCTTTGAGTAAGTTAGTTGCAAATGAGTCGTTCCTTTCAGGTACCTCAGTAGGTGTTTTCCTGCCTTCCAGTGAGAAATGTCGGGCTTCTTGAGGAACCGTGATAGTTGATTGACCGTGTTGAGAATATCTGGGCGTGTCCGTTTACTTATGTAAAGTAGGGATCCAACCAAACTTCTATATAGCCTTCGATCTATGAGCTGGGATTTTTCTGTGCTCTTTACAAGTTTCAGGTTAACTTCTGCAGGTGTGGCTAAAGGTTTGCAGTCACTCATATTGAATTTGTTCGGTACACTTTGGATGTAGTTGTCTTGATCGATTGTGATCTTGTCTTGCGATCTCTTAACTCGCATTCCTAAGAACCAATACAATTCGCCTCGATCATCTATCTTGAATCTTTCCTTGAATACTGACTTGAGTGCATCAACAGCTTCACTGTTCTCTCCAGCGACTATAACGTCATCGACCCACACCAGTACATGCGTGAACTTTTCTTCGCATGGTGATTGCTGTGTAGCCAAATACCTTAAGATGCTTCGTTTTGGTGCTTCTCTTTATGAATAGTTCAAAAGGGCTTTTCCCGTTTTTGTTTGAACTGACACATAGATTCCTGATATGCACTGCAGTTGCTGAAGCTCTCACCTAGTAGTGTATTGGTAGCTTTGCTTGGATGAGTAAACATCGACCCATCTCCAATAAGGTCCTGTTGAAACGTTCTGCGACTCCATTCTGCTGTGGGGTCTCAGGAACTGTGAATTCTTGTTTCACTTTCGATTCTCGGCAGTAATCTCTGAATTGTTTCGACGTAAACTCCGTCCCACTGTCTGTCCGTAGCTTTCTAGGAGTCCCTGTTTCGGCTACATACTCTTTGAACTTCTCGAGGGTTTCTGACTTCTGCTTCGTAAACTTCATGACTGCGTGCTTGCTATACTCGTGCTTGCTAATTTGTTGACTTTGGCGCATGGACGCCCGGGTACTCAGATCCCCAAAAAGGGAAAAAAACGAGCGAATTCAGGAAAATATGCCTTAAAAATTTTAGAATTTCAAGGTTTAAAATGCCATGTCATTTTTAGCAGCATATACTAGATCAACTGATAAGTAATAGCATAATGTGACCTAGACAATTGATTATTTTCATTGGCTAAATCAATACTAGATACACATAGTCCGTATGAAATACGAATAACGGGCCAGAAATATCTGTCCGTATTAACGCGGTAGGGTCAAATTTCATGGCTGGTCTCTTTTAAGTGACGTCATGACAGTTATATCACGACTACACTTCTAAACAACAGTTCTTGAGCATCCGGAATGCAGATAGAATTTAATTGAAACGGAACTACGCAGTAATATAAACATAACTGAATTTTATAAACAGGAACAATCTGTAGTACATACTATCCTTTTCAAAACAAAGACCCCGAACTCACCAATTTTACATGTTACTTTAATTAATAAATTAACTTTCAACAGTATTTTGAAAAAAAATCTGGGACTTTTGATTGATTTGTTCTATGCAATTACACTGACGTAATCATTTTGCAACATAACGGATATTGTTTGTCAAGTTTTATTTTTCTTTGTCATTTAATAGGGGTGATATTACATTGTTTACTTTGTAAAGGAAATGGCTGTTTTCAAAGTCAACGACACGATATGTCACAGACATTTTCAATTAAAACAGAAAATCGTAATTGTTTCTCAGGATTTGATTTCGTTTGTCACTAATCTGACTACAGGTATACAATTATACTGCTTTTAATCTTGATTCTTGCTATTTTAAAATTTAAAACCATCGAATTTCCAAGGTATTCAAAACATTTCAAGGGAAAATACTACCTCCCATTGAGTGGCAGAACAAGCGATAAGACAGTTGGGGGTAACAGGTGGGGGAGGAACTTTTCATAATTTTTCAAGGCCACACTCTAATCCCTCCGGAAATCTCTATTTTCAATTTCCCCCCCCCTTTTTTCAAATTACAATAAATACCCAGAATTTGGATCTCTAAACCTTCCCTTGACGGGAGGTCTTCCCTTTACATGTAAAATCATCTCATGTTAGCCAAAGGGAGTTAAACCTGGGATTAGCCAGGGTAACATCAAAGAAGTCCTAATACCTAAGACCAGACCTGTGTGTTATTCCATGAGTTCAATAAGTTATCTGTTTAGCAAGCTAGAGCTTACAAGCCAATGATATTTTACAACATGTTTTTTCTGACAAGGACCCTCATCATGGCCAAAATGGTCCAGTAATGATGGGATGACTTGACCAGTGACAATAGTGGTGATGAAATTATCAATTTCCCAAGACCCTTTACCTTTCCCTCAATATTTTCTCCTAAAATTTTGAAGAAATAGAAAATTCACCTGGGTGAAAAATGGGGTAACAAGTCCCCAGTTGTCTCCCATGGTATCACCAGTGCTCCCATCTCCATAAGAGGAGTCCCTGACTGAAATAAGGCAACTGCAAGCACTACCACAAGATGCCACCAAGCAAACAAAATGGAACATATGTCATGTATACTTGTGCTTACTTCACATGTATCAACACTCCAGTACTTGTGCTAGCTCTTCTACCGGTCCTTGCCTCACTTTTGGGAACCAGATTTTGGCTAAACCATCTCAAATTTTTAGTTTACCCTTTCAAGGCACGATTTCCCCCTTGTCTGGCTATTCCCAGAGGTAAATGATAGTAAGCTTACACTGTCAGGAAAGAGTCAATTTTGATTGTTATAACTATCCTTTTCCCAGCTGGAGTTCTACCTTTCAGAAGTAAAATCATCTGGCATTCTCCAGGGTAAAATAATAGAAATCTGATGCCACCAGGAAAGGTATAAACGAGCACTGGCAAAATGTTTCCAAATAAATCTCAACTCACAGTTTATTTGTAAACGTAAAACGTTTTCTCTAACAGCAATATCAGTAAAAGATGAACAGAACCTGACTGAACAAGTGAATAATTCCTTTGAAAGAGACTGGAATGCACAACACCATAATATAAATAATAAAACACTTAATCTGGCAAACAATTTAGAAGGACACTTTATATTAGTACTGGTTTTCCAGAACTACACATGATAATTATTGTGTTCATCAAAATAATTTCCAGATTCTTTTCCCTGAAATAAATTAACCTATTTCCTGAAGGGCTTTTAAACACTCTCCTTGGATTGGTTGGGCACTTTTTTCTGCACCATTTTTAATCATAAAGGCTGTACTTTCACATGGAATACATTGACTTGTAGAAATGATGATCAAGATTGCACTTTATGGGAAAGTCATTCTGAAATTAAATATATTACTCAGGGAACAGTAAACTCATATGTATTCAGTTTTACAAATTTCTGATACTCCTTTAAGGAATTCTAGACTTTAGGGAAGAACTGATGACATACAGCCAACCAAATACAGTAAGAAGAAAGTGCAGAAGAACTTGGGGAGGAGAAAAATTGACCAAAAGAAAAATGTGTCACCTGAAAATAGCTCATCATCTGGCAATTTTGGAAAAATTGTGACTGAAGTTGTGGATCAACCAATGAAGAGCTTGTGGCAAATATCATAAAGTTACAGCCAAGACAGTGTGAAGTTTTACTGGATATTGAAAAAGGACATACATGACAGACTCTCTTTTCATAGTCTCTCATTGAAAGAGGATCAGCAAATGCAACTACCAACTTTAATTAAGGGGTATTTTGACTCCCATGTATTTGTGACATAAAAGTGTTTGCAACATGCTTGTCATATATTTTCAAATCTAAACCTGGTTACAAGTATTTACAAACTAGTTTGGCTTTTTTTTTCACACCTACAATAGGTACAACATTTCTTTCCTTTATTACTTGCTTTAAAATTTTTCATTACTTACTATTATCCAAATTTATATAATAATATTATTATAATTATACTTACTACAAGCCTTAGAGTAACTGGCACCTCCAGTAGCTTCACTCATAACTGTACTAGAGGTAGAACAACAGCAGCTTCTGAAGTGTAAACACAAAATAAATAACAAAAACAATCCCCTCACAGTAACCCTTTGCAAAAGCCCCCTTTCTAGTATAAAGGTTTACAAGACAACTGACCAGAACTATCAGCAAGCTAATTCATTAAAATACTACAAATTTAGGGGATTGGGTAAACCTTTGAATATAGTGGCCAGTATGCAGATGATATATACCCATATAAAGCGCTGACTATTCTATTGATCCCATTGATCAACAAAATAATTTAAAGCTCACACTACTCCTAATACATGTAACTGTATCACAATAGTCAAACCTCCCATAAGTTGACACCCTCTGGACCTTGTAATGGTGTCCTCTTACAGACATGTCTGTAATCCACAAAGGTTTGTTTATTTTCACTGCATGCCAACCCTATTACTTGTGTAGGTGCTGCCTTATAAACATTACAAGCTACATGGATGTGGACATCTCATGAGACAAGTATTCCTAAATTTACATAACAAGCCTGAGTGTCCACTTTTGAGACGTTCATTAATATTTTGGTTAATAGATAAACATTTAATTGTGATTCCTTCAATGAGAAATACAAACTTGTTTCAAATAAACGAACTCCAGAAAGTACAAAATATTATCCTACAAAATATATCATTGTGCAAATCTCTTCAAGAGTGCATGTATACAGGACCTAGATTTACAATACTACCAGAAACGACCATACTAAAACAGCTTAAAAGTGTGTTATGTATGTTTGCTTCTGTCCTCAGTGGCATAGCAATAGGGGGTTTAGACGGTTCATTGAACCAGGGCCCCCAACTATCCAGGTGCCCCCGAGAGTTCCGAAATTCTGAGGCAACGAACCATTCTGCTGACTGTCTAAGACTTCTTGCCATGCCTCTACTCAACAAATAAGTCAGCAAAGCAAACGCCAAAAGACTATTAAAAGGTTAGTTGAAACATGTAGTTCATATATGTATCCTTGAAAATAAAGAATGAATAGGGAATGTTAAAACCTACATGACCCTTTAATTCTAAACAGCATTTAAATTATAAGCGAGTGCCCCACTTGTCAACAGATTTTTAAAAAATTAAACATATATTTCATTTTATGATGTCAATAAACAATAAATAGTATAGTTAGATATTATTGTTTTACATTATGCTATTGATGATAAGTGAAATTTGGGTGAAGTAAGGGTTGAAGGACCCTGGCCCTTACTCTTGAACCGTAGCCCCTGAAACTCCAGCTACGCCACTGTCTGTCCTGCCAAGCACAATTCTGTTGAAATGCCAATAACATGTTGTACAGCTTTAGAAAGTTCTTTGTTGCAGGTAAATGTTTATGTTACGTATCGGATATTCAGAATTAGTTTGTGTTGATATGAATTCTGGGATTGGGTCCTTGCATAATCATGGCGCCCACATGACAAGTGTTTGTAAGTCTCCATTAAAACTGTTTAAATCTCACTGCATCGTGAGTTATTGTCAGAAAGAAACATCACAAGGATGAGAAAGTTCTTTGTTACAGGTAAAACATAAACCGAAAAGTAAAACTCATCCTTCATAACTTTTAAAGCCTTAACAGCTAGTGAAATTTTCTGTTTATTCATAGAAATTTTCTGTCATTTCAAATCATTCTCTTCTTAGTCGGTGTCTTCGCTGAGGCCAGCAAGCCCATATTCTGCATTTAGCTTTGGTGATTTTTCACGTGCGTCAACAGTCATATTTGCCTCATTTTAAAGGTAATGTTACACGGGACAATTTTTAACGACGATTTTTAATGCAACAATGTTGCACAAAAAATCGATACGTGTAACATGGTGTTTGCAGGCAATTTTTAACGCAACAATGACTGCGGCAACATGTTGCATAACTTTGAACTAGCTTCAAGTGCTCGCAACATTGTTGCGTAGATTCCTGTAAAGTTGATTCGTGTATCAGTTTAGCCGCCGATTTTTTATCGCAACAATCTCCAAGAGCCTCTTGAGTTGCATTTTCCCATAAAAAAAAACAGCCAGTAATTGCCGAAATGCAAACTAAATGGTAAGAGCTTCGATTCTGTGGGAAGTAAATCGTGAAAAGGAAAGTAAAATACCATCACAATGGAAGTTTTACAGTTCTTATTTCCTTTTTGAAACCAATCTTGTTACGTGCTTGGTCAAAATTTGCTCTCTTTATCCAAGCTCTTGTCTAAATTTCTCTTTGACGTTCTTTCGGTTCCTCCTCATCTAAACTCCAATATCAGCAACATTTTAATAAACTTTTGCCTGTGAAGCGTCATCGCTGTTATATTTATTTGTTTTGGTCATGTAAAGCGAAACTGCGCCGCAGCCTGCGAGGTAGATGTTGCGTAACTTCAATTCAGAAAAATCGTTCCGTGTAACACCCCCGCTGTACAACATGTTGCACAAAAACTTGTCTCGTTAGTCATGCCACGATTTTTGTGCAACATTGTTGCGTTAAAAATCGTCGTTAAAAATCGTCCCGTGTGACATCACCTCAAGCTTGTTTCAGATCTCACGCCAGTTTGAATTGCGCTAATCGATCAAATCATCAAAGTATGGCAAACGTTCGTCAGTGCCAAGCTGCTGGAATGCAAAGCATTCGCTCGAAACGTTTAAATACAGCTGCCTCACATTCATCATGTCCTCACTTTCAAATGGATCATCATTGTATTATCACACTGTTAGATCTCATACAAGGAAATTCTAACTGCCGGTTTGTCAACATTTTCGTGGTTTTAAAGAGCGAAGTAATATTTCTGGTGTGAAGCAATGCTTATACTTCCGGTCATGTTGAGTCAGAGATTTTTAAAACAATTTTGTGAGCATGGACGAAGCTTTATGACGTTCGATTGTTCTAACTCTCTCTATTCTTTAGCTGCATATAGTGCGTTTTGTGTTAGTCTTCATACAACAGACGCATAAGCAGAAGAACAACCAAAATGTCCAACCAAGTTCATTCAGATGAATAACGCGTCTCTCGCAATCAAAACGGCGAACAATGGGAAGTGATAACACTAGGAAATAAAGCCAATCGTAAAAGATCAAAATTTCCGTGTTCGCAGTCTACAAGGCGGTCATGAACAGTTAGACTGTCGATTAGACCACATTAGACATTGGTAATCGAAATGATGGTTTCCCAAGACTAAGAAAACTAATGATGTGTTTGTGGTAGCTTAGTAATTATATTCTTAATACGCACGCTCTCAAGCTGTTCTCTCAGAAAAACGTTCTGAGTTCTTGACGGGAATCGAACCCGTAAACTTCTGATCGCCGGTGAGACGCTCTAACCATTGAGCTACAAAGACTCAGATGGTGAGCGAAGGTTAAATTTGTATACTGGTTCGTATAGATGGTAGACATATGTACTGCCAATCTGCTAGTCTCGATATGTCGTCTATTTTTATGTTAATCAATGATGTGTTTGTGGTATCTTGGTAATTATGTTCTTAATACCCACGCTCTCAAGCTGTTCTCTCAGAAAAACTTCCTGAGTCCCTGACGGGATATCGAACCCGTAACCTTCTGATTGCTGGTGAGACGCTCTAACCATTGAGCTACAAAGACTCAGATGGTGAGCTAAGGTTAAATTTGTATACTGTCTCGATATGTCGTCTATTATCAGAAGAATACAGGTTCGATTTCCGCCAGGGACTCAGAAAGTTTTTCTGAGAGAACAGCTTGAGAGCGTGCGTATTAAGAAAAGGTCATTGATTAACATAAAAATAGACGACATATCGAGACTTGCAGACTGGCAGTACATATGTCTACCATCTGTACGAACCAGAATACAAATTTAACCTTCGCTTACCATCTGAGTCTCTGTAGCTCAATGGTTAGAGCGTCTCACCGGCGGTCAGAAGGTTACGGGTTCGATTCACGTCCAGGGCTCAAAAAGTTTTTCTGAGAGAACAGCTTGAGAGCGTGGGTATTAAGAACATAATTACCAAAATACCACAAACACATCATTGATTAACATAAAAATAGACGACATATCGAGACTAGCAGACTGGCAGTACATATGTCTTCCATCTATACGAACCAGAATACAAATTTAACCTTCGCTCACCATCTGAGTCTTTGTAGCTCAATGGTTAGAGCGTCTCACCGGCAATCAGAAGGTTACGGGTTCGATTCCCGTCAAGGACTCAGAAAGTTTTTCTGAGAGAGCAGCTTGAGAGTGTGCGTATTAAGAACTAAGTAAACTATTTATCGATCTTCCACATACCTTTTGTTCGTCCAGCTTCAGCAAAACTCAGAAAAAGGTAACGTACTTTTAATGGGACGATGCCATCCCAGTACAGGATTCTAGAACTGAAGTTAACTCAGAACTTATACTTGAGCTTATACATGCATACATCAACCAGCTTGCACACTCCGGGAATAGGTAAGGTTTGTGATTCAGACTTTGAGGAGACCACACCTCAATGGTAACGTCAGCCTGCAACAGATTTTAAGCCAATCAACGCAGATATTTGTTTTATTTCGCCGGCCGGTGGACCAATCAGATTGCTTTAATATGGGGGCTGCTCGGCCAATTAAAGTTTACATACATGACTGGGATCTGTATGATGGCCAAGAGCTACCATAAGCTTTTTTGATACTTTTTAATACAGAGAAAGTTAAATTTAAAATTAACTCAAGTTCAAATCATATAAAATTTATTTTTAATTAAAAATAGATTAGTTGTGTTAGAGTGAAATTAAACATAAACACTAAAAAACAAATGAAAAAAAATTAAATCAATTAAAATTAAAACGTTTTCAATATTGTCGCAAGCGAGGATCCAGGCGGGAATCTCAATTTCAGAACAAATATTAATGCCCAGCAAAGTACACGCAAAAAGGCCATAATTTGTAAAAGAAATAAGTTTATTAACAGCACTAACGTTTCGTTGAGTCTCGCAACATCATCAGAGTATGAATAAATTAAACGGGTATTGTATTTACAAGGTCAGAGATATAATGTAGGTGTTATATTACAAGATGTATGGGAAACGGAAATGCATAGAGCGGTTAAAAGAGAGAGAGAGAGGAACAGAGCTTAGATTGGCATTCAAGGAAGGTTTAAGTTTAGAAATAATAAGACTTTCTCTTACCAAAAGTTCAGAGGCAGAAGAACAGGAGGATAGGATTTTAAAGTCATTGAGTGATGCAGTGTGGCCAGTCTCAGTGAGATGAGTTAAAACGCTGGAAGGTGATGGGTTAAGAAGCTTTTTACCTGTCAAGGCAGAGACTCCTAGATGATCAGAGGTTCGTGTATGTAAGTGGCGGGCCGTTTGGCCCACATACAATGCGGAGCAGCATTGACACGTGTAAGAATAAACGACACGAGACCTCAGAACTTTAGGAGTCCTGTCCTTAAAGTTGAAAAGATGAGCAAGTCGCTTGCCTGGTTGAAAAACAAAACGAATTCTAATGTGAGGGCAAGCTGAGGAGCACAGTTTTAAAATTTGAGTGCGGATTTGAAGAGAGTGACAACCAGTGAAGGGAAGAGAAAAGCATAAGACCTTTTTGGGGACTGTGTGAAGGACTGCTTTGGATGTGAAGGTTTTGTCCAAGAAAAGAGAAACGCATTTGTCAAATAAATGGGTAGGAAAGCCATTGGTTTTAAAGATATTTTTTAACATTTCATGTTCTTGGTGGAAATTTTCATAACTAGAGCAGATGTTGAAACAACGATGGAGTAGTGAAAGAATTAGACCTTGTTTGTAAGTGAAAGGTATGAAGCTGTGAAAATTTGTGAAAGGACCAGTGAATGTGGGTTTACGATAAACGGAAGTGGTGAAGGTGCCGTTATGACGGGTGATGTCAATGTCAAGAAAAGGTAAAGAGCGGTTGGATTCAGTTTCAAGAGTAAAGTTTATATTTGGATGTTGACGGTTAAGGAAATTAAGAAACAAGGGAATGTGATCAGGGGAACGGAAAAGTAGAAAACAATCATCAATATATCTACGATAGTAACTGGGCTTGAAGTTGGAAGGACAATTATCAAGCCAAGATTTTTCATGAGAGGATAAGATGTCTGCAAAAAGAGGGCCAAGTGGGGAACCCATGGCGACTCCATCAATTTGTTCGTACAGAGAGCCATTAAAAATAAAGTGGCAGTCCTTAACAGAAAAATGTAGAAGCTTTTTAAATTCTTCCCGGGAAAAACCATGCTAATGGGTGTCAGTGTTTCGTCAAGTGGTACGTTGGTAAAAAGTGAAGTGATATCGAAACTGGCCATGACTAAATGATCGGTATCAAAATTAAGATTAAGTATTTCCTGAACAAAAGAGAAAGAGTCACTCACCATGTAAGCACCAAAAGCGAAGGGACGAAGAAGGGGAACAAGAAATTTAGCAATATTATAGAAATGTGTATTGACAGAGGATAAAATAGGCCTAAGGGGAATGTTACTTTTATGTATTTTAGTATTATGTATTTGTATTATGTATTTTAGGTAATCCGTATTATGTATTTTAGGTAATCCACTGGCTCTCCAATTGGCATTCTCTACGGATTACCTAAAATACATAAAAGTAACATTCCCCTTGCCTTTTTTATCCTCTGTTAATACACATTTCTATAATATTGCTAAATTTCTTGTTCCCCTTCTTCGTCCCTTCGCTTTTGGTGCTTACATGGTGAGTGACTCTTTCTCTTTTGTTCAGGAAATACTTAATCTTAATTTTGATACCGATCATTTAGTCATGGCCAGTTTCGATATCACTTCACTTTTTACCAACGTACCACTTGACGAAACACTGACACCCATTAGCATGGTTTTTCCCGGGAAGAATTTAAAAAGCTTCTACATTTTTCTGTTAAGGACTGCCACTTTATTTTTAATGGCTCTCTGTACGAACAAATTGATGGAGTCGCCATGGGTTCCCCACTTGGCCCTCTTTTTGCAGACATCTTATCCTCTCATGAAAAATCTTGGCTTGATAATTGTCCTTCCAACTTCAAGCCCAGTTACTATCGTAGATATATTGATGATTGTTTTCTACTTTTCCGTTCCCCTGATCACATTCCCTTGTTTCTTAATTTCCTTAACCGTCAACATCCAAATATAAACTTTACTCTTGAAACTGAATCCAACCGCTCTTTACCTTTTCTTGACATTGACATCACCCGTCATAACGGCACCTTCACCACTTCCGTTTATCGTAAACCCACATTCACTGGTCCTTTCACAAATTTTCACAGCTTCATACCTTTCACTTACAAACAAGGTCTAATTCTTTCACTACTCCATCGTTGTTTCAACATCTGCTCTAGTTATGAAAATTTCCACCAAGAACATGAAATGTTAAAAAATATCTTTAAAACCAATGGCTTTCCTACCCATTTATTTGACAAATGCGTTTCTCTTTTCTTGGACAAAACCTTCACATCCAAAGCAGTCCTTCACACAGTCCCCAAAAAGGTCTTATGCTTTTCTCTTCCCTTCACTGGTTGTCACTCTCTTCAAATCCGCACTCAAATTTTAAAACTGTGCTCCTCAGCTTGCCCTCACATTAGAATTCGTTTTGTTTTTCAACCAGGCAAGCGACTTGCTCATCTTTTCAACTTTAAGGACAGGACTCCTAAAGTTCTGAGGTCTCGTGTCGTTTATTCTTACACGTGTCAATGCTGCTCCGCATTGTATGTGGGCCAAACGGCCCGCCACTTATATACACGAACCTCTGATCATCTAGGAGTCTCTGCCTTGACAGGTAAAAAGCTTCTTAACCCATCACCTTCCAGCGTTTTAACTCATCTCACTGAGACTGGCCACACTGCATCACTCAATGACTTTAAAATCCTATCCTCCTGTTCTTCTGCCTCTGAACTTTTGGTAAGAGAAAGTCTTATTATTTCTAAACTTAAACTTTCCTTGAATGCCAATCTAAGCTCTGTTCCTCTCTCTCTCTCTCTTTTAACCGCTCTATCCATTTCCGTTTCCCATACATCTTGTAATATAACACCTACTTTATATCTCTGACCTTGTAAATACAATACCCGTTTAATTTATTCATACTCTGATGATGTTGCGAGACTCAACGAAACGTTAGTGCTGTTAATAAACTTATTTCTTTTACAAATTATGGCCTTTTTGCGTGTACTTTGTTGGGCATTAATATTTGTTCTAAAACGTTTTCAAATCCAAACAAAATGAAATTAAAAAATCTCGCTGACCTGAAGTTGCTATAGTATACAACAAGCACTTGATGGATCTCAGCATCGACAACTGGTACAGAAGTCTAGTGCCGAACGTGTCGTCGATGGCCGAGAAGGCTGGGGCCTTGAAACCAGTAAAACAACAAGGAACATTTTCCCATCAGTTTTGGCCGAAAGGGAAATGAACCTGGGGCTGGCTATAAAAACAGCAACTCCTCCATTTGATCATATCGGTTGGCACTAGAACCTAACCACTGAGACCAGGTAACCGTGTGGAGACTGGGACCGGAAAATTGAGCATTTTATTTACCTGATAACTTTTTGGAAAAAATCGATGGGGTTTAGGTTAAAATGTCACCAGGGAGTAACATGTGTACGGTTAGAATTAGGATTAGAGATAGAGTTAGGATTAGGGTTAAGATCCTAACCCTAACTCTAAACTTTATCCTAACCCTGACAATATCATTCAGGATAATCCTGAATCTTTGAACCGTTGGCATTTCAGGATTTTCCTCAATTTTAGGTGAGAGGATATATCATGTAAATACAATACTTTAATTTTTCAGTCCAGTCTTCACACGGTTACCTGGCCGTCTCAGTGGGCACCTTCTCGTGCCGACCGATCATATCAACCGACGAAAATTGGTCCGTCCACTAAACAATTCTGGTTAAACCTACATTTTATCAATCGTTACGTGTGCGATTTATGGCACCTGCCTATAGTTAATCAAGCTGATCTCTGAAGGCGGTACGCGTCTGGTGGATGGTGATCGAGTATGGTGATCGTACGTTAAAGTATAAACTAATCGAAGTTTAAAGTAAAACATGAATTACTTTTATCGGCCTATAGGAAACGAAAAAAATATTTTGGGAAAACTTTCAGTCTTTCCGCAAACTGCATCCTTGTTTTCAAGGTTTTCCGGCTCTGTTGGGGCTCCACGTTTACCCGCATCAATTTTAAAGTGCGCAAATTGGTATTCATGATACCCCATAAAGCAAAAGTCAATGTCAAATGAAGTCATCGTTAAAACTATGACGGGGGCGCCAAGCTATTGCGACTTGATGATGTGCCCAACACTCTCAGTATTTGGATCATCCAGTCAATGACATGTCATCCTAATGAAAAATTTTCGCCGCAATTTTTACCCTTGTTTATTCTCATACTTCCAAATCAAAAATCCCGTACACTACTGGTGTATTGCTTCACTTGGAGGTTTTTGAGTCTGATCGCTTGGTGGGCCCTTTTGTAGTCCATGCATTTGTAAATGTGACTTTGAGTAAAACATCCCATTCTACAGTGTTTTTGCCATCGAAGGAGATGAGATTTGCAGTCACACCAGTCAACAGAACTTTCTAACAGGAAATTAGAGTATTCGAAAGAGTCAACAACAGCAGACCATTAGCGATTTCTTTGCATCGCTAGAACTTTCTGTTGAACTCACCGTAGGAGTGGCCTCTATTAATGTTTTTCCCGATTTTACGTTAAGTTTCGTTAAAAGCAGAAAAAAACTTTTTTGTCCGATGGAAAGAATCTACACTGCTGCTAGTGTCTTGATATAAAAATTGTACGAAGTGCGAGTCATTCCATCAAGTTAAGTATTAACAGCAACTTAACAAATTTAAAATTGCTTGATTGTCTCAATTCAACGTCATTTCAACCGAAAAAATACCTAGTGAAATGACAAGGTGTAGCCGAGTGTTTTCCGGCATTTTCGGGTTGAAATGGCGTCACGAATGTTTCTATCACAGCATAGAGAGACACGAGAGCTATTTTCTATTTGTTTTATAAAATAACCAAGGTTTTTTCGGGTTATCGTGACGTCATCCGTATTTCTGCATCCTAATACAAAATAAAAATGACGTCAGCCTGTCTCTGTACTCCGAGCGAAAATGAGGCTAGTCAGATCAAAGCGTACGTATATGACGCGTGTTACTTTATAATTGTATATTTAGCGCTGACCTAGTTATTTTGAACCCTTACAATTTCAAACTATTTTTGTTTCCCTTGAGAGTTCAAAATACCAAGGTTTTGCTGTATTTACAAACAACCCTCGGATTATTTTAAAATAATTCACAGATTGTTTATAAATGTCTAATCGTAACGAACAATTCGAAGAAAAAAACATCTTGAGAAACTGAAAATAAGATTGAAAACAAGACAAAGAGTCATAAATGATATTTCGACTTTACTGCAAAGTCATAGTCGGACCAAACGACTTCTTACAAATATTTACAATCCCTATGCCCCTGTTCATACGGTATGCAATGCTAAAATATTTATACATCTCTTTAATGTTGTTCTAAAGCCTTTTTTAAAACTCACAGGATAGAATACAACAAAAAAAAATCCTTTTTAAACGATAATATCGTTAAGGGTAATTTTGATTACTAGAAATTTAAACTTCACGAAAAATGTCGTAAAGGCAAAGCAACATCACGCGAAATGTTCAATTTGTGCATCACTGTCATACATGAAAACTCTCGTACGTTGTTGCATTGTTTTCCAAATCGTTGGACTAAAGCCACATTTTATATGCAGGTATAACTAGGTATCGTCCCCATTAGTAAGTTAAGTAACTCGATTCAGTTGCAGGTGCCATCTCCAGAAACTTAATGTGCTAGCTGCAAATTTACTCAAAAACACTACGATCACTTTGTAATGAGGCACTTATTCATATGTTACTGTACTGAACCTAACAGTGAATTTCCACTTAAACACATGTACTTGCTCTCAATATTTTCCACCCCCAATATCTGTAAAGTGGAATCACGCCATTAAGGTGATTTAATAACTTAAGTTTTAAAAATTACTTGTGGGACATTTGTCGGTCCAGTTGGAACTGTAGTAAGACGTCTGATCACCTGTTCATAAAGTTGCTGTTGAAAAGGAAACTCTTCTAGAACAACAAAGGACAATTATGAAAGTTTTTATCCATGCCGCATTTGATATATGCATTCTTATATGTATATGTACATTTTATGTATATCTATACATATACATATACACGTACGTATACATATGTACACATACAAACATATGTATATATAGGCCAAAAAACAAAGCCTTATGAAAACAAAATATATCTCTTGTCTAGTATCATGAATCTTGACGGCCATATATGGATCAACCAATCTTGACAATGATGGAGAAAAATTCAGTCGATGGAAAATTCCATCAATTCGTCAGTCTTGTCGTGCTTAGTTTAGATAAATGTGCCATTGCTCCATCAGTGCAGGTAGATTAAACCGTTGGACGGTTCTCTCACACCAATCCATCGTAAAGACAGAGTGCTTGGACAATTGTCGGATCAGACTTTGATCCTTCACGGAACTCTTCCAAAGATAGTCTGTTATCCTTATTCTAAAAAGACACCACAGAATGTCCATTTTGATACAGGATTGCATAACTAAATTTAAATCAGTGAACGGGCGTCTGTCAACCAAAATCTTGGATTGCACTAGGATAAAGGCAAATGTTAAGTTTGCCAATTTTCCGGAGGAATCGTGCTGATAAAAAAATATTGGTGGGGTGCAGGAATAATTATTTCTATAAAAGTAAATGCACCTAAACAACACAACAAAATGATTGCCGGAGAAATAAATTCCTGCTTAACATTTATCCGAGCAGGAGTGCTTTATCGCAATTTGAAATACGAAGAGATAGCCGAGTGTTTTAGATCTTATAACGCACGTACTGCGAGTTTTTTTAGATGTCTTCTAAAATGAACTTCTTAATACGCTAATTCGCGAAGAAAGTTTGGAAATTTATGTTTTATCAACCGAAAATATTAACTTCTTCTTCATATATAAAGTCACATGTGTCTTTATCACATATAAAGACGCGATACGATTATGATTTTTTTTATATTTTTTTTTTAGAAATTTCAGAAATATATATATATTTCGTCAAGACGCCAATGTGTATTTTTTAGAATGTTATATCAGAACTTTGGAGAGTGCTTGTGAAATCACGAATATGAGCAAAATATGTCTTGGTTAGTTGCCCAGGTTAAGGTAACTAATATTCTTAGTTCATTGTCGCAGAGGCTTCATACAGAATATAGTAGTGTAGTCCTATTTGATTTGAGTGATTAAAAATAAATCTAAATTTCATCGTTTTGTTTACTGCTGGGTTTATGTAGAGCTAGAAGAATAGTCAATGCCCCAGGGATAATAAATATATTAACCCAGGGACATTAACTAGTTAGGGGTTACTAAGTGAATTTAAGAGCCGTGGTACATTAAAGAAAACCGAGGTGATCGTGAACTAAATATACTTAAGCACTATTTGTGGTATACAAATTTACACAGTGCACATTACAAAGACTAATCCAAATCAAGGTTTTTTAGTTAATTTAATAACCTGGAGGGAAAAAAGATAAAATTAAAAATACTTCAACATCGAAAACTTGCTTACCTTGTCCATTAAATTAAATATTTTATTAACCCGTTTTTCTGGCGTATTCTCTTCTTCTGGAAGGGACACCATGTTGGACTGGAAATAAAATCAAATAAGATCCGTTTGGAAATCAAATAAGATCCTCGTGCAGCTTTTAATACTTTACTTCAAAAACGCAATAACAATTCATGAAGAAGATTAAATACAAATGAAAGTTATTAACGGGTCGTGTCTTTAAGTGTGACAGAGCACTCTTACTTTTTCCTCAAATTTATGCGGCTTAGAAAACATTCATTTTCCAACTTTCTTCACGATTTAGCGCATTAAGGGTGTCGTTTTTGAAGTCATCCAAAAAACTTGCAGTTCATGCTTAATCAGATCTAAAATACTCGGCTTTAACCCCGATACAATACTCCTGCTCGTTTCTTAAATATTACATAAAGCTGGCAGCAAATACGACATTAAGGCTTTATGTATTCATTCCTACTTTATCAAAGTTCACAAAACGGGAGCCAATGGAGGAAAAAGTGGACTCAATCGTCTTCCCGACTGATAAAATCTAGTACTGTTAAAAACTTCGAATATAAAGCGAATTTTAGTCAGTCTGCACTACTTCTCTTGTATACGTAGGCAAACCATCCAGGGCAGCATGAGGGACAAATGCTCCCCCCTCCCTCAAGTGCTAAAAATACGGGAAAATCGTGGGATATTCAGGCAAATTCACATTCGGAAAATTTTATTTGCCGTTCACTTTGGATTAGTGCCCTTTAATCTTGTTTCTTGGAAATCCGCTGAGAAGACCATAAAGGTGTAATTTAATTAAAACCTCTGCAAATCACAGGCAGTGAACATTGAATCATTTGTCCACGAAAGCCACACCTTTGCCCCTCTGGGGCCACTGTTTACAGACTCGTCCAATTTCGACAATAAAGCAAACTGGGAAAGGTAAAGTATCTTAACGCATGACGTCATTTCATGTGATGTAAACAGTCTGGCCCTCCAAGAAAAATTCAAACTAGTACCACAGTCAAACAGAGGCTTTCAGGAACAGCTTGATAAGGGGACCAAAGAAATACCTTCTACTGGCCTTCCCGTTTAAAATAAAGTGATGATGAATAATGCCGAAAATCTGTTTCTCGCTCAAAAGGTTAACTATGGCTTTTTTTGTGCCAACAAGAAATTAAACAATAAATCAGTTTAATTTCACTTGCACCAATCTAGAAACTTACTCTATTAAACGTCTCACTAGAGGAAAGTAAATATTTTCGAGCCGGCTGCGCGACGAAAATCGGGAGGTGATTTCTTCACTTTAATGACATCAGGGGGTGACTGCTACCCCCATTCCCTTCTTCGGAAGCCCTTGTCCTCAACGACCTGTCGTCACTTACCACCATTTTATAAATCGATCCTACGATGTTCAGCATTTCATCTCTCGTTATAAAACCATCATTGTCAAGGTCATACAGTTTAAATGCCCCTGAAAGGAAAAAAACATCGTTGGGTTTTCTAATCGTAAGTTTTACGTCAGATCATTGCTACACATGTCCCCTATTTTGCCTCGTTGATCCAACATGACCGCTTCTCCCGCCTAGTTTTGACCTATGAATGAAAATCTGAAGGGAAACAGCGACTTGGTAAACATTAAGGTTGGTGTCTGGCTCGATGTGATAGTCAGGTATTTTTACAACATGATAAGTACCTCAGTTCCACTTTAAGAAGATTTTTCATTCTTGATACGCCTCTAAAGCTCAAACCGGGAATAACTTGTCAACTTGAAGACGAACTTCGTATTCCACTTTGGTACATAAACGTTTGACTTTTTACCCCCCAAAAAGATTTCATCAATTAAAAACCAAAAAAACAAAGGTGGAACACCAAAATTAGCGAAGTCTGCTCATGCTGTCCTTCTACAAATCCTTTGCATTCAAAGATATTTAACCCTTTGAGCGGCACTGTTGCCATTTGGCTACTTATTAATTTTACTTTGGCTAACGCCAGACAATTTCACAGCGCAACCTTTCACTTTAACCTTTCTACTCACGATAAATGCCATCAGAAACAGAGTCCAAACTTAGTTGTTTGGCAAAACTTGGTTTGGTCAATTCCAACACACAGCTCGTGTGCGAAAAAACTGAGGAGATATATCTGCAATTCAGCTGAAATGGACGATGTCATACATACTAATATACATACAAACGTACATTGTAATTTCTCGTCAAGGCTGCCCCTCGAAGTAACAGACAAGGCGCTAATAAATTCTTCGAATTCAATATTTCCGTCCTACAAACGAAGAGATTAAAACGTAAAACAGGCTGAAAACAAACTCAACGTGATTTATGAACTGGTTAAAGGTCGGAGGAAGTGCAAAGACGTTGAATACGTTGTCGAACTTCGCTTCACGGTCCGTCGCACAGCAATAAGATTTGAAAAGTAATATTTCAAGTACGAGTTGGTGTTCTTCCTCCGATTTCTAGATACCGAGAAACGAGTTGAAAAATGAGGCGAAGCCGAGATTTTTTAACGAGTTTCGAGGTATCTAGAAATCGGAGGAAGAACACCAACTCGTACTTGGAATTACTTCTCAAACGAACCAGTATTTTAGGCGAAAATCCAGCCGAAAGTTGGAAAAATTCAGCTGTAATCTTCCCCCTATTTCTAAATACTGATTAATTATGTATTTATTTTGTTTTTTCTTCGTGAATTATTAATGAGTTTGAGAAAGCTGCTTCAAACACATCCTCGCAGAGAAGAATGGCACCTCAAACTATGTGTGCATTCAGCTGGATGGAGTTTTTCACCATGGCAAAAATATTTGGAGAAGCGTTTAGCGGAGAGTCCTGATTCGACATACGACCGACGGCGAAGTGAGATCGATCCGATAGGCATTCTCCACGATGGAAGAGAGTGCCAAAATGCTATTATGCGAGGAGATCAAAGCGACACCGGCCATATCCAGTAGAATATGCTACATATACTAGTTGAGAAGTAATGACAAAGTTTTTTCATGAACGGAAACAAATACCCATACTGTGGAAGGAATTTCAGCTATAAGGGGTATAGGTTTCGAATAAATTAACCTCAAATGATTATTTTGTGTTTACTTTTATGTTTGTGAATAGGTTATGTATCTTAAAACAATACACCTTAGATAATTATAAAATAACACGCACCCCACGCACGCTTTGATTGGACGAGCCTCACTTTGTCTCGAAGAACAAAGACACAGTTGACGTCATTTTTATATTATATTAGGGTAGAGAAACATGGATGACGTCACTAGGATAAGAAAAAACTTTATTTTATAAAACAAATAGAAAATACCTTTCGTGCCTCTGTACTGGGACAGAAATATTCATGGCGTTATTTCAGCCGGAAAAAAATACCTGAAGACATTCGACTACGCCTCGTGTTTCCACTGGGCTTTTTTTCCGGTTGAAGCGACTTCGTTCATGCTTCTTTCACAGCACAGAGACACTCTGTTATCGCAGATATCTCATAATTATTTCGTGGTAAACAATTTAGTTATTTTTTCAATACTAGAGGAATAGTAAATTTTAAGGTTTTATGTAGTACAACACATGGATCAATGAAAACCAACCGTATTACTTTTTTAACTTTTCAATCCTTTAACGCCTTAATATTTTTTCTTGTGTTCATTGTCCTCTCTTTGTTTTGGGTTTGTTTATTCATTTGTTTTTGTGATCTGAGCTTCCGACGTGTCGTACACTGCGCGTCTATGGGTTAAATTTCGTTGGTTGACAGTTTACCGCGTGTGAAAGACAGTAAAATAAATAGTTCCTTAACAAAATAACATAGTAAGGCCACCTCTTGCACGCCAAACTCGACATTATGCATACCAAGAATCAACATGAAGCTCCAGCACAAAATTTGGGTATGAAGAGACATTTTTGGAAATGTAATCAAACAAAGCAGTACATAACGTCAATAAACTTCATTAATCAAGAGTATTTATGGCGACAATGTTGTGAATATGGAAGGTTGGAGAGATCATAAGGCCTGGTTACACTTGCGATTTTGCGCACTGCGATTGACATCCTGGAGTATGTGTTAAATTGACGAAAGCATCGAGGACAAACTGCAGTGAATCATAAGCGGACATCTTGAAGCGTAGACTGTCAGTTTATTGTATACACCAGAATGACAACTGCAACGTATAAAATCGCCCAGGCAAACAGGCCTTTAGATGATTGACGAACGTTCGTGAAGCCCTACTCTTGGGAAAACGATTTCGGAGTCCCAGGCGTAGATCGAATCCGCAAGTTGACGACCGGTGAAACGCTCTAATATTGACCTACCGAGACTCAGATGGAGACTTCAGTTGGAAGTTTGACATATGTGCTACCCTAAGCGGCAGCCACGATATGTTAATAATGATATTAAGTCGACATATGCTGTAGGTATGGAGCTTGGAGATGTCTTAGATGATCGATCATTGTGGCTGTCGAACTTGTACCTTAGTTTATCATCTGAATCTTCGCAGCTCAATGGTTAGGGCGTCTCATCGGTCATCAGAAGGTTGGTGGTTCGATCCCCGTCTGTGGCTCAAAAATCGTTTTTCTGTTGTTAGGGCTAAGCAAACGTTCATCGATTATCAAAAAGCGTTTATTGTTCCTACTAGCTTAAAAAATAGATTAAAAAGGTCAAGCTTTCGGACTATACATCCATCCACAGGGTTAAGATGACTAACAGTTTTTACATTCTTGGAGTCTATTCAAATACAATAAATACCTACCCATTTACGTAACTATGTAAAATTATCGACAAGAAACTGAGTTCATTAGAATTCTGAGAAACATGTCTGTGTGCTGCTTCCTATTACTACATTTCGAGACATGCCTCTTGTTATCAAAATTCTGAGCTGGGCTCTCAAATTAATGCTTCGTTTGTGATATCTGCCTAGTAAATCCTTGGTAAACAATCTAATGACATTTTCCAGGATAAAAATGCAAAGAAAGATTTCCCTTTTCAGGAACTGAAGTCGGTGCAAGCGTGTCTAACCACTGTCCGTTGTGTCAAGAGGTTCCGCTGTTCAGTAATACCAGACTAAAACTAGGCTGTTTTGATATGTTTGTCAAAAAAGTTTCTTTAGAAGTAGCATTTTCCTATAACTGATTGCCTCTGACGTAAACATATGCGGGCCATAATGTGCGGCGACAACATCAAAATATGTCTAGGGTGTTTATTTTTAAATATTGTGAGGGCGTACAACTTCTTGCCAACCCAGCGGAAGTCAACTTCCACTTCATATATTGCCCGTGAACCCTTTCGAAATCACCTATTTGCCCTCTCCAGTTTCCGTCGCAGTCAAATTGCAAGGGAAGTCGACTACCTAACGTGAGAGCTGTTTGCTTTAAACAATGACATTCTCTGTGGCGACACTTATTGCATTCATGATTATATACCTTAAACGGCACGAAAAAAATGAGTTAACTCAAATGAGATTCCCTTGGATAAAAGTTAAGGTCGATTTCCGTGGGAGAAAAAAGTCGCAAGAGCAATGCCGTTCTTTTAGTCCATTGACTAATACTGGCTGGCGTAGAATGTCGGGCGGGAAAGTTAACAACAAGTCAAGTTTTCCCCTACAGAATTGTCGTCGGCGCGATTTTTATTCCCAGAGAAAATTGGCCGTCAAAGTCTCTCGAGAATATCTCTCGCATTTAAATCGGAGTCTGCGAGAATACTGTTCCCAGTTGACTAGATAGCGGAGTTGGCAGACCAGCAATAAGGTTAGGCAAAGAAGCGAGTCCGAATACCACTAAAGTCGGCTTAATTTTCGAGCTGACTTTCCCGGTGTAGGTTAATCATGAAACTTTCTCTTCATGTTACCCTGAGGATAATTCTGCAATTACTTACGGTTTTTTGGGCACAAAATTTTTCGCGTCCTTTCTCTGAACAGTCTTCCGGAATGTTTGATACAACCATTTAGGACTGAAACAAGGTCAGAATTTTCATGTCTAAAAAGCACGCCATGCCGCATTCGCACTCAACAGCCAGCGCGTAGGCAGATACTTCTCTTGACGAGGACCCTACTTCACAATATAATTTGACGTACTATTTGATAAAATTGTTATAATTTGATCAGATCGGTGTGGAGTTCAGGATGAAAGCTGCTGGATGGGCCTAGCGATTTCATCTGATGAGTTACAAGTAAAGTCCAGATAAAGCGAAACAGACCTTATACATGTTAATAAAATTTTTTATGTGTTAACCTTTGAATTATTAATCTTTGAATTGTTAAACGAATAAAATGACATGAAGCTTTCCAAGCTTTTGTGTTGGTTTAAATGCCATGGGCTATCAAGTAGTGCTTCAGTAAGTGACGTAGTTACACTTGAGTCATTTTAGGCGCGGGGGAGGTGAAGCACTAGAACTCCACCAAGCCAAGCAACGCAACGGAACGGGACGCAACACAAACAACAACCTTTCCTTCAGTTAAAACAATGTATAATGATAAATCAAACCAATGGGATTATCGCTTACGACTATTCCTCCAGGCGTATCGATGCAATGTTGTCTGAAAGGCACATTTCTTTTTTCCATTTGCTCGCTAATAGTGGCAACACAAGTTGAAAATTCCAGTGAGTGAATCAATCGTAAACATCAGAATGAATAGTCTTATACGGCAGAGATGGAAAAAGTTTACAGGACGTACTTTGAAAAAAAACCCCTCCAAAACAAAACAAAAAAAAAACCAAAACAAACTTATATAACTTATGGACGATTTTTGCTCGGAGTGATGAATGGCTTTCGCTCGAAACATCATTATCTCGTTTTCGCGTTTTCTTTTTGACATAGAACAACCTGTCTACGTTTTCTATGACGTTCGGAATTTGTACTCAATCTATTTTTCAAATTGCAATTATTATGAATCATAGATGAACGCTCGTCAAGCTGATACTTCAGAAAAGTGATTTCAAAGCCTCAGAAATCGTTTTTCTGAAGTTGTTGTCGTTTTTAGTTCTTCAAATCGAAGATGACACGAAAATCTTAAAACATATTACACAAACTAAGAAGTGACTTGGATATATACAATATAAACACTGGCACACAAAATCAAATGAAGTTTAAAATCATCAGGTTGCATAAAACATTTCAGCTTAGTCTATTGTGCACTCGGCGATTGGTGATTAGACCAATCTTTGCTTTAAATTACATTTTACATTCAGGACACTTGTGTTCAGCAGTTGTACACAGGATGGCAGAACGTTCCTTTCTTGCAGCTCTTCTTTACTTTGCTTTTGCAAATGTCTTTTCTTCAAATTTCTCATCAATGAATAACTTTTTTGAAGTTTGAGCTTGACGAACATTCATCTACTGTGACATAGGAACGAATTTGATTTTTTTTTGAGGGGAATGAAGTCAGTGTACACACATATACTCCCGGAAGGATACTAGACTTTTAAGGTCTCTTAGAATGCTGCCAAAGTCATCTGTGCACTCAAATTACTGTTACTTTGCTCGCGATTGATAAGTCTTCTTTCCACTGAAAAATATTATTTTCTACATTTTCTACAAAACTGTTGTTGTTTTTTTGTGCTCATCAGCACTGAAACTCGATGTCTGACTGACACAGTTCGTGTAACCTCTGAGATGGCTGCATTTTATTTCCAGTGCATGCACTGATTAAAAGTTTTTCGATTTCCAACAGCAGCTGCAAACTTTCTTGGTCACATCCGCACTCCTTTATGGTCGCCTAGTTACACTGGCTGTGCTTCCTTTAGTGAAATCTTCAAAATCTCGTAAACGCAGGTCGAGTGTCGGTCCATAAACATGGCTGAATTTTATGTAAACTGCTTTCGAACCAGTGAAGATAAGAAGCTACTTTCGTAACGCTTGGCCCATTCAAATGCATGAGGGGGCTGAAACCCTGTAGCATGCCCCCACGGCTTCTACGCTTATGTTCATCTATCATTCTTGATATCTCCAAGTTCCCACAAGAATAAAATATATCATACAACTATTGTATTAATCTAAAGGGACTTTAATCCTTTCATAGATAATCTTATTTTCCTCTTGTTCTCTGTTCCCTTTTTCGCATGTCGATTTGTTCTTTGATTTCTTAAATTGTCATAATTTGTTGCCGTGGAACAATCAAATCCTTGAAACCATTAACGGACACACAAAATCGTGGGAGATGAAACAGGCGTTCTGACAATCTGGGAATAAAGGTGATTGTCCATCAAGTGACGTTCATCGAGAGAAGGAAATTTCGATTGAATATACTGAAAAGATTCCGCGTTTGTTCCAGCCCAGAGACCATGAAACAAAAGAAAAATGTCGATTCGTTTGACAAATGTCGCCCAGTGGAAACCCGCTTTTAACTAATACAGAACTATCGCTTACAGATTAATGTATCGTTTTTGCAGAAGAAGGTAAGAAATCAGGATACTCTGGCAGTACCTATCAGTCACACAAACTGATCAGACCACATTACGTAACCTTCGCTCACCATGTTGCTCAACGGGTTAGAGCATCGGCGAGGATCTTCGGTGACGGGTTGTACTGAAGTCACGATTCCTAAACTGTTCGCGAACTTCGGCATACTCCAGCACATTCCAACTCTCACATTTATGACTCCATATTGACAATAAATTATGAAGAAAAGTCATTTGCAAGTTAACCTCCATTGTTTGACCCGAGTAACATCTTCACTTCTCACGAACAGAATGAAGTCGCCGATTCACAACAACCATCACAAGGCTCATGAAATTCGGTATGGATTGAAATGGCCCCGGGGTTGAGGACCGTTCACCTGTTCTCCTAAAATCACTTCAAACTTTTCCTGAACTTTACGTGTATTCAAACAGGATTTTTATAAACCCGTGCAGCTCTCTGAGGACGACATCGTTCTTATGTAAGCAAGCACTCTTGACTTCACGTAATTTGTAATGTCAAGTTCTTAAGTGGATACACCTACCTTATTCTCGTCGAAGACATTGAAGACAAAAGCCGAGAATTCGGAAGGGTCTCCATAGGGAAAGAACTGTTTGTAAATACCAGCGAACTCCTGTTTGGAAGAACGGTTCTCCAGTTAATAACAATTTAGTAAAACGCCTCACATTACCCAAATTCAAACCCAGAGCTACCTAATATTTCTAAGCTTATTATTAGGATGGCTCAAAGCCCAGTGACAATCCTTGGGCGAAAGAAAGTTTATGAATATATTGATAAAATTGAACGAGAACTTGGTACTCACTTCTTGGTTCAAGTTACCAGATGGACAGTCTTTTAAAAATCCTTTGTGCCTGTTGGTTTAAATGTACAAAAAATGATAGAGTGGAGAACATTCAGACTTGGATCTCCTTGAATGATCAAAGTCACACTCATTCTGTAGCTGAACAAGTGGACATTTCAATCACCGAAACAAGAAACCAAGCTTGTGAGATATTTTTGAAGAAATTCATAAAGCCTTACCACCGTTGCAGTTCTTTCTCGTTGACTAAAAGAAACATAGAGTTGCTCATTACCAAGCATTTCATAATGAATACAAGCCATAATTATAATTGCCAGCAAGCCCACTTCGCAGTGAAGTCGAAATTTCGAGATTTTTTAGCATTACTTACAATAGGTTCTATTCATAAGCTCTTCCACAACTTCTGGCTTGAGTTTGCTACCTTTCTTGCCCATAACTATGGAATGGTGGCATCGAAAGCGGGAGCATTCTACAGCATTTTACTCGCTTGGAAGGAGAAATTAGCACGAAGCTGTTTTAAACTACATTGGCAGGTCCTAATTTGCAAGCCAAAATTATAAACAACCTCTTCAATTATTCATGTTAAAATGCGGGGGCGTTCATTGGTGACTGAGTCCATTTTCAAATATATCTGTTAGTTCTCTGCAATCGTAAACCAGTAAAGTCAGAAAAGTGCAATGGTCATGGAGATAGAGAAGTGTTTTTCTTTTCGATAATGGCTTTGGAAAGAGTTAACGAGTTCGTCGTAGTTGCTTTTATGGTTTTCAAATGGATGTCGATCCATTAAACGAAGAATATTCTGGAAGATGTACCTATAGCAACGGTTTTTTTTAGTCAATTTCCTTGTGTTGTTACTTCGTGAACTCAAAAATCTCTCCAAGTTCGTTGACTATTTTTTAAGTGTACAGTAAGCTTAAACACAGCGCACGGACCTTACAGTCTATGTGCATGGCCAGCGGAAATTTTTAAAACTTTATCTGTTATATAGCTCGCAAGACGACATTGATAAGAGCCCGCAGATAATCTGACATTCAATGTCTTTGATTATAAGCAAATTTATGGGAATAAACGATATGGGCTCAAGTCGGGCTGATAAAAGTTGAATGCATGCAGCTGCTTGCATGATATATCGCCCACGTTTGTCGCCTAATTGTAATCTATTCCGCTTTCATCGAGGCCTTTCACGGTTAATCTAGCCAAAGAATACATTAAGAACAATCATTTATCTTGCCGAATTTGTTTGTTGTTTCTAGAATTTAACTGTCAGGCAAGTTTTAATTGAAGAATTAAAATAGACAATGTTACCAAAATAGTTTAAGAAAAGCGCTCAGTTGAATCACAATAAATATGGGCAAAGGTATCAAAAACTATTTACCTGAGAATTACGTTGACAGTACAATTTCACATGATGTACAGCCGTTTGTCAAGCTCGTTTTCGAAGAAAGACTATACGAGAATATGAATGAATGAGCTGACTATTATACACAAATGTTGTACATGTGGGAACTATGTGTTATTGTACACGATAAGTTGACGTTCGTCAAGTTTGTCTACCAAGAAAAACGATATGACAACGTGAATGATTGATCTGACTGTGATACACAAATGTTGTACATGGGAGAACTGTGTTACTGTCGATCAAAAAGTTAACAATCCTCAAGTTCGTTTTCAAAGACTATATGAGAATATGAATGAATGACCTGACTCTTATACACAAATTTTGTACATACGGCTGCTTGGTGTAACTGGAGATGAGTAGACGTTCTTCAAGCTTGTTTACAATGAAAAATGATGTGATGAGAAGGCGAGTAAACGACCTAAATGTTATGCACAAAGTGTTGTTCTTCTGGGAGCTTTAGGTTATTGCACATAATAAGTGGACATTCATCAAGTTTGTTTACAACGAAAAATGATGTGACGAGAATGTGAACAAACGATCTGAATGTTATGCACAAACGTTGTACTTGTGGGTGGTTGGTGTTATTGTGGATAAGTGGAGGTTCGTCAAGCTCTGTTACTCAGATTAACGAATTCTGGGCCCCATTCAGACAGGGACTAAATCAGCTTGACGAACGTAACATATCTGTAATAACACCAACCCCCAAAATGTACAACATTTGCATGTGTATAACATTCAAGTCGTTTAACACAACTTCAGTTATAATTTCAGTCGACATCAAGAATTAACGATGTGTAGACTAAATACACGTACAAGGCCATTCCCACGTACTTTGTGTTGACTTTTTTTCCAGTTGTGCAAGGAGAAAAACAACCACCAAACGGTGTTTGGTGGTTGTTTTTCTCCTTGCACAACTGGAAAAAAGTCGACACAAAGTACGTAGGAATGGCCTTGTACGTGTATTTAGTCTACACATCGTTAATTCTTGATGTCGACTGAAATTATAACTGAAGTTGTGTTAAACGACTTGAATGTTATACACATGGTGGTTGTGTCCCAAGATATTTATGCACAAGACAATGTTACGCATCTTTTACTCTTTCTCTCTGTATTCATACATACTTCTTTATTAAACTCTACACTGCGTGGCCAACTGCGTAGCCATCTAACTGTCGGTAAAACCCTAAGGCCGGGTGGTCGCTTTTGAATTCCCGTATCGTACTCGTGCTAATAACTAATACACCTTCACAACACAAATGTATACTCCTCGATATACTCTGAAACTAAAGACTCATACTCATTCACTCAACTCCACATGGCATACCACTAGTGTAGCCATGTCACGCTCACTATAGCCCGCGGCTAAAAGCGCGTTCCATCATCAACAGTTTCAACTCCCAATCGTTAGAACAATCACAACTACACAACTGTAACACCAGTGTGGTTCCAATTACCTGCTTAAAAACCAAAAAAAACACAGCCAAATTTATACCACAAAAATAACCGGGCAAAAACAATTTTCGGATACTGTAAATAATATGCTCGCAAATGATATTTCTAACGAGAAAAGTGCATTTTTTACACTTTCCACGATGGGCAAAACCCTTAACGTGCAGAAAAATTGCAGTAAACATGTCATGAAACATCAAACATTTGTACCTGTCTGGGAAGCTGACGTGAACCTTCTAATGAATGAGGAAAATCATGGTATCTCGACGCCGCTTGGAGGCTGGCATTTAGTGCATACAATTTCACTGGTATCCATCCTGTTCCCTCCTG
The DNA here is from genome assembly GCA_030142905.1 of Heliopora coerulea. NCBI lineage: Eukaryota > Metazoa > Cnidaria > Anthozoa > Scleralcyonacea > Helioporidae > Heliopora > Heliopora coerulea. Next base: position 368,666 of record JASJOG010000247.1, read on the forward strand.
ATTCCTTGAAGTCCAAGCGAGGGATAGATGACTCATGGCAAATAGTAGGAAGAATGAAATGTTCCTCAAATCGATGGATATGCAGAGGCGGCAGAGCCGTTTCAAAATTGAAAGGCACGAGTCCGAAAGCTAGAGGCTTTTTTAGGTGACTCAATGTCCGAGGAACGATGATTCTTGTTGGACAATCGCTAAGTCCACTCTTCAACATCAGAATTAAAGTAACGTTTTCTAATTTCAATGATTTTTTTGGAGTAAAAACTGCATCTAAATTTACTTCATCTGAATAAAGTCGAGACCTAGCAGTCGTCATAGACTTTTGTTTGCAACCAACCCATGAATGTTGAATAACATTTTGTTAAACTTTTAAGCAAGCTTTGTAGTAAGAATTCGTATGTATTCTTTACCCAAGCCTCATCTCTTCTGAATGTAACAGAGATTACTAATGAGGCCGTATTTTGACTCTTACTCGCATCTTTTCCTGAGGGGGTGACAACTGTACGGGGGATGGCTCTTCAAGAAGAAATTTGCTTCCGGGAAGTTCGAGAACGCATCACTCGCGATTATGCGATTAACCATTTAAATTGTCGTGAGTCCTGAAAACGGCATTTGTGGTGTTTAATGATTTTATTCTGGCTAATGCCAGACGACTTTATCCGACAAAGGAGAAATCCCTGGGCCCGATTGCTCAAAAGGCGATTAGCTTAATCCAGAATTAACGAAAATTTTGTGGACAACTTTCCGACCATGCTGCTGAGAAAAGTTCGAATTTTCTTTAACAGATTTTGCGTGTATACAACAAGCTTTTAAGCTGTGAAATCTGAAGTAGATTTTTTAAACCAAAACCACTGATTAACTTGCAATCCTAGATTAGCGCTAATTGTGCTTTGAACAACCGGCCCATGATGTTTCAAAATAACTTTGTTTTTTGGATATATTTCTCGAGAAGTTACAACCTATTCGTTTGATGAGAAAATATAAGTGATTGTTTGAACAAACCATAACCGCAAGCTTAATCACGAGTTGGTAAAGAACATGTACATTAACAAAGTAAAATTGAAAAGTGAAGCCATGTCGTACAATTGAAAAACAGGTGCGTATGCTACTCGGCCGTGTATTTTGAAGTGTTGAAGGAAAGGCCGCCCCAGCCCTATAGCATCGACATTGGGAGACAAGCCCGTTTAGTACCCGTTGCGTCACCACCCTTCATACGGCGAGGGAAAGGTCTAAGGAAGCATAAGAACAGGCCTATTTGTGCAAAGAAGCATAGATGACTCCAGATAACTCGAACCCTCGATAACTCGAAGCTCTCACTAGCTCAAACCACAATCAATTTCCCCAGAATTTGCTTCATATTTTACTGTGATTTTAACCTCGGTAACTCGAACCCTCGATAACTTGAACATCCCGCTAACTCAAAGTGAAATTCTTTTCCCTTCAGGTTATTTTCTTCATAATTTTCCACTCAATAACTCGAACCTCAATTGTCAATCAAGTGTAATGACGTAAAAACATAATTCAGAACATTTAATTTACTTTGAATCAAACCGAGCAGCATGCATTCATATTGAAGTTTCTAATTGTCTTTTGTGCCAAGTTCTTTAGTATATCTTGTTATTAAGTATACATAAGACGTGTTTTGTTTTGTTGGCAAAATATCGTTTGGTTTGCAATCTTTCTCTTGAACAAACCTGACCAAAACGCAATCGAAGCATGTAGACGAAATAAAGTTTTATTCCCTCATTTCCGTTCATTTGATGCCATCTACCGATAACTCAAACTCCCCATAACTCGAACCTTTTTTGTTTTCCCCCGAAGGTTCGAGCATTCGGGAGACAACGGTAAATGGGCACAAACAACAAGAAAGTGTACAGTGGTATCCAGTAAGCTCCAAATCAAAGTGGTTACGGAAAACTAAACGACAGAATGACAGCGCAACTACGTCAAAATTTTGTTTTGCACTCGGATAACGAGTGCACGATTTTAAGCGTGTTGTCGTCGATGAACAACTGGAATTTTAGCTCCAGTATTAGATAACTGAGACAGGCCACCAATTGGCATATGTACCAGCACAAAAATGTTTCTGGCTTGATATATACCACCGCAAAAGCCTCTCTGTATGTTACCATATCACGAAAATCGAACTTCTGTGGCATATCCCCTTGCATATAACCCCGCCACCCTCAAAAAAACAAAAAAGAAATAACAAAATAAAAAAAAAACAAAACAAAACAACCACACTGCCTGGTCTTTTAAATCGCTGCTGTGGTATTCTCAGAAATGAAAAAAAAATCCGGCGTGATATATCCCATCACAAAAAACAATCAGGAACCAATTATTTTAATTTCGTTCATCTGAAAACCACGGAAAAATTCCCGACCAAGCGCACGCACAAATGACCAAAAATAGCAGCTAAGCGAAATCTCGCGCATTCACAGGCAAGCTCTGGGGTATGGGTGGGCTGACCATGTCCGCACCATAAGCTTACCAAAATATCGGAACAAAGGGAAGAGTTCTGGAACGTGAGAAAACCCTTACAGCAGTGCCGTCAAACCTCCTAGGCCATCTTGCTGACTTGTAATGCCAGTCTTACAAATGTCTACAATATAAACAAGTGTAGGAGGTGTAGAGAAGCGAGGACGAACCTCGCAAAAACGCTTTTACTAAAGACAAACTAGAAAAACGTAGTCTTGAATAATTGATGAACGTTCGTCAAGCTCTATCCTCAGAAAACAATTTCTGAGTCCCAGACGGGGATCGACCCCGCAACCTTCTGATGACCAGTTCCCACATTTCCAAAATATATATCTCAGAAAAACGTAGGATGTTTGAAAGCTACGTATTAAGTGCAAATTCACAACCCGAGTTCAACCATAAATTATATTTTCTTTTTGATTGTTAAATTCTTATAATATTTTCTCAGTGAAATTTTCAACACACACTACACACCTTCCATCGCGTATTAGTTACAAGATTGCGCACTCAAATGGAGTTGAGACATAATTCTGTTCTTTGGTCACTAATAGTGATACCGTAAACTTTCGAAAGTAAGCCTCGAGCTTACATTCGGTGGACTTATATTCGGCGAGGGTTTATTTTTAGTGACCTTATCATTGGAGGGAATTTTGCGTTTCAACATAGCTTGATCTTATCACTGGTTGGAATTTTGCATCTGAAATTTTTCATGCCGCAAATAATTACAGAGTATAAAACACCTCTACATCCACTGTGGGCAGAAATTCTTTACTCGTGTTTGAGATCTATTCCTTAATAGAAACCTCGAGCGTATATTTGGAGGCCTTACTATTTGAACGAATTTTGCGTTCAAGATGTAGGGCTTATCTTCCGTGGACTTATTTTCTAAAGCTTACGGTATATCAGACAAGACTGAGAGTGTTTGATATGATGGATTAAAGACGTTATTTATAAATGGTATCTCATTTCACATCCCTTCATGAGCATATCCATTCGCTCGACTAGCCCAGCTGTCATGTGAGGAATTCAAGAAAAGATTTTGTTTTCAAACGAAGCTAGGGAAGTTAGTTGATATCCGTACAAAAGAATATCAAATGAAGGGCCATTTGTGGACATGGTCGGAAAACGACAAGGAGCGTTTGAAAAATAAGCTGCAGCCAACTATTTTTTAAAGGCTGTTGCGGGTGTTGGATCTCGAAGGTGGCTGGAAAAACTCGGCTTAACCTAGTTTTCATTGAATGTACAAATTTAACCTCGTTTTCTTCAACTCACTTCTCCGGGTTTAGATATCAGACGGAACACATTTGCCATGGTATGATCCATTACATCAAATACTCTCACGAGCACTTGTTCAAAGTGCCCCTTACCCCCAAAAATAATCTTTACTTTGTTTGAAAGGACCCTTAATACAATGAAGAGTGACGTTCACACGTCTGATATATGTTTACGTTTTCTACAAAATCAGTTTTCTTATGTAATACGCATAATATGAGTGTAATGACGTGAACATTCGGGGAACTGCATTGTAGCAAATCCAAGAGTCATGTGGACCGGCGTTCTTTAGTTCGGTGGTCTGAACATATGTGCGAAGTTTCAAGTAATTTCGGAACAAAATTTCGAAGATAAGGCTAACTTTCAGAGTTATCACAATGCTGTATGTCGGAATTGACGTCGTCATAAACTTAATTTACGTATTTCTAAAAAACCATACCTCCACAAAGCTGTTATCCAGAATTTACGTCATCATGTACTTAATTAGCATATTAAAAAAACTATTATCGTCACAAGAAAAGATATCAAAGAACTGCAAACGCCATTCTCCATTATCTCATGAGTACTTTTGAACATAATCGCGATATATTTAGGGGTTAAGCACTGTTCATACTTGCGATTTTGTACCTTTTAATTGACACCTTGGAGTATCTGTTAAACTGACGAGAGCATTGAGGACAAACTGCAGCGAATCATAAGTGAATAGACAGTCGCGGGTCTATTGCATACACCAGGTTGACAATCCCAAAGTACAAAACCGCACGTATAAATAAATGGGCCTTTAGATGCAATTCAAGCGTCTGCTCGGCGTTTGAACACTTCAAACTACTGGTTATCTGTCAAAATTTCATAAACTATAAGACTAGGAAGAACGGCGCACTCTCAACTCTATCGCTTTGCAAGGAAATTTAAAACAAGGTTTCTAATGGATAATAAATATACTGATATACTATTTCCTCGTTTGATAAATAGTCACGCAGGCAGACCGATTTTTAATCGTGTCGTTACAAAGGTTCTGACATCAATGCGTCTTGGCTGGACATTTAAAGTAACTCAAATTCTTTGAAATAAAAACGGTGATTGTTAGGAAGTATACTTTAAAATAAAGCCTAGTTCTGATATGTTGGCGACGGTCGTCGATCAGAGCATCGTATGTCGCCGATCGTTGTCGATCATCGCCGATCGAGTTTGCGATTGATAGTTCTCATAAGTCGCAGATGGTCGGCAATGACCGGCGGTGTCGCAGGAAACAAACTGGGTTTTTTTCCTGCGACTGAGTCGCCGATGGTCGTCAATAATCGCCAATATAATTTCAAACGGGGTTTCATGTGTCGGCGACAGTCTCCGACGTCGCAAAGACCTCATCGGCGACTGTCGCCGACATATGAGAACTAGGCTTAAGGTTTGCGCGAAGTAAGGAGGCTGACTACGAGTGGGTTGGAAAACCTTTGAACTGAGGTAGGCTCTTACGGTCCATTTACACGATACCGTTGTTCATCCTGGGGTATGGAATGTCCACTTCCACCTGTCCCTTGAAGTGTTTATCTCTGTTCCAAGCCTTTTCAACCCACCTCCTCACCTTTCTTCTCGCCAAAAATTTATTTTTACCCTCGGCTGCAACTAACTTTTCCCCTCTGCTGAAAACATGCATGATGTTCGCCAGAACAAATGAATTCGAAATGAATAAGTAACGAAGATACGTCTGGTAGATTTTTCTACCTGTCCATAAATACACATTTTTCCGCTAAGACTGAGGTGGTGCCATAGATGCTGCGTTCGTTTGAACTGCAATCATGCATGTATTTCTACCCTTCCTTAACATAGCAAAATAAACTAGAAATAACCTACAAAGTAAGCATCTGTTTTCACCTTTCATCAAATATCTGCCAAGAATAATCCCATCCACGGAACATTATCGATGAAATTTCCAGCTTGTGTCAAGCACGTTCATTGGAAGTGTTTCGTAACACTTCACGACGTTGTTGGTGAAAATCAGAGCCATCAGAGAAGCAGGTCTTCCGTCTTGTGACAGGTTTTAAAAACTGCATAGCAAGACGAGAATCTGATTAGATTCAATTAAATCGAGGTTCACTCGGCTGATCTCTTCTCTTCGTGTACCTAGTAGTCTTGTCGGAATAAATCTTCTCATGTATCTCAAATAAGCGTTACCACAACTACTGGACTCAAAACACCAACAGCAGCTAACGAGTTAAGTATGAGACTCCATCTCCTCGATTTTACAATTCGCTCACTCCTTGTTACTAAAGTCAGACCAAGCTTTTCTTTTTATCCATGGATGTAACCAAAGCCAAAAGATCAATGTCTTTTCCTTTAAATATTTCTAGTTTTCTACCCATCCTTTTTTGAAACTGTTGTTGGCGTCGTGGATTCCTCCCCATTCGTTAAACTCGTGTACTTCGCACTCTGTGTGTTCTGAATAGTGATAACATAGAATTGATGACGGCCAACACAAATGCCGAGTCTCGATGCAAGGCATCACGACGCCAGGCAAATTACTGAAGTCGAGGTGGGACGGTTGTGTCGAGTTTTTTAGAATAGCATGGCGATAGTTGACACGAACATATGAACATGCTTACCAACGGTACCTAATTCCAGGAAAGAAACGCGGTTCGATGTTTCAAGTTCCAAGTCCCAACAAAGCTTCTAATGGTAAAGCATGTTGAATTACAACGAATCGACGGGCTAATACAATCGACAAATAATACAAAGACACAAAGTTTTATTTGGAGGACGAAGAGGTTCAGACCATCATCGAAGACCATGCGTTAAGCTCTACTAGATTTCGACAGCAAACCAACAGCCACAAAGAATGAGCCCAAAGAAACTTAAAAATAGAATTTAACTCCATTGAAGAAATATAGTTAAGCCGGGAAAAATCGTCACAAGTTTTATCCAAGCATCGAATGCGACCTTGATCAAAAGAATGAAGAAAAGGCTGAAGAATGAGAACTGAAATTGATACAGTGTATTCAGTGGACGACTCGTAGTACTCATTACACGCCTTACTTCGTAAGGATAGGCGAATTTTGCAAATACTTTACGCACGGCAAGCAGAGATTTGTCCCACAGTATATAAATGAGGAGTTAAAGTAAAAGTGTCTTTATTTCTACTGGATAACCCTATCATCTAGCTGAGCTGTTCTCGCTAGAGGTCCAGTAAGGACTACACTGCAAAAGATTACAATCTTGAGTAGATATTTTTTCTAGTTTTAAGATTAATTTCCCGGCTTTAAGAAGTAAATTCTTGATAAGAAAAGCCATGTGGATTTTTTTCGTTCGTTCAAGAAATTTAAGAAAATTTATCTTGATTCAAGAATATTTTTCCTATCTAGTTTAGATATATTTTCTTAATTCAAGAAAATATGTCTTCCTTTAAAAAACTTTTTCTTATCAAGATAGCTTATTAAGATAAATTATCCTGTCTAAAGGACAAGATAACATTTCTTAATTTAAGAAATGTGGTCTTAAAACACGATTTTTTTCTTCTTATAATAAGAATTTTATTTTTTGTATTGTATACCTCATGTGTCCAGTGTTACAACAGGAGGAAACCGGAGTACCCGGAGAAAACCTGCGATTTTGCTAAAGTCAAACTGAACAACACTCTTCTCAAATGTGACCACGGTAACTTTAATCAGATAACTGCATGAAGCCGGAATCGAACCAAAGTCACAGTGGTGAGAGACACGCGCACTACCACTGTGCCACCAGCACCCCGATACTGCACGTACTCAAGATGCAAAGACTTGCAACAGCACAGATCGATGCTTAAAAGGCATTGGATAGTCGCGAAAAAATGCCTTCACAAAATTACGACGCCCTAGCACGACAAAAGAAAACAAAAAAAAAATTGCAGACAACAGTCACTAAACTCAAACTGGGCCTTACGAACGTTGCAACAGCAGTTGATGAACTTGTTGGCAAACTATATGAGGAGAAACCATGCTGGTCTCCATTCCACTAAATATTTTCCACAATTTTTCAGCCTGTTCAAGCTTGAATTTCACTGGTGAATATTTCTCAAACAAGTGTTCTTCACTATCAGTCAATCAAAGGTCATGTACTCAACGTGAATATTATATTCATTGCATAAAATTGCGTACGCCGAATGCCAATTCTCTTTATTTTCCATTTTGTCGATACTTCTTTGTTTGCCCTCCTTTTTAATTACGTTTTAGTCGCAGTAGAATCGTAAGTTAATGGCCAATAGTTGCAGTCCATAGCAATAGCATGGATTGGTTTTCCTTCCTCGTCCCACCCTATTGTTATTCTAACAATGTTTGAAAAGGAAGCTCCGCTCACTATCAGTGATTTTCGTGGAGCTCCAACAAAATAAAATTACAACTGAGAAATTAAGAGATATACGCATGCACATCATACATAGATGTACAGGAAGCTAAAATGTCTAAAATTACAAACAAAAAGCATCAGTAAGAAAAACCTACGAGTTTAGACAATTTCTAAAAACTGTTCAAGTACGCGATTTTACACCTTTTGCTGTTCATTACCAGAAAATATACTATCATTAATGCCAACCTCAAACTTATTAACGCAAAAATACATTTATTTTATTCAACTGTCATTCACTAGCGTAGGTACGCAACCATTTGCATCGAAGGGCATTTTATAGTGCCAACAGACGACCATTAACACCATTCTACTATACATTAGGGATAATAAAATTTCAAATAAGCAAGAAAAAAATCTTGCGTAATTGAAATTTTATTATCCCCAATGTATAGTAGAATGGTGTTAATGGTCGTCTGTTGACGCTTTGGAATGCCGTTTGATGCAAATGGTTGCGTATCTACGCTAATGAATGTCGATTGAATAAAATGAATGTATTTTTGCGTTAATGAGTTAGACGTTGGCGTTAATGACAGTATATTTTCTGGTAATGAACAGCAAAAGATGTAACGACTGGAAATCGGGATTGTACTAATCGGTAACCGCACGGTAGACAAAGCGTTGGTTGTCCCCAGTTGGCATACGCACTTGTATAATTAAGGGAAAGGAACCTACCATTGAAATTAAGGTACAGGACTTATAACTACAATATCTACATTATTTTTTCTCATAAATTAAAATCAAAATTTATCAAGTTATTTTAGCGCTTATGAAAAACAACGCAGTGATATGGCAACGAAGAAAAGCCAAAGGTTTCCAATTCAGCAATCCCAGGGGCATAAGCTTGAGGTGTGCAACTTACCGATTACTTATCAGTTTGAGGTTGATCTATATCCTGAGGAAGGTCTATGGCTAAAGCTTGCACAATCCATGGGTCACACTTGGAGCCTTCTCGGAACTCCTCCATAGTTAGCATGCCGTCTTTATTCTAGGAACACAAAAGGTTGCCAAACGTTAGTAAACATTTTGAGCGCAACAAGCAAACCTAAATAAAAAATTCTCCAAACGTCGTGACGATGCTCACAATCACGCAAATAATTGCGATATTCAATACCCATTGGGTAACCATATGTAAACTGAGTAGATTAAGCATAGGGTAGTGCGTAAACAGAATTAAATAACGTAAAAAGTTCAAAGGTTTGTAACTGCTGTGACTGATCGCGAAGAAATCAACCGTTTCGAGTAAAGGCCTTTCGTCAGTGAGTGAAACGTGTTCTGAAAAAGGAATAACACCTAGACTAGGTTTTATACGGCAAAGAATCATGTGACAAAAGAATCATGTGACAAAAAGTTAACCAATGAAAACTGAGAAACAAAAACAAACAAATCAATGATTAGCTAACGACAATTTTAAGGATGACTAGCAAACTAGCATTGGGTGAAACAACCAGAGTCGTCAGGGGAATAAAAATATGGTCGAATTATTTCCGAGAATAAAGAGAATAAACGTAAACATGAAAAAAACCTCACTAACACTGACATTGTCCAAAAACACTGTAAAACGTAGAAGAGGCAGTAGAATGGTGCATGGCAGAGAAATTGAGATATTAACTTACTTTGTCCATTTGCTTAAATATTTTTTCTACTCGTTTTTCGGGAGTATCTTCGTCTTTTGGTAAATTTATTATGTTGCCCTATGCAAATGTAAAAAACAATGATTACTGATGAAGGAAAATCTGATACGTCATTTAAAAAACGCGCAATTGAAGCCGAATGACACCATTCAAGTAATGTAATTCACTGAATAGCATTAAAATGTGTATATAACTGTGATTTGGCAGATCAAGATTTCAATTCGGTCATTTAAAGTATGAATAGCGCGGTTCAACCAACGGAACTTCCCTGTCAGATAAGATACACAGGATTTGTACAACTACTTGTACCTGCAGTCCGAGGTTTTTACTCATTAAGAGGTGACATTTCAGAATCATCCTCAGGGTATTATGAAATGATAGCTTCACAATTAACCAATTGTGAAGAGGTGACATCCTGGCAAGATTTCGACGTGAAGACTTAAAGCCCATTTTAAATGACCAACGGCTTTTTACTCTGATCAATATAAGATAATTTTACTTCTAAAAGGGAGATACTGTATACTAATTGCAAGCTTGGGGCTGACAGCATCAACTCCCTAGCTTGCCACTTCATAGTGTATCTAAGTATCTCCCTCACTACAGTAAGTAAAATCAACTGGTGTTAGCCACCACAACGCGCAAACAACTAATTTGAGAGTTAACAGGTCAACTGACTGCAGCATTGAAACAGGTCAGGTGTCCTAATGATACCACCTAATGCATGCTGAAAGAGCAGCAAGAACAGAACATTAAGCACTTTTTCAGTTAAGTGTTCTTCACTTACCACCATGCAATAAATTGCCTCAACAATCTTTAACATTTCAGGTCTAGTAATGTAACCATCCTTGTCTAGGTCGTAGAGAGAAAATGCCCCTACAAGAAGATGAACACAAAGTTAGCAAACTGTCAATGTCCATTGATTCTCTTCAAGTAATGCAATATGACAGCACTCCATTTTCATACATCATTAATCATTGCTGAATATACTGCATACCCAATCAAATATTTTTATTTACCCACTGAGGGGCAGAGTTCCCTTTGGAATCTAATTCTGGCTTATATGTACCAGACAATTCTATTCAGCAGAATGGTATGCCTGCTCCTTAATGGCTTAACTGCTTGATTGGTTAAACCACTGTCAGATGATTTTACCCAACAGAGTGGGATGCCTCCCCTTTAATGATTTAAATGCCAGCTTGGTTAACCCACTGAGGGGAAAGGATCCATTTATGAATTCTATTCTGGCTAACACCTGACAATCAATTATTCAGCAGAGTGGGATGTCTGCCCTTGGATGGGTAAATGACAAATTTTTACAAACTTTTCTCCTACCAACAGGATATTTTCAAATGGAAGTTTGCTAACAGTCTGTTTTGACCTGTCTATTGTGCATGGACATTACAAAGACATACTCTGGACAGTGAAAGCATATAATGATTGTTGGCTATATGACGGATGTTAAACAGTCAAGACCATTAATTTGACAAGCTAAACCGACGTTGCAAAATTCAAGTGTAATCTGATTGAAATGTGGCCTAAAGGGAAAAGGTTGATAAACTGATGAAACTGACATCCTAGAAGGATTAACACTTCAAGTAAAAGCCTTTTCATCAGTTGATACTGTATGATTAAAGCATGCAAGGTGGCTGTGTCATTAGTCTACAAATTCAAGGACAATAGCCTATTATGCTGGCAGTAATTCTTGTCACCAGTTCTGATTCAGATCTACCATGAGTACTTTACAATAATCATAGACATATTTTATATAACAGATACACGAAAACTATGTTACTTGTATTGTAATTATATGGCTTGAACTTTGGTGTCAAATTCACAGACTTACATTCCAATTTTTCATCTAAACTGCCACGAGAAGTGATTGACAATGCCGTAATAAATTCAGCAAAACTTATGGAGCCATCCTACAAAAATATGTAACTAAAATTCAACAAAACAAGGACTTTACTACACTAAACTGTATATAAGGTACAGTAGAACTGCTCTTGCCTTTGTATGGAATTACAATGAAAAACATGAAGTTTGATACTAAACACCAAGCAATGTGTTTGCATCTAGATGAGCCTCTCAAGCTTTTGCACAAAGCTATTCAAAATACCATAATAAAAATGAGAGGTAGTGGAAGTATTCTCAGTTTTCTCCACATGATCCCCAAAAGTATTTACTTTAGATACAAAGTTGAAACAATTATGAGAATCCAATGCAAACTTTTGTTCACAAATGTAGTTACCCATGGTCTATTGTAGTTTCACATTTTCTATGTGACAATTATGAAGACAGTAACCCTACAATAGTAAATCAATTACATGTGTCACTCTCCACATGATATTGACTACTGCATTTGTATAGATCATGCCAAAGAAGTCCCTACTATTATTACAGACTTTTAAGTTATTGCATAACTCATACATGTAGGATTGGTATAGCAAAATGACCTTACCGAATCCTTGTCAAAAACTTTAAAGACAAATTTTGCAAAAGTTGATGGATTACCAAATGGAAAAAATTGTTGGTATATCTTTTCAAACTCCTAGAGAAAATAAATCATAACCAATTCATGTTAATTTGCTACAAACTATCATTCACAATTAGTCAGGAACAAGTTGTTGTGCACAAATTATGCTCCCTTTTTTTTAATTGGGCATTCGACTAGACTTTATGATTCAGGTCACTTAAAATTGACTAACCTACAAGGTCAGTATTCAGAAACTTAATTAATTTATATTTGCCAGCTAACTTTTTTTATTTTCAGTTGTTGATTCTGTACATTATCAGACTATATATATATATATATACAAAATAATTACATACAGTATATTAACTATTTTATGTTGTTGAACATGCATTAACTGGCCAGTTCTGGCCAGACTGCAATTTCTTTACAGCAATTTCTTTTCAGTTTTCATCTTGTATTTAATATATGGCAGTTGGGCCACTCGGCCAAGATCTCATCTCATTGACTTGTGAGTTCTCTTTCTGTTATACATGAAACTTTGTATAACTTGTACATTTTTACTTGACAAGCATTTTTTGACTGACTTTTACTTCAAAAGTTCTCTTTTATGAGCTAAAGTTCATGTATAAATAGACAGTTTGGCCACAAGCATGACACCAGACTCCAGATTTCAAGTAAAAATAAATCTAGTGAGCTTGAATAATGAAGTTGGAAGTCATCATAAAGTTTAATCCTTAGCTGAAATTACATGCTGGTGAGTTGACCAGCTCATCTACAAACTGAAGGCTAGCTGTTGTACAGTAAACTCTGATCATTGTAAACTTGCAGCCCACACTTGGAATGATTTATGATTGCATGCACAAACTAATGACTATGGACACATCTTAGCTCCTCAAGTTTGATGACGATGTGCACATCAGGATATTTATAAGTTTCTGAGTAAAAATTTAAAATACTGCACAACAACAAATGCTTCAACAGTTCATATATAGTTACTGTAGCTAGCACAATGTTTCTGATTGTCCATCATCTGGTCATTTACATTCTAAACATATATCTAGCTGCCATGATTTACCTTAAATCTGTAACATGATAACCCAGCAAACAACAAAACAGAAGTCATTCATGGCAAAATTATGCATACTATTTTCTGTCATTTTGATGCCTCAAGCATTTATCTTATCTAAAGCAATTATTATAATGTTACTAAAGAAGCAATGACAGTTAATGAAGCTATCTAGTAAATAATTTACAGTGTTTACTAGTCATTCAACATTGTATGTTATTGTTTCCTGATACCTACATTGTGTTTTTGCTTGCTATAAAACAATTTAAACTTGTCACAAATTGCAGTATGTTACTTGGTAAAATAAAAAGTTATATTTTCAGAATACAATACATTGCATACCTACAGAATCCAACATATGTGCTTTATTGTACTCTTACAATTAATTTATTTCCTGTTATGGCCTAAAGCAGGGTTGAATTTCAGCTGTATTAAGTAAGCCTAGCCTTATACAAGAGCTAATGTCTTCCATATAAACACCTTCTTACACTGTTACCTTTCTAGTTTCATTATGGTCTATTAATAAGCATGATTTTAGGGCATAATTGATGTTTTGAGTGTTTTTTCTGGGCAGTTCTCAAGCTTATCAACTTTCCTAGGCAGGTGGAATGGCTAAGTGGCATGAAGATAAGCCTGTCTGTGTAATGGCTAGTACAAAAACAAACAACCTAAATAAATGTATGTAATTCAGAAACATTCTAGCAGGCAGCAGTACACTTATTCATCTCTTCTGTATACATAACTATTTGTATAGGAACTTTCTCACTTTAAATATTCTAAACAATTATGAGCATCCATCATACAGTATTAGACAACAGGACAGACTATCAAGGAAGAAGGCCTGTTGATCACTGGAGGTAAAATCTAAAGAACCAATGCTAAAAAAAGTATTAAGACCATATCAGGGTTCAAAGGTTTATGGACCTTCAAACAGTTTCTTGAAATTACTTTTTGGTCTCAGCTTCAATAATTTCTGCTGGTTACATTTAGCAGCAAGTAACTAATTCATTCAAAACTGTCTTGAGGTTCTTTGGAAGTTGCTCAGGACCTCTTATAATCATGAACCACCCTCCTACACAGAACTAATTTGGACCAAATAAAAGCATTTACAGATTCAGAAATCCCTCATACAGCATTCCCTTTCACAAACCTTGGCACAGGTTTCCACACTTTACTTTTTGAAAGAAAAGTCATAGGGAACAGGTCAGCATGGGGTAATTGTCCCAATTTAACCCACACTAGCAATGAGGAAAACTATAAAGATTCAAAATATTTGTCAACAGTAATGAATACTTAAGCAGCATTGCCACAGTTAAATTTTCATGCTTTTCTGGTTTAAAAAAAAAATTCAAAACAAGTGGCTAACTTCAGGGTCTTTTTTTTTAAGAATATTTTTAAGAAATCGTTTTTACACAGATCTAAAAATATTGATCATTTCAATTTTTAGTGATTTATATCCATGTATATATTATATTCTTAATATTTTTATATTATTCTTTAATTTTGTAGTTTGAGGGCCAGTAGTTTTTCTGTTTGTAAAAACTGTTATTTGTTACCCTCGCAAAATAAAGTTGATGATGATGAAAATAGAAAATTTACCGAAGCTAAACTGTGCAAGACAAGCTTGTGTGGCACAAATTAGATCCCATATCTGTTCAATGCCATTAATACACATCACTAAAATACAGAATCCCATGTTTAAACTCCTGAATAATAAAACGTTTAGACGGAATAAAGCGTTGGCTCTGATTTTATCAGTGAAGTTTTTTTCCACCTGCTGGTGACAGTTTGACACAATCCTTTTGAGAAAAGGATCCGTTGCCGCATAACTTGACACATTTTCAGCGTTTAATTTGGACGCGAAAATTAATCAATAAAGCCACAAAAAAAGGTATCGGTTAATTCTTATTTCACCGTAAAACAGCAACAAAAGACCTCGCCGCCAGAATGCAATTAAACATTCAGCAGCTCTTTGCCGGACACGAGGTTATCGAACGAAAACATATACTACAGAGAACACAAGCGACACTCAATCAAGAAATGACGACACGAAATTGAGGAAATGTTCGTTCTAACAGTGCCATAACTGAAATGAAAGCTTGATTAACAACCTTGAGCAATAACCAATTAAATAACTGAAATGAAAATGCATCTCAAGTGTCCACAAAAAACCCCAAAAAAAACGAATACCCGCCTCGTTCTTGAGTATGTAAATATTAAACTTGAAGTGTTTATATTGCATTGTAAATAGGCATGCGTCAACGAGGTGAAAAAGTCTTTACTTTAACGATTTTAAATTTGCAGCTATATAAGTTCTCTCAAACAATTAATAATCGACAGTCTAGGAGGGTCTTTTCTACCGATGTTTATCGCAGACGCGAGATGCAACCGACAGCAACTAGTTACTTCCGTTGACACAAACACATTCGTTATTTGCATGGGATAACTATCCGACATTTTCTTGTAATAAACAGTATGAAAAGATACGCTTCGTCCCTTATCAGCAGTTCTCACTGGTGAAGATATTTTTAAACTTTCTCGAAACACGACAAAAAATACACAAGGATAGCCGGTTTAGCTATGCCCGCTTCAACACTTCAATTGCCTAGTAATTTAATATAAACAAATACCCTCGCTGCAACAGCGAGGGATGTCTCCCTCGGCGAAACTCGATAACTTCAAGCAGCTCGTTTTTCCCAAAGCATGGCAGTAATTTTAGTGAAAATCCTACCCAGTATGTTATTTAGGCCACTTTAGATTAGTCGGTCAAGCCAAGAGGAGTAACTCTCCGTAAAAGTCATCCCAAACTTCGTTTTCTTTGGAGAGTCAAGAACAGTAAAGGACACCATACCTCTTGTTTCAGCTCTCCTGACGGGCAATCCTTCATAAAATCGCGATACCTTCAATGGTAAAATACACAGGTAAGCCACTGCTGATAAACAACAAGATTTGGCTCAAATAAATATAGGTATGGACAGAAAACTGCGGCACATGACTACGACACCGTCACCGAAACGCCATGCCACGTTGATCACCTACAGTACATAACAGCCACCTACCACTTCTGTAACTCCTTTTTGTCGACTGCAATAACAAAAAGAATAAAAAACATTAATACAATGTACCTCAGATAAGATATTAATGCGACAAATCTCCGGGGATTTTAAACAAATCAACCGAAACCAAGTTTGGTAGTTCTCTCCTTTTGAACGTGACATGTGTGACTTAAAAAAATAGATTGTACGTACAGTACGTGCTCTTTTGCAGTTCTCTAATCTCATCTTGTGACAGTTTGCTGGATTGTTTTCCCATAGCCTGTGCCTGCTTGGACGTCGAACCAGGGAAATGGCTTATCCTGTGAAGCTACGAGCCGCTAGCCATATTCAGCTTTTGTTGTGTTCATTGTTATAAACCACATCCGTTTTGTCGCCTGTAACCGCAAGTAGGGCAGCGGTTGGGATCTGGGTAGGACATTATTATGTCAAGGATGTTGAACTGAAATCAAATGACCATAATTTATCACCAGCTATGCATCAGAAATTTGACGGATATGTTTATCTTAGGCTTTATCGGAGAATTCCGATCTTCGGCTTGCTACTGTGAATTCGTCACTGGTTTTAAGTTATGTGGTTTTGTGGTTTCTTTGTCGACGTTGGGTCCTTTGACTTTTTGGAACATTTGAAGTTTGCACCTAACAGTGGATGAGACACACCAGTATGTTTGTCCTCGTCGTAAATCCAAATTTCGGGCCGAAAGTCAGTAGTTACGAGTGATTACATATTGCATGATCAGTATTACTCGAAACTACTTAATTATGAATGCTTGGAAATAGCCAGGGCCAAGCCCTTAACTCTTCGCATGAAAGAGCTGGGCGATGGTCCCAGATTAAGCCTTACCATGGCCGGGGTCAAAAAATACTTAAGTCAAGATCTCAAAATGACTGCAATTTCCAGACCTGGAACTTGGTTAACTAAACGCGTAAGTTGTTCCAAGGGCCTGAACGAATACCACAATGGCCGAGGGAGAAATCGGCCGCCCCATTCCCCCAAAAAACTTCGTCGGTACATTTTTTTGGTATAAGATTGCATTCTTTTTTCCATGAATTGGCTGATTTTCTAGCATAAAAGAAATTGTAAATTTGAACGATCATAGCCGTAGACATACTCCAAGTGGTTTTCAGGGGAATCGACACATCAGCATGTATTGCCCTTTCTATCAGACTGATCTAAGTAACGGCGCCACAGTTTCTGGCTTGGAGACAACTCGCATTTCAGTTTCTCTGCGGTTGAGTAAAGAACCTCTCATTCACACATCATTATCACTTGTTTACCTTCCTCTCATCAGCTTGGTATCAGTTACCGGAAAAAGCACGTAAATCCTATTACCCGGTCGATGCCCGCCCTTGGATCAAAGGGATGGAGTTGAAACGCCGTCCACTAAGCTTATTTCCAAATTTGTTGTAGTTTAGTAGATGAATAATTTTCTAAAATCATGGGTTTTGATTGCCCATGTTTTTGACAAAACACTTATGCTGAACCTAACGTGAATGAGGAAAATCACGCTGAAGAGCGATTTCGACTGAAAAACCACAAGTTATCTCGAAATTGTCGGAGAAGTAGTGCGAAAATATTTTCCGGTCTTTTTCCGTTTCTTTTCTTTCACCAATCTCACTTTTTTGTGGTATTTTCGATAAATGTATATCTACCAAGAAGTCATGAGAAAACAGTTAAATGGTTAATTTAGGCACTGTGATGTTAATCCGGAGAGGTTTACCTTTACCTGAACGCTAATATGCAGAAATACCTCGCTCCGAGTACAGTAATGAACAGTGTTTTGTGATTCGTAAGCATGCAATTATGCACAAAAAGGGGAATAAATTTTCCCAACTTTGACTGACTTCAGTAAACCAGAATCTAGCCTCGATTTTCCAAAAGAATGGAGAAAGATACCTCTTCTCTTGCAGCAACGAGGGAGAAACATTACTCCGATATTTTGAGGATTGCACTGGTAAGCAGACTTATGAATATTCATAGTGATTAATATTTAAACATTCTTGGGGTGAAGATCGCATCTCTGCGGCTAGGCTGGATGAATTCGAGGAAAGTTTAGCGGTAGCAGTTGTAACTTCATCTGACATGTCCTGAATAGCTTGGTCCATTAAATTGAGAGACACCGGTCGCACATTTTCCATAAGTTTAGTGTCACCTGAAAAGCCTATAATAAGTGAAACCAATCTGCTGCAGGTGTTCAGAATGTTCAGCATAAATATAAGCAAGGAGGATGACCAAATTTTGTCTTAGGGACAAGTCTGTCGACTAAGGGTTTCCCATACGTGAGTTAGGGTTTGATTATTGAAGCCTCTAGTTCACTCATTGAATAACCTGGCTAGCAGAATGTGAGAGTGCTTGTATCCAATTAAGAATAACTGACAGTTGCTTTTAAATGAATTGTAATGTGACTACTATCACCTTCCTTTTCGACAGGTTTTGTAACAAGTAAATTTTATAGTATTGGACTTTTAGTTGGCAAATGACCACCTTAGCCATACAAATACAGGTCACCTTTCACAAAACTTTAGACTACCTGGAATTCCATATCATTTTAGTTTGCAAATTTGAAAGGGGGCCTCCCAGAAGATTAGAAATTAGGCATTCTAATTTCTACTTCTCAGCTCTACAATACAAGAATTAACTGCAGCTGTCATGTTTTATCCAGGCAATGGCCATAATCAGAAGAAAACCTCAACACATGATGGCTAAGGTGTATGCACAAGTGATAGCTTCTCAGCTAACTGAGAATGAAAAAACATGGAAATCAAAGGTATTGTTGTAATGCAAGAGAAAATATTTCTGTTATCAATACCATTATCAATACTGTTATCATTACCACTAATACCCATGCATTACCACTATCATACAGGCTTTTATCACTGGGCTACAATGGACCCTGGGGCAAATTGCAAAGAAGATAACAGGCTCTATCCTCAGAAAAATGACTTCTGAGTGGAGCCCCAGGTGGGGATTTAGTCTGCAACCTTCTGATGACTGGTGAGAATTAAGCTACTAAGACTCGGATTGTGAGCTAAGGTGCAAGTTCAACATATATGCAAACTAAGTGGAAGCCAGTATATGTTAATAATGATATTAATGAGATATGTACATACTGTATTTAAAAATATGGGAGATTTGAGATCCTCAGAAAAACAATTTCTTAGCCCTAGATGGGAATTGGACCTGCAACCTCCTGATGGCCAGTGAGACACTCTAACCATTGAGCTACCAATTAAGACTCAGATGATGAGCCAAGGTACAAGTTTGACATGTGCAATGAAAGTGGTAGCCACTATTAATATATTATTAACATACTATATGTTAATAGTATGATATTAACATATAGTGGCTTTTGCTTTGGTCGCACATATATTGAACTTGCTCCTTAGCTCACCATCAGAGTCTTGGCCTTGCTCAATGGTTAGAGCATCTCACCAGTCATCAGAAGGGTGCTGGTTTGACTCCCATCAAGGGCTCAGAAATTATCATTTTTCTGAGGTTAGAGCTCAAGAAACACTCATCCAACATTGAAATATCTCCAAGCTCCCACATTTCCAAAATATATATCTCAAGATAACAGGCCCTTTTATCTGCCCCATTCTACCTTTCACACACTCATCTTGCCAACCTCATACCTTGGGTGACAGAGATGGGACCCCTGGGTACAAGATTGCCATCTGGTCAGGTCTTCAGAGCATTTACCCTGGGAGTTGACCATCTCAGCAGTCTCATTTTATTACCTTTTGAAGTATAAAATTGGAGAGTGGCATAGGCAGTCTGAATGTTGAAGAGAATGTTTGAAGGCAGTACTCTGCAAAAAAATAACACAAGATGCTGATGTTTCAGCCAGAACCCCATCATTAAATTACATGGTACTTTGATGAAGGGCTTTTGCTCTAAATGTCTGTACTTTGTTCACTCATTTTGTGGCATAGTACTATTTTTCAACTTTTCCCCCTTCTTTTGAAGTACAGGTAGACTGTAAAAGGAAAGGTTGCCTTGATAGAATGAGGAAAAGAAGGGTACAAAATTGTAAGGCATTCTGGACCATAACTATAATAATATAGGAAGTCTGCTGATTTTTTGCCGCGGCTATAATTTCAAGAGGCTAGATTTTCCCTTTGGGATACAAACAGCAGAACACTAAATCTTGGTAAAGTGTTACCCTTTTGAATAGTTTTTCCTGTTAAATAGCTGTTTGTTTCTGCAAATTACCCCATTCCCCTGCATATAAGCGCACCTTTGCTAAAGGCACATGTACTTATGTCCGGATATTGGCGCATGCGCCTTTAAACAATCAAAATCTCATTCTGAATTCGATAGACAAGACCAAAATACTATTCCGCAGTACTTTTGATAAGAGTACCTATTCACGTACTTCTTGCCTTTATTGGTCAATTTTGGAAGATGCGCTTATATGCGAATTTTTATAAGCGCATGCGCCTCTAAACGGCGGTTTTGAATCGAAAAAATATCGAAAAATCTTGAATTTTCGCTCATAGGCGCATGCGCGTAAATGCGAGGTAATAGGGTACTCACAACCTCTTTCAAGCCCTTCGCAAGTGCCCTTCTGCTTGGTTTGGGTTTCAGGTGACCCACTTCCAAAAACGGTTTTGTCTTGCTACGGCCCTGCAGGGTTGCGTACATTTTAATAACTCCAAACGCAAACCTTGGGTAGTTTAGGACAACAGGTAAAATGCAACCCTCATTGGTATTATAATTTTATGTGACTTTGGTCTTGAGTTATGATTTTTAACCTCACAATAAACTTGGGTCGACAAGTCTCAACCCGAAATATTGGTAATATGGACCGCAAAAGACTGCGAGATTAACCCACGTCACACAAACAAACGTTTTGACCCCCCCGAGACGTCTCATTTTCCTGAACAAAATCTCCGGGCATTAACTATTTTCCGGCAGGATCAGTTTTTTATTATTTTTCTCTGGCTAAAGCCAGAGGATTTTACTCATTAAGGGGAGACTTCTTGTCGGAAAACGGTAAACTAGTATAAAATCATGAAGTGCCAACCTGGGGTGAAAGAGCTGCTGCTCTACATCCAAGTCTGTCCATTTTTAAAAATTGCTTGATAACTTGTATTTTAATTTAAGGCACAAGCATTAGAAGAAGAATTGCTGCTTATCAAAGAGGAGTTACTTCAAGTCAAGTTTTCCATGAGTAAACTTCCTGAAAGAACTACAGAGGAAACTACCTCAAACACGGAAAGTGCGTGTAAACTCCAGAATAAATTAATTTTCTATTGGTACTTTTTATTTTATTTCAGGCTGTTAAATCTCGAAATTTGCCCGAAAGGTCGCTTGCCGAAGTTCTCATTCAGGGGAGCAAATTTCTTTTTGTTACTGGTGTTTTGCTTCCTTTGAGAAAACAAAATTGGGACTCAGCCAAGCAAATCATTACACTACTAATAATTAATACTAACCATTGACGTGCTACCCCAGGTGACATTTTAACCTAAACCCCCACAATTTTTCCCAAAAAGTTATTAAAGTAAATAAAATACTTAATTTTCCAGTTTCAATTTCCATATGGTTACCTGGTCTCAGTTATTACGTCCTGGTGCCGACCTTCTAATCCTAAAACAAACCCCTAACCCTAAACCTAACCGGCCAGTGGTACACTAGTGACCGCTAAACTGCAATCTAGCTGAGCTTTTTGCTGCATTACACATGTAATGTTTTTTTATTTTGAATCCTTACATTGCTAAGGTTCGGGTACAAGTAGCTTACTTGACTCAAACGGTATGGATTGCCTAACACCGCCTTGTTCAACTGAGTCAACATCTAGCAAGCAACATCCCACTGAAACAAAGAACCAGCACACGGAATTCCTGAAAAGCAGTAAGTGAATTGCACACGAGGAAAGAACTTGTGAAAAACACACGAGATGATCTAGTGCTAAATGAGTCACAAGTTATAGCTTTTTGTCGTTCACCGAGCAAGTGATCGAAATGGAAGGTTACAAAACAAATTCTTTTTTCCACCCCCGTAAGGGTCTGAGATGGCCTGCATGCTCTTTCGACGACAAGTCTTTCAACTTCTAAGATTAAATCATCTTGAGGTTGTTCACCATTGTACAGATTCTGTGACCATACACTTCTCTACACTCAATTCTCTTTCAGTAATAGCTCTCAGAGAAGCTCCACAGGTCGCAAGAATGCTTGCAAACAGCGATATGCGTTTAACCGTCACTTCGACAGTTCTTCAAGCTATCTCAGGTAAAGAGATATTAGACTAGACTACACATACATGGGGTATTTTATCAACTCTTTACCACAGAACAGAATTTCTATTAAACCCGAATGTACATGAGAGTCACAGGGGTGTTGTTTTGGGTTTGGTAAGTTCCAGATGGGCTTCATGGCACAGTATTCGAGCACATGTCTTTCGCCATCCCAACTTGTGTTTGATTCCTGTTACTAAAGTAAATACGATATGAGCGTCCGTCGTTCATGGAATTGAGAGGCGACCCGAAGGCGAGCCAATGTAAATCACTTTTAAATATCGTATGTAAATCGCATTTAAATATCGCATATTACTTATATATCCATCACATGCAAGAAAGGTTTCATTTCTACGGACTATTTTATTGGTGTAAGTCGTTTCAACCGAACACGTTGTAGCAAAAGATCATTAAAAACAGATTTCCAACCATTGATTAAAAATTTCTCTTGTTTCTACTCCATAAACTATTCAATTCATGAGTTGGATTTATTTAGTAATATTTATAATAACTCTTAGCCTTGTAAAAATAAACGTTCTGTCCTCGAGATCTGAAGGGAACTTACGAATTAGTTATTGGGAGGGGAAGCAAAATGCCGCTCTTGAGAGGCTGGGATCCTCCAAGGGACGTTTGGCTCCTTCCAATTTAACAAATGATTGGGATGTGCGAGGAGGTGTGAGGCTTTCACAGCTCTATCCTGTAACTCCTTCCTTGTCCCTTCTGCTTCTCGTTACAACGACTTATACGCTACAGTTTCGTAGAAGCCAAGTCTGTTGCCTAAGTTTGTTACGTACAATTACTGCCCAAGTTTGCTATTCGTTTCTACCAAGATCTGAAGACGCATCCAATAAAATCAAACCGTCACTCGTTAATTCTTGTTGTTGAATTCAGATCCGCTGAGGGCGAATTGAAGAATTGGACTTGCGAAACTCATCTATGTATATTAGCAAATGTTTTTAATCCTCAGACAGGTATCGTAAAGCAAGTTTACCTTTCTTGCTGCTTTTAGTGCTACGCCACAGCATCAATGATAAGAACTTTGTGGAGACCAGCATACCAGAGTGCTGTGTGGACGGCTTGTTAGGTAAGGTTAGCATTACTGTATGCAGATGGTGAGCATATCCCACTGATCTCTAAAGAAGACTAGATCGAGCATCCCATTTTCAGAAAATGAAGCCGGAAGTGGATTGCTGCGGCCATTGCTAAGGGACCAACTGTGCGACTTCTGTATGGTCCGTATAGGGTTTCTGTTGATAAAGCTGTCGTTCGACCTACAAAGTCGCTCCATTTTGCCATATAGGGGATCAAGAAATACTTTTGAAAGTGCTGGGCAAAAAGATTTACGACTTTGGTTCCTTAGTCATGGCGCTGGTCAAATTTCGCTGGCTTTGTTTTCTGGGCCTTTCGAACAACAGAATGCTCGATCCAGGTTTCGCTAGAGACCAGTGATCAGTACTGACAAATTATTTACAAAAACTGTCAGACGCGGCAAAAATGAGTTTAGTATATGAGTATAGGTTGAGGATGACTGAGAACAATAGAACGGGGGCCTAAAATGGCTGATTTAATGCAGAGAGAGAACATGGAATTTGATGAGGATTAAAAACTACAATAATCACTTTGGCCAAATAGTATTATTGGTGTATTGCAGGAATCGTAGGCAGCTACGGACTTCACCCTCAGCAGCTTACAACATTTCCGTCGCAATTATTCAGAACATGATAAACATTAATGACATAATTATAATAAATACGACCGATTATTTAATAACAATAATGAATTATCATAATCATCATAATTATCTACCCTAAACAATAATAACTTAAGCTTTGATTTCAACAAGAATTTTATTGCTGTTATTTCTTCATGTTATTTCGTAAAGGAAATAGAAACATTTTCGTTGTACTTCCATCGAGTTTTGGAGAACTTCGCGAACGTTTGCGAGAACTGAGTCATCAGGTTCGTGTTCTCACTGCGACATCCCGCTCTCTCAAATTTCCACTCATGTTTACACAGTATAAATAATAAACAAGAAATCCAACTTAATGTCGATACCTGTGATATTTGTGTCCTCATACTTTCGGCCGCCATCTTCCCGGCAAGCGTTCTCGGACCTTGTTGGGATTGTAGCTGAAACGCTATTACCTTCTTTAAGAAAAAAAAAAATTAAATTCTAGCCAAATGTTTTCAATATTTTGGTTGACATAATTTAGCACTGTTGATTGTAACGTCGAAGCCGTTTGGCCTGAATTTTCAACGTTTCTGAAAGTTCATAAGAACAATAGAATTGTCGAATGGTTATTGAACGAATATTTGAACGTGTTTTAATGCTGTCCAGGCACGTTCAACATTATTTAATTTTACTAAACACTGTTCAACACGCTTCGTGGGAAAATGTGCTCGACATTTTAAATTCAGCAATTGCAAGCGGGGTTGAAAAGGATGGTGGAAGTGCCTCACCAAGGCATAACGCGATGAGTATTGCTATGGTCTGTTAACGAATTTTCAGAGGTTTTTGTTTGCTTATTGGTTGGTTGTTTCTCTTATTTACGTAGGTGTTCTTGACATGGAAATGCCAAGTACAGGCTCATCAGAAGTCATTGATAAAGCACTGGAATATGCTGAAGAAATGATGCAAGCAGTCATGAACTGTGAACCGTGTGGAAATGTACGCGAAATTTGGAGACTGATTTCTTTTTAACCATTGCATTTAACTCTTTCGAGGCAGTAGCTCCCCCTTTAACGAGTAAAATCTTACGTCGTCGGGAAAGACTTCAGCTGTGTCGGTAGAATATAGTAAATGGGAACTGAAAATGTGGGGAGTTTTCCACCTGCCCAAAGGGGAATCTTGTCAAGCCGGGATCGAAGTAAGATTTTTTGGCCATCTGGCCACCGTATCCAATTCTGGTGATCTGGAAGCACGGTTAAAGACGATGTTCTGCAGAAACTGCTAAAACGAACTACTAGTGTTTCGACCAAAAGCTCTACACGGTCTATCGTGAGGAAAGGTCCTATGGTACCCATGAACCTTGGTCTAGTCCATTGCTTGTGGGATCGAAATTTATTTTCTTAAGTTTTGATGGGGTTTTCTGGCATTTAGATTTTGATGTTCCCGAGTCCGAGAATAGTCACTGACAAGATATAAAGAAAACACGAAGGAAATAGCCAGTTCCCCTCATTACGTCAACTGAATACAACTACCAGAATACTTTGCATTTTTTTTCATTTTCATGCAAACATTGAATTCCCAGAGCGAATTGAAAGACAATTACTCCGCTTAACATTACAAACAAGGTTTCGAAAGGCATTCTGGTAGTTGTATTCAGCCGATTTATAAGGGGAACTTGCCATTGACTCCCAGTTAGTGTGCCCGTAAATTGGATACAGAATCGTTCTGACTTACATAAACTTTTCCTTCGATTTTCCATGTTAAAATTTCCTGAAACTTCAAAGTAGCCGGTGAACATGGCCACTCAGATGTATTCGTATTTTAAGATAGATACAATATTCGCGCCCGAACTTTCCGGGATTTACTACGGCTTGCCTTGTAAATTCCATGCAGTTCGGTCGCTCGTATTGTATCTCATATTTAGTTAGTCTACGTGTATTTTTTATTTAATTTCAGAACGTTCTTCAAGAGAAATATTCCAGACTTATCGTTCGTTTAGCTTGCCACCAGAAGACTACGGAACTGGTCCTGACAAAGTTGATTGCAGTGTTGAAAAGTTTTTCCATGAATTTGAGGGCAATTTCACGAGGTAAACACAATTATATAGTAACTAGTACTTCCTGGGTGCATTTCAATCATTTCATCAAGTAGACATTCTATTAAAATCTAGAAAAGCTTCTGAATTGTTTGTTAATGATCGTAATCAAATGGCAATGTAATTGTCGGCGGCGTGGCTCGGGCGGTGGCGGTGCAAGAGATCTTTGTCTCCGGAGAGGGGGGGCTAAACGAGCAGCAACCTCCTGGGAAAACATGCTAAATTTTGGTTGAAATAGAAAACGAATATTAGGATAATAGAATACCCAGCTCCCATGACTCCTGTAAAATGTTGATTTTGCATTCAAAATATGTTTCCCATCGGTAAATAGCGACTAAAATATGCAAATCTTACATTTTCATTACGAGTTTGGGGGTGCAAAATGTGGGGACAAAAGTTTTCTCTCCTGGGGGGAGGTAAATAACCCCCTTGGCCCATCTTCGCTCCGCCTCTGGGTTTGGATCTCTGCGATGTTATTTTAAGGAAAGTCAAGACCTCCGTCTAAAAATTGAGATTTCTGTTTGGATAAGATAGATCTTCAAATCGGGGTTAGTTAGAATATTTTTAATGAGTAACTCGTTCAAAATTGATTTCAATTACATTGGGTTCATGATGTACGAACTTTCAGATAACGTCGGTGAACAGACGTGACCGTGTGGAAATTTAAAGAGATGCCCCTTTTAGAGTAAAATCGTGGTTGACGTTTAGCATGATGTTGAACAAATCTCCGTTTCTCAAACAAATCTCCTTGACTTTAACAAATCTCCATGTGTGAATAAACGCGCGCGTATGAATATACGTAATGGTCGTACGAGTATTCCCTACGCGAGAACGCCAATTCCATCGCCACCATACCACTCCCACCAACACTCTTACAACACCACTATCTCTCTCATCATTGCATCCACCACCGCTACCGCCCTCCTTCTACAGTATTATTGATGAGTGCATGTGACAGATCTTATTCCTCCCTACTGTTGTCTTCCAGAGCCAATGATTCTCGCGAACAATCTCGGGAAATACAACAGCATGTATTATATTTTATGGTGTATTGAGAGTGTTTTATCTCAGAAGTTAGAATATGGCTTAGAAGACTCAGGTAAGCGAGGATTTATTTTTTGACAAAAACAGAAAGTCATTTTGACTTTTCGAGACACCTCAACTAAACATTGCAATGATTTTTCCGAGGATGCATGGGAAACTGGTTTATTCGAATTTGAACTGCGTTTGCCTCAAACTTGGGACTGTCTCACTACACGTTTTTTCCTTTCACTTCGAAACACCGAGAGGCAGTTGAAAATAGTGAGGTAAAGCCGTTTTTTGACTAACTTTGAGCAATTTTGAGAATAGAAGAATAACCTTTTACCAGTGCTTGAACTAGCTTCTCAAAGGAACTCCTGTTTTGAGAGGAAACTGAGGTGAAATCTACTCCTGGTTTCAAAACGTCTTTTATGGCGACAACTTTCTTTGTTTTAACTTTATGAATTATGTATTAGTTTGAGAAATTATCATACATCATATCAAATCATATATCGCATATATCGTATCATATACCATATATTATATCATATATCACACATATGTTATGTTATTTTGACACTTACGTATTTTATATATTTCTGTATAATTCCAGTGTCAAATTCTCTAATGGAGTCGCTTGAAGACTCCGTCCTTCATTTGTCCAAGACGTTTCCATTATTTACCCACTACGTATGGCGTATTGGAGGTCTTCTTGCAAAAACTGTCAAATGTACGAAGCAAGAACCAGATAATCTGCTTGCACGAAGTAATTCTAACACGGAACAAAAATACTGACACAGTAAATGCTCAGGAAATCTTCTTTCATACCAATTGGAACTGGGCCATGGTAAATTGGCTGCGTTTGGACGTAGAAGAACAGTCTGGAAGAAAATTTTAAAAAGTCTGTAGATATGATAAAAAGTCTGTGCACATTAACGACCTTTCGCATACGACATTTTTTCTTTTCCACATAAAAACTGGCGCGCCAGTTTTTCAGCAAACGCATTTGTCACAAAATTTAGGCAAATGTTCTCATGTATACCAGCGAATAAAAATGGTCACTGAAAAACTTGCCACAGAAAATGTTCTCGTGTGGACTAGGTTTTAGATCAATTACATAAATAACACTATGTATCATTATATTCGACATCTTTTTCACATGTGAAATTTTCGTAAGCATATTAAGTAATGTTCACTAAACTTCACGCACAATATCAGCTAATTATATCGGTATATTCAGTACCGGCCATATAAGGTGGTCTTTAACAAAGAACCTCTTTAGCTGCTCTTGAATGAGACCTGCTGAACTTTCGTTTGGTCACAATCGATCAATACTTTGTACCTGTATCGGCTCTATGCATGAGAGATATATCAATCTTCGTCATTGCATGCCTTGAATTGATAGATTGCTGAAACTACACATCTGGTAACACTATGTAACCCTTACAAACCTCTGGATTTGTGGAGATACGGCGCCAGTAAAACTTCGTTATGGGTGCCGTGTTCACAACTATCCTCGAAATAAGTAGATTTGGGTAAAAAAGGTATTGCTGGTGAGACGCATGCATATTGTGGATAATATTCTGCAGCAATTTTCGCACTCACTCTACCAGCGTTTGAATCAACCAAGCTAAACACTGCTCCTCATTCCTATGTATGATTTTCTCTTCTTGGCCATTCTGTTGTAGTTCCGTAGCACAGAGTTGATGAGAGCTCCTTAGGTGTCGCCTAAAACTTAGGCTGCATTTGTCGAGACAATTGCAACTAGATTCGAGTATGTTCGGAAAAATTGCGACAAAATTGTCGAGGTATCGCCGTAAAATCGACTGTAGTTTGAACAAACGATTCGGAATTGCTGCAAGATTTACGATAAAAATCGCGACAATATCGCTGCAAAAATCTCCCGAGTAAACAAGCCCTTATAGCGTGATGCAACGCTCTCAGAATCTCGAGGGTTTTTCACGCAAAGCTCCACGGAATTATATTCAGGGTTGTACACAAGAAAAGTCATCGCTAAAATTACAATGTTTTTGTGTAAACTGCGCACGCTTTGAAACTCTTTTTGTTAATTCATGAAGAAATCCAAGTAAGAAAACATCTGTTTGAGGCGTGACTCGTCTGGGTGTGGTATTTGGGTCAAGCAATCTCAAGACTAAAGCTTCAAGAGAAAGCTACATGGAAATTCATTTAGGTTGATGCAAAACTACAATTGCTCCCAGAGACCCAGACCTACTACGTTTTAACCTAAAAGTGTAAAATTACACGAGAATAAATACATTATATAACTTATGAATATAGAGATATTTTAAAGGAATTAATGATTTATAACCAAACAATGCAACGACAGGGTGTCGAAATCCCGACTTTAAAAAGTAAAGAGTTGACAGAAAGGAATTAAGCAATCTGAACTGGAGAATGGTTACTTAGTTGACAGACCCAAGAATTCCACAGGGCGATTTTTGTCGATCCGTGCTCGATACTATACTATCTATAAAGACGTTTTACATTAAAACGTCTTCCATGCAAATTGACTCTGTTCTGTTAATAATTGATAAATGTCAACAAAACTTCACCCAAGTCTACGCCAGATAAGAAAAGGCAGGGGGGCGACTTTAGAATAACAATTATAGTCAACATCGACAATACAACGTCACATCACTTGAAATGGGACCCTAACTAGCGAAACCAAACCATCTAACGAACACTTTTGCGCAAAAAGGCTGTTGGATATAAAAGAAAAACAAACTAGTGTTCCGGTTGGTTATTGAGCCATAACACAAAATAGTTAGGAGTTAAATGTCCATCCCAGAATCGGTACCTGATCCTGGCAAGCGTTCTCAAAAAGTATTTCACCCTTCCTGTCGAACACTTCTCTCGGCCTTGGCTAGCAAAATCGTCTGGCGTTAGCCAGAGTAAAATTACAAAGTCGAGTACGGACCAGAAAGGGTTAAGCAGTGCCGAAAATGGTATTCTCTTTTTAGGAAAACTAATTTGACAATTTTGGAATTTGGATAATAATTGGACGAACTTTGTGGCGAATAAAGTATCTTTCAGAAATGAAGACGTTGGTTAGTATATGGCAGCTGTGACAACAACGAAGAGAGAAAAATTGCGGGCTACATTTACAAAGACAACCGTTAACATGGCACGACTTCTTTCTACCAAACTGACGAAATGTTACGATGTTCACGTGTGTTTGTAAAGCGATTCTTGTTTCAGTTCCAGCCAGGGTCTTGAAGCCAATTCATCCCCCCGGATAATTATTTTGCATGATAATGAACTGCTCAGCTGTTATTTGGTTACCAGATCGTAACAAACGCCCATTAAATATTCGCAGCCAGAACCGCAGAAGGGTTTGACCAGTTGGCAACTACGCGTCGAGAAATGGCTCCAACTGATGTTTTAAACATCTCGTCAATCTCATCCTTACGTTTGTTCGCAGATCGCTCGACGATGTCACTGGTAGGCTCACAAATTAACCATACCATCTTCACGAAATTACTGCAGTGGAAGACATCATTTCCCATCGATATCACCAGCTTGGTGTCCATTGTTGTTCTGCTGTCAGGAATCCTGTGCAATGCCTTCCTTGGTCTGTACCTTGGCGAGAGATTCGATAAGCCTTGTGGAATCAGGACGCTGATATGTAACCAGATCTTCGCGAACCTAATTGCACTTTTTTCTTACACGTTTGCCCCGCTTCATGTCCTTGACAAGGAGCCTGTTTGGAAAATGAACAGACTTTGCAAGGTAGTGCCATCAGTGGGCTTCCTTGGCGTCTCCGTATCACTTACAAACATAGCAGCCATCTCCGTTTCCTACTACTTCTGGAAAAAAACCGGCAAATTTGCAATATCTTCACATAATGCATCGTTACTGGTTGTTCTCGGCACGTGGCTACTTGCCATTGCAATAACCGTCCCTATGATGG
The DNA here is from genome assembly GCA_030142905.1 of Heliopora coerulea. Taxonomy (NCBI): domain Eukaryota; kingdom Metazoa; phylum Cnidaria; class Anthozoa; order Scleralcyonacea; family Helioporidae; genus Heliopora; species Heliopora coerulea. Next base: position 399,954 of record JASJOG010000247.1, read on the forward strand.
TATCACTGACTTCACTGGAGGTGAAGATGAATCATTCGGCGGTGTTTATGTGCGTATCCGTCTGGACGGACGCACATTACCAAGTTATCTACATGAACTGCGTTTTTGTCTTCAAATACGCAGTGCCACTCCTAATCATTTTCAGCGCATGCTTGAACACGGAACTGGTTCACTTTAAGTCGAAAAAATTCCAACAATGTCGGGAGATATCAAGCGTCCTAATCAACATTCTAGCCGCCATCGGTCTCGTACTTTTTATCATTTTCTTCCCGAGGAGCTCGATGGGAACGGAGAGGCTTCCCTGCCACAACTCTTACATGGCTATTGATACCGTCCATATTTTAGATTATATTGCACTAATCATTTGCGCAATGGTTCCCATGCTACTCACGGCGTTGATCGACGAATACCATCAAACAGAGCTTATTTCTGATAATCAAAGAATCAGGAAACCCGCACCAGACCTCTACGCCACAAAAGTCAACAAGCATAGAGCGTTGGAGTTTACAAGTAACGTCAACAGCGTCATGTATGACGTACTTACGGCTGACATGCCAGAGAAATGGAGACGAAATCCTTCAGGAGTTTTGATAGTTTAGATTTGAATGTGACAATTACAACGTACGAAAAGAACTTAGGTTAAAATGATAATGACATGAAGTGTGCTTATGTCCTCAATGTGTTCATTTTAAAAACATTCGAGTCCTATTTAGAAATAATTGTCTAAGGCTGTTAAAGAATTTGAAGAATAAAGTTACAAATGTGCCAATTTAAATAAATTTTTGAAAAAATCGTTTATAAATCCAACATACTATAGTGGTGGATTATGCTAGGACGGGAACCCTAGTACATCTGTGATCGTCTGAAATTGCTAATCCCACCCCACCCCCTCATTCCCCTAGTAAAAATTGAGTTATAAATAGTAGAATTCATATACGAAAACTATAAGGGGAAAATATGAGAAAACACTTGCATGTGGTCCCAATAGAAAAGATTAAATGCAAGAGGCCCCAAAAGATAGGCCTTTCAGCTCCAGTCTCCTAAAACTACAAGACTTTCAAGAAGCGATGGGACCCTCTCACAAGTGCTGGACAGCTGGAACTTTGTCTAGTTTACTCCTTTAATAGGTTCTCCAAGCTATACCACCGGAATTCAAGATTTTAGAGTCTCAAATCAACTGTTTAAATTAGTGACATAAGGTGCAGTATACTGATCCCGCGTTGTCCTTGTTGACCCCATATCTCACGCTTTTACGAGGTCATGTAATTATCTTACGTCATGTCAAGATGGCGTCGCAGTCTCAAGGAATTCAACAACTTCTAGCAGCCGAAAAGAAAGCCGCAGAGTTAGTTAGTGCCGCTAGGAAAAGTAATAATTTGATTTCGATGGCTATAAAGTAACTCAAATGTCGATTTCGATGCGTTTTGTAGCAGGAGGGCGAACTGGTATCGCACTTTTCGTTCTGTACTGCAAAATTGATTGCGAAATTATGGCTATTTGTTCTTTTAGAGAAAACAAAAAGACTAAAGGAAGCCAAAGAAGAGGCTCAGGCAGAAATCGAAAGCTTCCGCAGAGAACGGGAGAAAGCATTCCAAGAATATCAGCGAGAGGTAAGTGAACCATCATACGTTAGAACACAAATATGGATTATCATTGTTTATGACTGAGTCAGATTCAGTCACAAGAAGCTGAATTGATGGTGATTTTGATATTCCTGTTAAATGAATTAAACTAAGTTTTAAGGGAGCGCTTTGCTTACTGCTCCAAGGTAAATATCTTAGCACTGTTGAGTGTTGATAAGAAAATTTTCATTTATACTTTCATATATATATATATATATATATATATATATATATATTGTTCAACCCCTTTATCAAAGCATCCTAATACCAAGAGACAGAGACCTTTTATAGGCAACATCTAATTACAATTACAAAAACATTCTCAAATTTAAGCCATTAATGATTAATGTATTGAGTTCATAAGATCCGATTCCTTCCTTATTCATCAGATTCCACATAATAGCCTTGTCTATAATCTTTACCAAAATATCTTGAAGTCCCTTATGTCCAATACTAAAAAAAGTGCATACAAGTGTGCTCCTGAAATATTTCATTATCCCATCCCATATTGATTTAAACTGCTTATATGGCTGTTAAATCTCATTTTAAATGAAGTGACCATGCTTCCCACAAATATTACATGAGAAACACTATCACTTCATTTATTTATGTAGCTGTATTTAATAGAATAATGTACTTAATTAGGGTTGCAGCAATAATTGGTAGTATTAAATACAGTGGAACAAAAGAAAGTTTATCTTTCAGCCTCAAATTTTGACATGTGATTAACCATTATAATATGAGAATTCAACTGCAAGAAAATTGCACTGTAACAATGAAAAAGAAGTGGGAAATACCACTGATGCTGCAAGAAACCCAGGGAAGTTTTTTTTTGTTGGACAGATTTGGAAAATGTCAGAAAAACAGAAAAATGAGGAAAATTTTTGAACTGGTGGTTGCTCCACCAGGATGTATCAGGCTTGGCAACTATGAAGCATAATTCCAATACATCAACAGCATACATTTAATGAACTTACCTTTGGGAATGGTCGACTTTGACTTTTTCCCCATCCAGAACAATTGTAGTCCATTTCTACAAATACAATGCATACATTACTAGCCTTCCATTTACTTAGGTTGCTGGCTGTAGAGAGGCCACAGGGAAAAGTGGGAGTCCAAATCCCCCTTTTCAGAAGTATGGTAAACATGATTTGATCAAATATGAGAAGAGATTTTGAAAGACATTTCAAAGAGAATGTGTGGAGGGGGGGGGTTGGATTTCAATCTTCCTTGAAGTGGTAGAATCCTGCCACCAAATGGTTAAAAAGTCCTCTGGAGAAATGTTAGTGGCAAATTAAAGAGTGTAGGACTAAGAATTGTTCCACACCATGCTGAATTGATGTGTCTTTGAGTAAAGTGGACCCCCTGGATCACCCAATTATCTTACTCTGGCCATATTGGTGGTAGCAGGATGGATAACTGGGGAGACACAAGGAAGACACAGGGGTGTAACAATGAATGTGACCAAAATGATATTAGGTAGATGGTGGATGATGGCATGTTCCTGAAGCCTTGACTCCTGGTATGTCCATCATAGAAGGTGTGCTTGCATGTTTGTACATCCACTTCAGTTTAAAACAAAACCAACAAAGACAGGAAAAACAACTCACTGATAACTCTATGTATAAATACATGATGTGCACAGAGCAGCTATGTGGATTTATGCAGAAACGTCTGATAATGTATTCTGGCAGTGCTGACAGCAACATTAAAAATCACTGGGCATGAATCACCGTGAATCCTCTGTTAAGCCCCCATTTCGGGGCAACAAATCTACTAAGCCCTTGCTGTTTTAAGCCTACTCCCCCCCTTTACCCTCGCAACCAAAATATTAAACGACAGACAGAATATCGGTGCATTTTTACCGCAGCAATCCGGGCGCAAATTCACATACAGTACTCGCCTTCTCATTCTTTATGTACAATAGGTACCATAGAATAAATATCATAGGTGCCAGGATTTACGGTAGTGACTGCTTGGCAATCCTGAGTCATAATCGAAGTAATAACTGTAGAGTTAAATATTATTTAAAAGAAACTTATCGGGGTTTTTTTTCTTAGCACATGGGGTCAAAAGACGAGTTTGTTCTTCAGGATGAACAAGACACCAGAGCGAAGTTAGTTGAAATTGAGAAAAACGTCGAAGAAAATAAAGCTCAAGTGATCGAGCGTATCCTGTCCTTGGTTTACGATATCAAACCAGAGCTGCACCAAAACGTTCGACTGTGAACTTCCTCGTAATAATCGCCATTATGTCATCAATGGAAACCAACCGAACTGCTAATTTAAAGCCCATGTTAACAGAAAATATATGGCTGGTGTCAAGGCTCAAAGAACTTTAAATAAACGTCAACGACATATTACATTTATTTCTTCAAAACATAAAACTTAGATAGCACTGACTTCACGTTCTACTTCTACAATTACCACGAACTATTCCAAGCTTTCAATAGGATTTTCTGTAGACATCATTAATACAAGTAGTATCTCTTAGCGCTCAAAATTACATATTGTTCATGGTATTTGTGAGTTATGCATGTTACCTCATGCCACATGGTAAAAGCCGGTTTCCAAACAGTATACACTGAAAAGCAATTTAAATCTCGAAGAGATTGGCGAATTTAAATTATTGTTTGGTCACCTAGTGCATTCATGAGCATTATTTCCAAGTTAATGCGCTCTTGATATGGCATTGTAGAAGGACGTAAATATTAAGCCATTAGCTGTAAAATTTTACTCTTCGCTTCCGCTCTGCTTTGCTTTTCCCAAAAGTAAGCATAGAAATTCGATTTTAAAGATTTAGTATGATTTAAGTGTAGTATAAGTGGGATAGACGCTCATCTCCTAAACTGGCACTTTTTCTAGAGAGCGCTGTTTTATTTACCTTTACCGTTGTTTGACTTGTTTTTTTTGGTTTTCCGGTCACAGGCGCTCTAGTGCTGGTACTTTGATACGTTAAACTTAGGTTCACTTGTTTCAGCGCGCCCTAATCGAAGCGTACCATCATCCGATGCTTGCTTGTGAGAGGAGGTTAACTAATCAGTTTGTAGTTTATGTTTACCTGTCCACTACACGCGACTTTGGGTACAATGCAAACGAGGTATGCGCGATCCATCGGAACTCCTCTTGTAGTTGTAGAGTGTAGATAGCTCAAAGTCGCTGTGGAAGGTTTTATTTAACATTTCACCACTACCGCAGTAGTCCAAAATCTTCGCATATATGGTATAAGCTAAAATCTGTACAGCTTTTTTCTCCGAAGCTCCATTCGTTACATGCAAAATGTTTTATTTTAAACTGGTTAATTGCGTGTCTGGAGATACCAGGGAGAACACCTCTTTGCCAACGCTTAGACGTTGCTGGATGTGTATCCTCTGATATATAGAGAACAAAACAGCGTCTGATCTGCATATATTTGAACACATATTCTCGTCTAATGCCTTCGTTTTCAGCTGAAATTAGCAATTTTAACGTTACCATCAGTCGAGAAGGGTGTTCCAGAAATCCAGATTTGAGCTCCGCTGATAATTCTTAAAAATTAATGCTTTCAGTGGCAATGATTTAACGAGAAAAATTTGAAGTTACTCCCAGACGAGGCAACCCTAGTTAACTTGAAGTTCCACGAAAGACGCTCTGGAAATAATTTTTTCGTAATTGAATCACCGAAATCCAGACACCAATGTTTCGTAACTAAAAACACAGGATTTGTAAACAGCCTGACGCCAACTAAACAACCATATCTAATAAAAATTGTGATAACTTGTTTCTAGCACAGGTTATGTTGACTAGAGTCCAGAACCAGCCCACGTCGTTATGAAAAACCCAAGACATAGGTTATAAACAAGACTAAATGTTGAAATGTTAAATTTTCGGCTTTATTGCAAAGTCCTTTTCAGACAAAGTTAAAACATAAAGCGAGCCTTATCTAGGAATTACGTCAATGGTTACAAAGAAAGCGCGTCTGATAGCATTATTTACCGAGAAACAAAAAAGCGGAAACCATACAATTGTGGAAAATAGTGGTAACTAATTAAAAAGTGAAAGTTCTTTGCTTGCCTTGAGACCTGAGTTTAGCTCAGGTTTGTTAAAGTTGATATGCAGTGCCTCAAGAATTAATAGTTGGTTAGTGTAACTGTTGTTAAAACTTACTGGAGTAGAGAATTCTAAAGTTGTCAAATAGAAGAGCTTTTATGAAGAAAGAAATCTGAAACGGATGGTCAATATCGTTAAGTCTGTCAAATTGGCATCATAAGTTATTGAGAAATTGTGCATGTTCACACTCCAAAAAGTGTTGAGCAACAGGGCTTGTTTTGTGTTGTGTAGCATGTTCTCAGAGTCGCTGTCTAAAGTAGCGATCGGTTTTGCCAATCTATATTTTATTACAACCAGTAAAAGAAATTTGGTACACTGTGTTGCTTTTAGACAGTTCCGGAATTTTAGCCTTACAGCCGGATGTAAAACAAGAAATCTTTTTAGTGTTATAAATAACATTAAGTTTAACGCGTCGTTTGAGATTTCCTTGAGTCTTTCAATTAATATTCCGGGAAAAGGGCTCAAAACTACAAAAATGTACGTTCCAAGAAATGTGTGCACCGTATTATTTGGACTCACCCGGTGCTAACCCACTTTATCCTATGACAAATTTTAGAGTAACCTCTACGCCCCTTTAAATCCATCCTTGTGTTTAGAGAAGTTTTCGCGGTAAATTTTTCTTAAAAGATTCGGTAATGACTTTCGTATATTTAAAAGAAGAGCTGAAGTCCAGTCCGTTGTAAAATTTGAAGCAGGGAATGATGAAGTCGTTATTTCGATAGTAAATATAATATCAGGTAGAGACGAGATATCGAAAAAAGTCAAGAAAACATTTCCAAATTTGATGTACAGTCGACTCCCGGTAACTCGAACCTCGCGCTAACTCGAACCTCGCGCTAACTCGAACCAAAATTGATTTCCCCTTGATTTTTGAAAAACATTTACAGTAGTTTTACCCTCGGTAACTCGAACCCTCGATAACTCGAACCTCCCGCTAACTCGAAGCAATTTTTGTTTCCCTTAAGGTCCTTTTCTATATAATTTTACCCTCAATAACTCGAACCATGTCTGTCAATACCTGACAAAACAAAACAAAACAGTGTATCATAGTTTTAAACATTGAATTTGTTATGAAGTCTTTTTATACTACACCAAACATGTCAGTCCAGTTCAGGTTTCTCTGATTTAGGATACACTTAATTACAGTGCAGTGTATGTTCATAAAGCCTTACTCCTTAACTCCTTCTTCAAAATGTCAATGAATTTCTTGTGTCCCTTGAAGTGCAGTGTGCATGGCACTTGCATTCCTTCCTCATATCCAAGGTTAACTGCCTTTCCGGTCACCACCACAGTACATTCGTTCTTCTGATCGGCCCGCAAAAAATAGAAAATTGTGTTCGCAAAACGTCCTGATTTGCCTTTCATTAAATGTCCTGTAACTTCGCCATAACGTTGCACACAAACCGCGTACTTGTCGACAAAATTGTTTGGCGCTGGTACAGCGTTTAGCTCCTCGTGAAGCTCTGGGGACCAGACGTCTTGGTAGACATGATATCCTTTGATAAAGGAATCCAGGTTGAAAGAGACAATGTCTGCGGATGTTTGTGGGGAATCCATAGTAACGTTAAAGCGAAGTTACAACTCTCAGTAGCTGTCTTTAGTCAAACCGGATGGTCGTAGACCGGCCACATTGTAACATTAAGTCGCCTGACAGATACTGTGCAGAATCCAGGCACGTATGCAGTTGAAAGTGGTTCAAGAAAACTCCTTTATCAAAACTAAAATTTGTATTAAATATGTACAGCGGATTTTAATGATAAATCAAAACTCAGGTCGGCTCATATATTTCTTGAGTACTGTAGAATCATAAAGCTCTAAACGCATAAAGGTGTTCTGGTTTTCAATAGAATGAAGGTTCCTTTCACATCGTGTAAAGTAACACTGGATTGTAGGACAATGTGATTTTCATCGCGTTTGCCTTCCTGATTTCCGTTTACTGCTGAAATCGCACCTTGCAGTTTATATGAGATTCGATAGTACTGGTTGAAAATGTCGGAAAAGAAGTCTCTTAAGCGTAAGATTATCACCAAATCTTTGGAGGAGAAATATAAAGTTCTCAAAGAAATTGAGCGCGGCGTAGCTAAGAAGGAGGTAGCAACGAAGTATGACATTCCTTTAAACACTTTGTCCACGTGGGTGAAAAACAAAGAGAAAATTTCAGCTGCTTTCGAGAATGGGAAAAGTCCAAAGACAATGAAGCTTAATGGCACAGCTTTTGACGCTTTAGATAAAGCGGTATACAAGCGGTTCGCAAATGCAAGAGAGCGAAATGTTCCTGTCAGTAGTACCGTGCTAAAAGAGAAGGCAGTTCTCTTTGCCAAAGAGCTTCAGATTGAAGATTTTAAGGGTTCTGATGGCTGGCTCGACCGCTGGAAAACAAGGCACAGTGTCACGTTTAAGACGGTTGCTGGAGAAGCAAACTCATGCACCCCTCAAATGACCGCTTCGTGGGACGAGACAACTCTGCCAACCATTGTCGCCAACTACAAGCTTGAAGATATTTTCAACGCAGACGAATTTGGCTTGTTTTATCAAGCTCTTCCAGATAAGAATTTGCATTTAAATTCTGAGAAGTGTGTGGGTGGTAAACTGAGCAAAACAAGGCTTACAGCTATGGCTGCTGCAAATGCCGCGGGCGAGAAGTTGCCGATGTACGTAATCGGCAAATCTAAAAAACCAAGGTGTTTTGCCGGCGTTAGAAACCTTCCCTGTCGATACCGACCGCAAAAGAAAAGTTGCATGGACAGTGTTTTGTTTTAAGAGTGGGTCAGAGAGCTTGATAAAAAGTTTCTGAGAGAAGGCAGGAAAGTTGCGCTTATAGTGGATAACTGACCGGCTCATCCACACGTTGAAGGACTCAATGCCATTCATTTACTGTTCTTGCCTCCTAATACCACATCCAAGACCCAGCCAATGGACCAAGGCGTTATCAGGTCACTTAAAGCGCACTACAGAGCCCTCACAGTCCAGCTTTTCATTCACGCTGTTGACAATAACGAGCCTTTGCCCAAAATAAGCATCCTAACAGCAATGAATATGCTAACTACAGCCTGGTACAAAGTGTCAGAAACAACAGTTAAAAACTTCTTCAAAAAAGCAGGGATCTCAAAGGAGTCACAGGAGTTTGCTTTAAATGATACTGATGACACTTTTAAAGAGCTCAATGAAGAACTCGAAAACCTTAGAAAAAGAGCACAAGATCACGTACCACCGCAAGTTAACGCTGAAACCATGACCGGATGTGATGACGAACTCCTTACAGCAAATACTGAGATTCCAAGTGACCGTGATATTCTTGCTGAATTTCGACAAGATGACGATGAGCTTGAAGAGGAGGATGAGGTTCTGAGTGATGAGCCGCCGCCAAAACGCCCCTCAAAAAGCGAATTGTGCCAAGCCATTGACGTGTTACAGACGTTTAGTTTGTTTAGGTTGATAACGATTCTTTCAAATCGAACCTTAGAAACCTTTCAAGAATAATAGACCGTAATAGATTAGTTGAGAAGCGTCAGAGCGTATTAACTGACTATTTCTCGAAAATGTAAATCTCATGAACTCAGTAGCAGTAGCACGTTCTCGTTGGACCTGCAAAGTTTGCAGAACGGATATCTCCTGCTGCTTTGCTTTTTTTTGTTTCACGTTACGTTCTGATTTATACAGTAATGATTAACAAATATATTGCTCCAATTTCCCTCGACTTCTCTATACTGTAATTAAGATTGATTAAAATGCGCTCTGTATGAATAGAATAACAGTAAACACCATTTTTTCCTTATTTCCGGAAGTTTGTTCTCAGCCCCCGATAACTCGAACTCCCGATAACTCGAACCTTTTTCAATTTCCCTTGAAGGTTCGAGTTATCGGGAGTCGACTGTATAACTTTAGAGAGTCTATTTGAAGAAAATGGTCCGCAGTAATACGTTTATAAAGTGAGTAGTACTGTAAGTCGACCCTTGAATTCACGCATGTCTCCCAGACAGAATTTGCCGACAAGAAAAAGTATTGGCTTTAGTATAAGGAGATTAAGAGCAGAAGTACTGTGCATGTAAAATTTGTGGGACAGGATGTGGAAGCTATATTGGTAACCGATTAAAACTGAATCAAATCAAATCAACTTTATTTAACGAAGGTGGCACCAAACAGTTATTCAACTGAAGAACAAGTGGCTCTCCAATAATAAATTGAAGATAATATACAAATAAAATCTAAAAACAACTAAATTACAAATTTACAGCAACTATGATGCAACAAAACTATTGTCGGGGATTTGCCTCCCGAATTGTTTCGCCCAACAACTCACAAAATATTCACTCACAATTGAGAAAATAACGTTTTATTTATCGTTCCCAAAAACCCAGACACAGACAGACAGCTAAATTTTCAGCGCATATGCCATAAGATACATTTTGTCATGTGATATGGTCTCTCCCTTCTACTGAGTTCCCATTGGCCAACTTGCCGCTGACGCGTCACTTTATATGTATCAAGTGACAAAATAAACAAATTAACTATTGACATCTCTAATTTAATTAACCCTAATGCTGACCTCACCAGTCTCCGACACTCTCCCCCCATATACTTGCTTGCAATGTATATGTACAATGAGGAGACTGGTCTCTGCTAACAACTGTGCATGTCTCTATAATAAACATAAATTCGTAAGTGTTAATGTTTGAAATCATTGTTCATTTTCTGCTACTTCCCTCAAACGATATTCTGCTGCTACCGCCGCATCACGTCTTGGTGGTGAATGGGTGCTTGTCTGGTAAATACACCGGGTAATGTCCTTGAATGCGACCCCTACATTCAAGAATTTCTCTGTGGTTCTTCTTCAGACCAAGCCGATCTTTGTCGTCCTGGTATTCACAAGATTCCTGAGCCTTTTTCTCCCAGATTCTATAAACTTCATCCAACTCGTCAGATTTCAATGGACCAAAATTCCTTTGGTTTGGATTAGATCTTGCGTTGGTCAGAAATCTTTGTATCCACGCACAAACTCTCATCACTTTTCGTAGAGAAAACTTATCCAGCAGGGTGATTACACTGTCGTCTTCATTTGCAGCCACACCGAGAACATGTTTGATGAGTTTAGACTCTGCTTCACTTTCTAGCGAAGGTTTGGTTACGATATCATCTGGCCAAGATTTCTTTTCACGCAGCCATTTTGGACCTGTCAGCCAATGATTGCTTCTTGTTGTAATGTTTCCACCTCTGCTCCCAACATCTGCAGGGTTTGAGGTCGTCGGTACATAACGCCACTGGATGTTTGCTTTAGATTTGATCTTGGTGACTCGGTTTGCTACAAACTGTTTGTGTTCTCCGCCACCCTTTATCCAATGCAGGGCCACAGAACTATCAAGCCAGCCCGTAGTTTCTTCAACAGGGAATCTTTCGAGTGCTTGCCTCACGTTGTCGAGGAGATTTGCCACCATGTGTACTGATACCAACTCTAACCTGGGAATGGTTAGATCATGCTTTGCCAGTCGTGCTTTCGCTGCCACTAAACCTTGAGATGACCCAGATGCTTGACTCACCACTGCGTAGACTACGGCTGCAACACCTTTTACACTCGCGTCACCAAACCCATGCAATTCAACAGATTCTATCTCTTCTTCAAACAGCGGTATTGATCGTGGAACTTCTATCTCTTGTGGCAGTTGCTTTTCCCATTTCTTCCATCTTTGCAAAGTCTCTGTTTGTAATGGACTGTCCCATGCTGTCTTCTGTTCACAAACTTCCCGATAGATGAGTTTTCCTTGTAAGGTCGTTGGTGATAAAATACCGAGAGGGTCGTATATCTGTGCTAGTTTACTTAGGACTCCACGTTTGGTGCAAGCGGTTTCATCAGATGGAACAACAACCTTTATCTTGTCTTCTCGTTTCGACCATGACATTCCCAGAATGCTCGCCTCTCCCCCTTTGGAGCTCCCCAGTTGTTCTTTTGCAAATGTTTCATCTTCGTTGATGACGACTGCGTCTTCTAGCTCTTGCTTGTTGGAGTGCCACTTATGAAGGGTGAATTTTGCTCCGCCTAGGATCTCCTTCGCATCTTCTTTCATCACCCTTGCTTCTTCAATAGTTGGTTTCCCACTCACTAGGTCATCCACGTAGAGGCTTTTCTTCAGCTCTGCGATCACTTCCGGTTTTCTTTCTTGCCATGACGACAGATGGTAGTCGAGAACTCCTCCCAAGAGGAATGGTGATGAAGTGAGTCCAAACAAAGCCCTGGTGAATCTTAATGTCTCTATCTCATGTTCGGCGTCTGGACTCCAGTGGAACCGAAGAGCATCTCTGTCACTTTCTCTGATTCGAACTTGCAGAAAAGCTTGTTTTATGTCCCCTGTAAGTGCAACTGGATGAAATCGCATTCTTACAAGTATCTTCCACAGGTCGTTTTGAAGAGGAGGTCCTGGATTAAGACAGTCGTTGAGACTGGGAGCTTCGTTGTTCGCTCTAGCAGACGCATTATATACCACACGGACTTTTGTAGATTCTGCATTTTCTCTCACAACAGCTTTGTGCGGGATATAGAATTCCACTCCTTGTGGTTCTTTGTTCACAACTTCAACAATTCCTTCCAGTTTTTGGTTCTCGATTATCTCGGAATAAGTCTCAGTTAAACCACTCTTCTGAAGCTTGCGCTGTAGATTGGCGAGACGTCGTTGACTTCCACTATGATTATTTGGTAAAGGTGGATGGTTTCCTTTCCAAGGAAGGCCAGTTTCATACCATCCTTCGTTACTTCTGGTTAGTTGCTCCTGAAACTCTGAATACACGGAGCTCTGATCATACTCTGGTCTGTCAGCAAGACCCAATACGTCCAGTCGGCACAGATCTTCATAATCGCGTTGACTTGTTTGAGCAAAGAGCATAGCAGAGTAGTCGATCTCCTTCCCTTGTGCTAGTATGTTCCACCCGAACTTGGTTTTCTCAGCAACTGGCTCACCAGTTTTGCCAACTCTGGGTTTCTCTGCTGTCTTTATACGCATGTAGTCTCCAGCTCCCAATATCAAATGCACAGGCAATTTTTGTTTCTTGTCATTGTCATCCATCTTCACGCCTTCAAGATGCTCGTACGAACTGATCAACTTCTCGTAATTTGGGTTGTCAATGTTCAAGAGTTCTCCCTTTTCAACTTGGTAACGTTCACTTCCATCGAAAACCCACCATGGACTGCAGAGACGTTTATGATCGACATTTCCATTTTCTTGGTGACAGAGCTCAGCATCATCTCCACTCGTCTTACTTCAGTCTTACGTTCACGCCTAGGTAACAGATCGAGCAAGGCAGCAGATGCGTATGAATTACCTGCTCCTGTGTCCAACAGTGCTCGACACTTCACTCCTTCCACACTCACCACAACGACTGGATACACAAGAGGTTCATCACTCGATCCATTTGTTGTCAACAATTGGTCTTTCTTCGAACATATTGACGTGTGATGTTTTTGTTTGCACTTTGCGCAGGTATGATTGCTCTTGCATTCAGCAGCCCGATGCTTACTTCCAGTGCAATTGAAGCACAACTTCTTTTCAGCCAGCAATTTTTTCCGTTGATCGATCCCTGTCACTGTTGTGCATTCAGTTGAATTGTGTGCTTCAGCTCCACAATAAACACAAGAACGCTTGCGTTTCTCACCGTCCTTCGCATGAAGTAATCTATTTCGCCGTTTCACTTTTCCTTCTTCCACTGGATTAATGTCCCTCCATTTCTTGATCTCTGAAATAAGGGGCCCCAAATCCCATTCTTGCCAATCACTGTTACCTCTGACTAAATCAGCTTTGATTCCCTTTAGTTTCTCAAGTACAGTTCTTGTAATTCCACTGACCTTTTCCAATTTTCCCATGGTTTCCAATGCTTGGGTGTTGTAATGTAAGCTCTTGTAAAACTCATTTACCTTTGAAGGGTCAGAGTCATCAATCACAGGTAGTCCAATAATATTTTGCACGTGAGTGTTCACAATCTCACTGGTTTTCCCGTATTCACTCTGCAATATATTTTTCGCGCGTTGGTATCCTTCAGTGGTAAATGGTAAACCGTCGATTTCTGTTCGGACTTTAGACTCCAGCCACTCTTTCAGGTAAGCAAATTTTGTCACAGCAGGCAGATTACTTTTGTCGATTTCCGCCTCAAAAGTATTCCAGAACGGCAGCCAATTTGCAAAGTTCCCATCAAATCTCGTAACTGGTAGTTTTGGCAATTTCAGGGACCTGCTTGTTTCTTGCTGTTTAGTTGCGTTTTCAGTTGACTTTTGGTACGTCATTTGTTGCTGTAACAACTGCGATTTGTGCTCTAATTCTTTCCTTCGTTCGTCCTCGTTCACCGCTTGTTGTAACTCATATTTGCGTCGTTCAAAGTCCAATTGTTTTTGTCTTTCGGTATCCGCGGCTTCTCTCTTGCTCTTTTCGAGGGCTGTCAACTCCGTTTCGTTTATTTTTTCCAATTGCTTCCGTAAATTGATTACTCTTTCGTCCGCGCAGGTTATCTTTGCTTCAAATTCTTTGCTCCATTCTTGTATGTTCTCCTCAGAGTCACTGTTTGTAAATTTGAGCTCTTCAATTTCCTCTTTGAGCGCGTTCACCGAGTCGATTCGATTCTTGATAGAATTTATTTGTCGCGTTAAAACTTCAACGTTTGTGGTAGGTTCATCACTTTTCTTGATCGCATATTCCAGAGCTCGTACTTTCCCGTTTAATTCAGCAAGTTTTCTCTCCATATTTTTAGACAGATTTGTCAAGCTGCGATAGACATATGACGCACAAGTATTCTCAGTTTTTTCTCGAATTCACCGATTTAGCCGCTTTTGTTTGTGCCAAACCAACAAATGTAATCCCGTCGGAGGTGCCACTTTGTCGGGGATTTGCCTCCCGAATTGTTTCGCCCAACAACTCACAAAATATTCACTCACAACTGAGAAAATAACGTTTTATTTATCGTTCCCAAAAACCCAGACACAGACAGACAGCTAAATTTTCAGCGCATATGCCATAAGATACATTTTGTCATGTGATATGGTCTCTCCCTTCTACTGAGTTCCCATTGGCCAACTTGCCGCTGACGCGTCACTTTATATGTATCAAGTGACAAAATAAACAAATTAACTATTGACATCTCTAATTTAATTAACCCTAATGCTGACCTCACCAGTCTCCGACACTATTTCATTATATTTATCAAAGAAATAATTAAAAAATTTTCTCTTAAAAGACATGACTGATTGATCTACCCTTTTTATATGCGATGGGAGAGAGTTCCAAGGTTTACATGAAACATGAAATGATCTTCTGCCCTCTGCCTCACGGCGGTAACGAGGGCGGACTAAGTTTCTTTGGCTAAAGCGACACGAGGGGCGGGTTTGAAAATTAGCATTGCATTTCAAAATATCTAAAATATATGGTGGGCAGTTCCCCTTACAACGTTTGTAGACTATAGTACACTTGTTCAATTTGACTTCATCACAAAAAGTGAGCCAGTTGAGCTGTTTTAAAAATTCTACAATATTTGCCCTTGTGTCGGCGTCTAAAATGACTCGCGCAGCGAGCTTTTGTAGCCTTGGTATTCTCATAACTTTAATATGAATAACAATGCCCAGCAGATTGTGCGAAGTATCGCCATATGTAAACATTAACAATTGTTACAAAGAAGGCTAGAAGAGTTTAAAACATATTTATTGACTGACGTTTCGTCGCTAGCCTTCTTTGTAACAATTGTTAATGTTTACACATGGCGATACTTCGCACAATCTGCTGGGCATTGTTATTCATATTAAAGTTTCGATTTCCGCCTGAACAATCACTGGTATTCTCATAAGGTTTTCAGTAGAACAACTCGCCCAGATTGATGCACCATACATCATTACTTGTTTGACCATTGTATTATAATACTGCTTTCGTTGGTCTAACGGAAGAAAGCGTTTGATCTTACGTAATCTTTGTCCTAATTTCTTCAACAGTTCATCAATAAGCTTATCAAAGGTCAACTCTTGGTCTATAATAACGCCTAAGAGTTTCTGGGAGGTCGCCTGCTCGATTATCTCATTATCAGTTCGTAATGTTAGAGTTTGAGCTGCAAGTTTGTCGCCTAACCGTTTCCCAATGATAAACAAAGATTTGGTCTTTTTTGCGTTAATGGTCATTTTATTATTGACGGACCAATTTCAGATATCATCTAGGTCCTGCTGTAGTGCTAATGAGACAGATGTCGTGTAGATGCTACATCTACTTCTGACGAATAACTTAAAGTGGTATCGTCCGCATAAATGTCAACTAAAGAATGATTTACCATTGACGGCAGGTCATTGATAAAGAGAAGAAAGAAAATTGGTCCCAGAATGCTCTCATGGGGTACACCAAACTTCACAGGTTTCAAGGAAGAGCAACAACCGTCAACATTAGCATACTGTGAACGGTTGCTCAGGTAATCGCGTAGAAGGTTTAACTCATTCCCACGTATATCATGGGCGTCCGGCTTCTTGACGAGCAGTAGATGGCCAATTAAGTCAAAGGCTTTCTTGTAATCTACAAAAATTAGCCCCGATACTTTATTCCTATCTAAGTGAAAAAGTAGTTGTTCTATAAGCCTTATCTATAAGGCTCGAGTGAAATTTACGAAATCCCGACTGAAGGCGATGTAGTAAGCCACGCTCTTGACAAGAATCGTACAAACGCTCACATATATGCTTCTCCAATAGCTTAGATAATATGGCAAGGACTGATATAGGTCTATAATTAGTCTTTTCGGCTCGGCTGCCCTTCCCCTTAAAGATTGGTGTAACTTTTGCGATCTTTCACTCTGTGGACCCGCAATGGCCGGTGCCACTATTCTCAGCAGTTTAGCACTTATCCCATCATCTTCCTGTGGCCCTGTGTGTTGGAATCGATAGAAGAAGTTCAGAAATCCTTGTCTTTGATACATGAGGAATATTTAGCGTTGCATTCTCATGTAGAAAACTGGGACCCAGATCTATTTTTGATCTCCTGGGGATCCATCCTGTAGTAGATATTAAGTGGCTTTGTTCTGCAGTAGTCATCTTATCAGTTATGTTCTCGTCGTCAATAATCTACCGCTGAATACAATGGTTTCGTCCCGCATCTTCATTTGATAGACATTTGATTAGGTTCCAGAGATTCCTTGGATTGTGTTTGTTCTCTTGGAACTTATTATGAAAATAAGCTTTCTTTATATTTCGGATTGCATTTATCACCTTATTCTTTGCATGCCGATAATTCGCCCAATCCTGTTCTGACTGACTTTTTCTTGCTCTTTTAAATAGTTTATCCCGGGCCTTTATCTCTTGATTGATATTTTTGTCAAACCATTTTGGTTGTGTACTCCGCTTTACACGCTTTTGCTTCAATGGGAGGTGTTCATTTACAACTCCGTTAAAAATATTATACCAAGCATCGACAACATCATTGGTGTCATTAAACACAAATGTAAAGTCCCAAGGTGCTTCCTTAATGAGGCAATAAATCGCTCTTTGTCTAGACTCTTTATATCCCGATATGTTATTGTTGTATGCTCGCCTTTATATTGACGTGCACGCTTGTATATCCTAGATGACAAAATCGGTAGATGATCTGACAATCCAGAGTTCAAAACATGTAGGTTGATTATTCGCTCTGGATGTGTACACCAAATGTGATCAAGACAGGTCCGTGACTTTGGCCGTGTAATCACTTGAACGAGTAGCGTTAGGTTTAGAGTTTTAAGTGTTTTTACAAATGAATGCTTTTCAAATTCCGCGGTGCATAAATAATCAACATTAACATCACCTAAAAGGATCATCTCTCTGCCTAAGAGGAGGACATTTTCGATGTTTTTTCCAAGCTTCTTATCATCAGCTGCCTTAGATGACGGTGGTCTATAGACCCCTCCAATAAAGAGAGACCTCTTCGATTTGTATGGATAAGTTTCGAACCATATTGTCTCTATGTCATTGTCTTCAAGATCCAGTCGCCGTTTAACTTGAACCAAATTGTTTACATAAACTAATAAACGTCCACCTGACTTGCCAATTCTGTCCCTTCGATAGACTTGATATCCAGGAATGCCATAAATTGTATCTGGTAGTTTTCCGGTGCAGAAGGTTTCGGATAGAATACAAATATCCAGCCCATGCAGCTCCCCACTCGACTGTGTTAATAAGGCACGAATCTCTTCGAATTTACTATGCGTTAGATGTTGCATATTTCAATGACATAAGTTCAGGCCCTTTTGGACTGTAAAGCGGCCGGGGCTGAATCTCGATATAGTTTGATAGGCGGATGAGAAGCAGCGAGATTAACGCTTCTTTAAATACGCGACATGTATTGATGACGCGAGTTGAACTTGGCGTCGAACTATCCTTGCCAGAACATGGTGTTTGTGGTCGACCAAAGCTTTCAATTTTTGGTTCAGAAACGAGATTAGAAGTATAAAGAAGGTCACCTTTATATACATCGGAAGTCTTGAATTTATCCCGATGCGTCAGATTCTCAAAACACAGGCACAGGTACAACAGCACACAAACAGTCCGAAGAGCCCACAAAAACTGACCAGTAGCCATGACAGTCTCAAGTCTCCAATGCCGTATTTCATTAGTAAGCTCACCAGGATTTATTAACTTTTATTTCACCAAAAGAGGATATACTAGGACTAAGGGGGTGTATTAAATATGCCACATCAAACTTCGGGTCAAGTCAAGAGGGAGCCATCTGGGTTAGGGAAAACAAAAAAAAATCCAAACTACTCACAGAACATCAGAGACTTAGTTTGAATGAACAAATGCAGAAATGAACGCTTTAAGTTAGTATTCTACGAAATTAACACCGTAAGTATAGTACAACATGTCAAAATGAATATGATTAAGAAAAGCTCGACAATTAAGTCCTTTTAACAAGTCCGACGATGCTTGAACAAGTAGGATGCTCCTTTAAACGCATCGCAGTGAATCTACCCATCCTCGCTTTTAATTGTACAGTTTAGGTTTGTTCGTCCAGATTTAATAAACTTTAAAAAATTTAGAAAGGTTTCTTTGAGCGACATTTCGGCTCCTTATTCGAAAAACATCTTTAAGGAACATGATAAATTTTGACGAACAAACCAGGAATCTAAAATTGTAACATTCCCGGATTCAAACCATCCAATGAATCCTCGCTATTGTCAGCAAAGTTGAATGCACTGACAGACTGCCATTTTACAGTGGTCTTTTTCACCAGTGCTTAGCTTCAGTCGCTATGGACTACCCGAGATCTCGCCTAGGAGGACTGCAAATTTTCCATGTAAACACACTCTGAAGGGCTAAACCGCGTAAGAGAGCTGAAAAAAAATTAATGAACGCATGCACGCCAGATCCTGCCTTGCAAGGAGGACTATAAAACTCCCACGTAAAGACGACGTAAAATTCAACTCTCTTCCTAAAGCTAGCCTCACCAAGAGGGTTGGCTTGCCTCCATATAAACACCCCCTTTACCCATGTCTCATTTCAGAGTAAGCACTGAACACCATTAAATCTGTCCATGAGTTCACATAAGTATTACCGATAAACTTTACTCGGAAGAACAGGTAATGACGTTCGTAAAATTGAAATAAGAGCTGAAATGCTGTCTTTGCAAAATTTGAAGCAGAGAATGAGGAAGTCGTTACAGTGATAGTAAATTAATACTCGATTGATCAGAGGAAATAATCTTTAAGTAGATGAAACGAAATCCAAACCCGATATACATCTTCAGAAACTTTATTTGAAAGATGTACTGACAATACGTTTAAACTAAGTGAGTATTTTACGTAATTAACACCAAAATGTTAGGGGTACAACACGACAGTTAATATAAACCAAAAAAAGTTACGACAGTTAAGGCTTTTTAACATGTCGGACGATGTTCGAACATAAAGGGTGCTACTTTAAACTCTTGGCAGTCGATCTTCCCATCGTCGTTTTTGTCCGCCAAGTTGAATGCATGGATTGTTGCTTTGGAGTGCTCTTTTATATGTGTAGCTTTAGCCAGTTCTTCCAGAGTAAGAAACCCATCGCCGTTCAAGTCGTACTCGCTAAATCGGTTGGGGAAGAGCTTGTACACTCCATTGTTTTGTATCGAGCGCTTTTTCCCAGAGCAGATAAGGCGACAAACCACACTGCAACCACCCCAAGTACATTTCAGATAACATCCGACAACGCAACCACCTTCCACTGTGCTGCACATGGTGAAAAGGACCACGAGAGATAAAACGAGAACTTTGCAACTGACAGCCATCTTTTCGAGTTTCTGTAGATCAAAGAAACATTGCAAAATTATCTCACATTCTTATTTCGTGGACATCGCATTCATATTTATATATCGAGTATGGATTACTGCAAAAAAAAATCTCTTATCATGCAAAAGGATTACCGTTTAAGGGTGCTGGATAGACTTCCACGTCCGTAAATCGTCGAATTCAAATTATCGTCTACTTTGCTTGATCACAAAATTGTGCTTCTGAATCACTAGGGCTGGTGGTTTATATATCGTTACATCGTATGCAAAAATCCCACTGAATATACATCCGTTGTATCGTATGCAAAAATCTTTCTAAATATATATACAAATCCCATTTTGGAAAAACACTTCTGGCGACAATAGGAATGAGGGTGACCCTACGGCTACGGATCTTCCGCAGTGAGTTCTTCCTCTTCAGCTCCCAACTAACAGCAAGAGACGCACCTGGATATGTTTTTTTCAGAATTGAACCCTACTACGGAGGTGAAAACTCGTCACATAATTACAATTTCAAAGACAAGATGTTTCTGTAACGTAGAAATTATTTGTTGTCTCAAATGAAGTAAGTATTCGTTCGACATAGCGCTTTTAATGCAAATTAACAATCTTGAATCAACCTACTTCCTTGTGATTACCAGGTTGTTTTATCTCATATCTGAATATATTGTTTCAACTCTGATTGTTCTTGTTTTATCGCGTGTGACGGCGTGTCAGCAATATTATGACGTGACTGAAAACAGTCACTCTGTCTCTCTGCGTGAAGAGTTTGGCGAGAGTAAATTCGGATGCTAGGGAGTAAAGTCGTCGCCAATTTCGTACCAGTTAAGGGCGAACTCCCCACGTGTTCCGAGATTCGAGTGTTTGGCTCGAATACAATGCTCCGCAGCATTGATACGTAAATTTTTTGACAATACGCGATCGCAGTGACATAAGAGTTCGGTCCTTGAAAAGAAAGAAATCAGACCAAATGTCGTCCGGATTGAAAATTGAAACGAAGTGAAATCTGAGGAAGGGCTGAAAAACATAGTTTATTTAACTGTGTTCTTATGTGAAGAGCGTGAGGTCCAGTAAATGGAATGGAAAAGTAAACAATATTTTTGTCAGAGGAGTTAGGAGTGTGAGTGGGTGGAGAAAACAAACGATCAAGAAAAATACGAATACAACGATCTGGAAATGCCTCAGGATAGCCATTGATGAAAAGAAAGTACTTCCATATGGTAAAGGTGATAAGGTGAAATGGAAACTGTGATACACTTTCAAATTGAAGATGTTGCACGTTGCAACGAGACGTTGGTAAATTTATTCAAATATATTCAAATCGTCTTCATGGCTTTTTATATTACAATTTTGAGTTGGGTTCCTATGTCTATCCTTCATTAAATGGTCATACTAGAAATACGTGGACACAACAACCCCTCGCCCACCCTTCCAATATATCTCTCGAGAATCCAAGTAATAATGATAATTTTTCAAAATTCTAAAAAAGACAAATCGTCCTGACTATAACTGGAAGAGGAAATGCAATAAAAAAAAAATCCACACAGAATTTGGCCGCAAATAAACAACAATCCAAACTGGAAATTATTTTATATTTAGACTGCTTATAGTCATATTTACGTTTAAAATTTCAATTCTGCTTTATTAAATCAAAAAGTTCGGTGAGAATAACGTCCAACGGCTTAACAAATGGTAAAATGTCCATCCTTACAATTAAATTATTAAACAAATGTTAGAATCAATACACAGAATTATTTGCGGGTTTATGGTAATTCGTGTCATTTTCCAATTAGGCTTCTCACTCATTTTGCCTTAAAGAAAGAATGTTTTATTAGATGACCAGACTTTCCTTCTTAAAACTGGAGCATTCTCATAGGTTATCAAATGGATATTAGAATTACTGACAGCTCATGAGTGAATATTTTTCTGACATTTTTTTGACTTTAAAAATTGATAAATTATACCTTACATCAAAGTTGGTTACAAATGTCTTTAAGATCTGCTATGATAAGGGTTTATGCTAAGAATTCATCCGGAAGTACAAGACTTTAGTGACGAAGATGAAACGAATTACGAAATCGACGAAGTAAACAAAGAAAACATGAACGAATTCTGCAGTTATATCGCTGAGCAAAAATCGGAAAATACAAAACATAAAACAAAATACGACAAGCAAACCTACTGCGAGTTTTCTCGAAAGAAGAACGAGAAGAGGGAAGTAAAAGACTTACTTTTTCCAAGGCAAAACATCAATAAAAAAGAAAAATGGCGTATAAACCTGCAACTCTTGCCTATTTTCAACTAAGCGTTCAGTGGCAACTCAACACAAAGGGTTGAACGGTAAATTTACACAAAGACGACTTTAAACTTTCTTGAGAGGTTTTAAAATCCTGATGAAAGCATTACCGATCGAATACGGTAAAGGTCATCATGCACAAATCACTCTTGAAATGAGAAAGACTGAAGAGGACAACTGTTTTGCCGAAGGCTAATTTGGTGACCAAAAACAAATAGCTTTGCAGCGAGTTACCTGGTGGCTGTTTACCTTGCATTTTTGTTTCGAGCCAAAAATACATCCTAACATCTTTAATGGGGTGACATTTCATAGCGAAAAAAATTCTGATTGAGGCAATAAAATCTTTGTGTGGAAAGAGGAGAAAGCATCCAAAGACTGTCATGGCCTGGACAACTCTTGTAAATGACGAGTGTTCTATCCCACTTCTCAAACAATTGACCATGAACGCTGTCCAGTTAAATACTGCAAAATGTTCAAAAATAATCGTCGTACAGAGATGAATGAACCAGAATCTTCATTCTACTTTACCAATAAACACCAGCAACATCCAGGCCGTGATATTTCGTACAAGAAGTCTCTCTTAGGGAAGAATGAAGTCTGGAAGCTACTTTTCAAAGCTGCTCAAAACAATTCCGTTCGCAGAACTTGTACTTCAAAGCTACTCGATTCAGACGTACCTGTGATTGTGCAGCTCACGTAAGTGGTTACCAGAACGTGAAAAGCCCCAAGATTTATACTAATCGACATCTATTCAACTTCGGCGAAGAATGTCGTTTTAATACACTTAGTCGCTTAGCAAATGTCCTGACAGCAAGCGAGTTCCCTTACGTCTTTTGTTCATATAAATCAGAAAGAACCAAGACAAAGCGTTGCTGCAAAAAGTGAAAGGTTGGCAAATGCATATTCCAAGGAGCTAACTTTGAGAACTGCTCTGTCAAGTCATAAATTGTCCAGTTACTGAGGTGGCGAAACCAGCCGCAGGCACCAAGAAAGCCTTTTATTTTTGCCGGTCTTAAATCATTTACTGGCTTTATATATATATATATATATATATATATATAAAGAAAGATACATACACAAAGCGAAAATTTTTCTCACTAGTAATCACCACGCGTGTAAAAGAACTCAACGCACGTCAAGATTAATACCCTCGCCCGCTCGGGCCTTCGGCCGTCGCACCGCGCTTCGCGCGGTGGGTGAGGGGATAACAGTATTTTTTCACTTTTTTGGTAGTTAAGCAGCTGTTCTGCAGAAACAGCCAAAAAAATTTGTCACGTATGTTTTACAAAAGTAGTAATGAGTACTTGTTTATTCCAATAATATTTCTCGTTGCATCGTGCATTACTGATATCAAGACCTGTCGGTAACTGAAAACAATGATCTGTGTTTGGGGAGGACTGCATTACGAATTCGCGATCTCAGCTAACGAAAGTAGTTTGTAGTCCATGTGCATGCTCCTTGCAAAACATCTTTTGGCATAAACTGACTCAACAACCGGGAGTTTTAAGATCAACCACGACGTTAGTTTTTTTTCTAGCCAAATCATGGTCGAATTAATCGCCAAACATTTAAGGCCACGCCACTAAGGAATGAGGAAAGACACGTATAACTTACAATGTAAATGAAGAGGTAACTGTATAATCTGTCGAAATGTAGTTCTTGTAGACTCGATATTTTCGCAATCTTAGAAGCAAACGTTCATGTCTCCACGTAGAAAAGGTAAACACCACTTAGATTTTATAGAATTAAAATCATTAAAATTTATTGTTTATATGCCCTCATTTAATTTAATCAACATTTTTGATATCATCCTTAACCTATTAAATATTTAAACACTCATTTTACAAATTGGTGATTTTTAATACCCAATCTCTAAAAAATCCATTTCCAGAATAGTCATTGGTAACTGTAGCTAGTATTATGTACCATGAGTGTGTATCATCACATATTTCACAAAATAAGCTATGATCTAGACTCGCCGTAAACCAGGCTTGCAAGGTAACACAAATAACACAGAGGTAGAACCTGATCGCGTGATTCATTGAAACCATCATTCCCAACTATACATTATTACCGTGGCTTGTAGCTCATTGTTAAGCGGTCAAGTAGCTTCCAGTGGAAGGAGACTACAGACTGGTTCACTCTTGTGAATCAAGCCATAAAGCTAGCTCGAAACTAAAGACCATACAAAACAGGAACTCCTTAGGTACAACCAAAGCATAAGTTCGTGCATACAAAATAAACGCAAGATATAGAGGAAGTATAAGAGCAAGACAAAAAGAAACTCTTTTCCTTCTTCGACTCTGAAGATGATGGCACTGAGCCCGTCAAAACGTCTGTCACGTCTTTCTCAAGACTAAAATAACCCGGATGATCTACCTTCAACACGTACTGATTCTCCCTGGTTCGAACCATTTCCTTTAAACCTCTTTTATCTCATTCTTGTAGTTGTGTTTGATTTACGACGATTCACATGTAAATTTTGCTTGTACTTAGGATTGCATTTGCTTCAATCCTTGTGAACTAGATGCTGTACGTGTATAAACTTAAGAGAATTTTCTATTCAAATTGAAAAATTTCTGAGTATAGGAGAAATATTGAAGTGAAGGTCATTTGTTCGACGATCGATCGGTTTAAATTGATAATTTGAAAAGACAATAGGATGAGGGAATTGCCGAAACTTAGAAGGGAATGTAGGTTTGGCTATTTAAAACACGTCGTTCATAACTGCTGAGGTAGTATTCTACTTTTTATCAATTGATAAATGACAGACAAATCTCTCCGTGGCTGTCACGCGTTCTGTTCTCCTAAAAATATCTCAAACAAAAATTTTCTTTTCAAAGTCACACTGTGAAAGAGAAAATCACCTTGAAATAAGCCACCGCTTAAAATGATCAGTCCAGTGTTATTTGCGAATTTCATGCTCTTTATAACTAATTTAGCGTCGGTGGACTATCTAAGTGGTGTTTACCGTTTCTACATGCAAAACTAAAAACTTTTGCATCAAAGATTGCGAAAATACCAAGTCTGTAAGAACTACTGTTGGTCTGATGATGGTTTTCAAATAAAATCGAAATATTACTGATTCAACTTTAGTCTTGCTTTTGACTCGTACTCTGAGTTATCAAGATGTTACTCTTCGGAATACGTTTCATCTTGTATAATGCAGTCCTCAAAGGTCATTGTTTTCAGTTACCGACAGGTCATAATATCACTAATACCCGATGCAACGAGAACAATTATTGGAATAAACAAATACTCATAACTAGTTTTGTAAAACATACATGACAAATTTTTTTTTGGCTATTTCTGCAGAACAGCGACTTAACGATCAGAAAAGTGAAAATATACTGTTATATCACTATTTAATGAAGAATAAACATAAGAGTCCAACTCAAAATTGTAATATAAAAAGCCATGAAGACGATTTGAATATATTTGAATAAATTTACCAACGTTTCGTCGCAACGTGCAACATCTTCAATTTGAAAGTGTGTCACATTTTCCATTTTACCTTATCACCTTTACCATACGTAAATACTTAAGGTGGCTCGATAGGAAAAATTGACTATCTTTGATAGCTTGTTTCATCATTACAAAATTTATGGAATGACATTATTTTGTGGGGGCAGATGTAACACACTTTGGACATTAACCAAAAAAAATTTGGTGTATATTTGTTGAATTGCTACAAAAGCCTACTTTTCAGGCAATGAAAATTAAAGCGTTGCGAGAAACTCAATATTGGCAAATATATAACAGGTATGGTTCTAACCAAGTCTTGGGCTATGCAAGGAACTAGAATTAGCTTGATATGGCAATGCATTCATAAAAATTTAGCATCCTGAATCATGGTAAAGAAAACTATGTTAAGTTCATTGACCAAAATGTCTATAATTTGTTTAGTTCGTCCAAACTAAAAAATCCTAGTTCGTTGCACAACTAATAGGCACATGAATACTCAGTGAAAATTTCAGGTCAATATCTATTATAGTTTTTCTGAAATCTCAAAAATTAATTCGGACAAGGCCTGAAAATGACAAATTGAGAAAATTAGCAACAAAGTTTGGTATAACCAACCATTTCATAAACAACCATTTTATAAATACCCCCAAATGACTGGAAATACCTTCATATTATTTTAAAAACCAATTGTATGTGAAAGATTAGTGCCTAAACTTTCAAAAAATATTGGTTTTAAAAAATTCAATTTTTCTTATTTTTTTTCTTATCGAGCCACCTTAAACTTAAAACTTTCTTTTCAACAATGGCTATCTTGATGCATTTCCAGATCGTTGTATTCGTATTTTTCTTGATCGTTTGTTTTCTCCACCCACTCACTCCTAACTCCTCTGACAAAAATATTGTTTACTTTTCCCTTCAATTTACTGGACCTCACGCTCTTCACACAAGAACACAGTTAAATAAACTATGTTGTTGAGCCCTTCCTCAGATTTCACTTCGCTTCAATTTTGAATCAGGACGACATTCGGTCTGATTTCTTTCCTTTCGAGGACCGAACTCTCAGGTTACTGCGATCGCGTATTGTCAACAAATTTACGTATCAATGCTGCGGAGCATTGTATTCGAGCCAAACACGGTGCCATTTACACACTCGAATCTCGGAACACGTGGGGGTGTCGCCTTTAACTGGTACGAAATTGGCAACGACTTCACTCCCGAGTATCCAATCTCACTCTCGTGAAATTCTTTTATCTTTCAAATAAAGTCTCTAAAGTTGTTATCGGACTTTGATTTCATTTCATCCACTTGGAAATGATTTCTTCCCATTCCGGTATTAATTCACTATGAATATAACGATTTCCTCTAATTCTATGCTTCAAAGTTTACATGAGCAGCTTTTTAGCCCTTACTTTAATTTTACGACAGCTATTACCGATTCTCCTGTAAGAAAATTGTGGGGAATACTTGTGGGAAATTTACGTGTCAATGCTGCGGAGCATTGTATCCGGGCCAAACACGGTGCCATTTACACACTCGAATCTCGGAACACGTGGGAATTTCGCCCTTAACTGGCACGAAATTGGCAACGACTTCACTCCCTAGCATCCAAATTCACTCTCGTGAAACTCTTCACGCAAAGAGACGGAGCGACTGTTTTTAATCATTTTTGAGACACGATTGAAGAAGAACGATCAGAGTTGAAACAATATATTTACATATATATGAGATAAAACAATCTGATGATCACAAGGAAGTAAGTTGATTCAAGATTATTAATTTGCACTAAAAGTGCTGAGTCGAACGAATACTCACTACATTTAAGAAAACAAGTAATTTCTACAATACAGAAACATCTTGTCTTTGACCTTGGAGTTATGTGACGAGTTTTCACCTATATTGTAAGGTTTAATTCCGAAAAAACATATCCAGATGCGTCTTTTGTTGTTAGTTGGAACTGAAGAGGAAGAACTCACTGCGGAAAATCCATAGGGTTCCATCGTTCCTGTTGTCACCAGACGTGTTATTCCAAAATCGGATTTATATATACACTGGAACCCCTATTAACGGACACCCCTCTTAAGCGGACACCTCTTTTAAGCGAACACATTTCTCAGGTTCCAATCGTTTTTTTTAATGGAATACTATTATCATTACCCTTATTAAGCGGACACCCCTCTTAGACGGAAGCGGACACCTTACTCGAGGTCCCAATGGGAAATGAACCTCTCTTAGGCGGACAGACGACAGATTGTCTGATACAATTTTCACAGCAATCAACCGTAAATAACAATTCAAAGTAATTTTCACGACATGTATATATTATCAACGTCCAGCAGTATTCTAAGATAAAAAAAGATGTAAGCCTGATCTAGTTTTCGAGGTCATACTTTTCTTTCTTTCATTTGTCTTTCAACTAGTTACATGAGAAACTATCTCCTTGAAATTTAAATTCGCAGAGGAGATCCACGCCATAACCAGCCCCTCTGTTGACACGTTTACCCTTGATTATTACGGTTCCTGAATTAGTTGCACGTTTCAAGAAATTTTTTACCCACTGCGCCATCAACGTAGGGACATGACCAATAATTTCCATATCATCTTTCATTTCATTTGGATGAACGAAAGATCTCATTGTTTCCGTCTGTAATCTGGTAGATCTCTCGGACACGCTTGAGCTTTGCTTTTCACGAACAACAGCGATCGCATTACTATCTTCTTTGTTATTTGGCTCCTGCTTGAGACAATGTTCATCACCAATTTCAGGCTCCCATATTTCCAAATATACGTGATGTCCACGAACAAATGATGCCACTCATATGACTTCCATTGACGTTTAGTTACAATATTTGAGACTTTTCAAATTTTTCATTTATAGGCGTTGTTCACGTTTGAACTGTGAAGTTCAAGTAAGCTTCCTGTTGTTTAGTCTGTTTAGATTTGATCTAGAAACCTACACTTTCCTTACGGACATAGCATGACAGGATTAGGCAACCGCATTGCGCACTTACTGACGAAGATTTGCGTTTTTCTCATGGGAAAATTTACCATTTGACGAAAATAACTTGTTTGTTTTGCAAGAAGAAATTTCGAAAACATCTCTTGCTTTTTGATATTCCGTTTCGAAACCAACACTTCCCTCATGTCTTAACCTATCAGACTCCCAGTAATATAACAGCTAAATTTAGACCGTGGGAAAATTCATCTGATTGGCTAAAACTTGAGGGAAGCCCGACATGAACTTCACATTTCACACGTGTACACTAACGCATTCCAAGAGAAGTGAACACTTTGAAGAGCTTTGATTTTTAGAGTACAATCATGTCAAATAAATGCATACAATGTGGCACAGATACAGTTTACAAATGCTTAACATGTAAAGAGTCTGTGTGTAATAAGTCATAAAAATAATCTGTTTTCGCACCTGAAACAGCGGAAGGTTGGAAAGAATTTGACTGCTCTCTTCACGAACCAGTCATTAAATATTCCTCCGAAGCTCTCAAGGTTGCCTACCAGCTGGCGGAGATTGCAGAATTTCGTGGCCTTGAAGACCTTTCTAACGCTATTTTGAATGTAAATAACATTTTGAGGGACTATCGCCTGCGTGAGCCTCGAAAGCAAACATGTATTTATTCCTTTTTTAAATGACTTTGAGAGACGCTACACATGAACTGTCTAATGAGCTTTTATGCTAGAGTTTTGTGACATCTTAAATTGTTAACTGTTTTGATATTCAAATTACGCACACGAATTTGCCTCCAGCTGTGTTTTCTGCAAACCCCTATTAAGCGGACACCCCTTTTAAGCGGACACCGTGGCGAGGTCCCGAAGGTGTACGCTTAATAGGGGTTCGACTGTATATATATATATATATATATATATATATATATATATATATATATATATAAAGGGGAATGATGCTACCCTATGGATCTTCCGCAGTGAGTTCTTCCTCTTCAGTTGGAGTAGCGAGACAAGAATGAGACAAAAGAGGTTTAAAGGAAATGGTTCGAACCAGGGAGAATCAGTATGTGTTGAAGGTAGATCATCCGGGTTACTGTAGTCTTGAGAAAGACGTGACAGACGTTTCGACGGCCTCGTTGCCATCATCTTCAGAGTCGAAGAAGGAAAAGAGTTTTTTTTTGTCTTACTCTTATACTTCCTCTATATCTTGCGTTTATTTTGTATGCACGAACTTATGCTTTGGTTGTACCTAAGGAGTTCCTGTTTTGTATGGTCTTTAGTTTCGAGCTAGCTTTATGTCTTGATTCACAAGAGTGAACCAGTCTGTAGTCTCCTTCCATTGGAAACAACTCGGCCGCTTAACAATGAGCTACAAGCCACGGTAATAATGTATAGTTGGGAATGATGGTTTCAATGAATCACTCGATCAGGTTCTACCTCTGTGTTATTTGTTTTACCTTGCGAGCCCGGTTCACGGCGAGCCTGGATCATGGCTTATTTTATGAAATATGTGATGATACACACTCATGGTACATAATACTAGCTACAGTTACCAATGACTATTCTGGAAATGGATTTTTTAGAGATTGGGTATTAAAAATCACCAATTTGTAAAATGAGTGTTTAAATATTTAATAGGTTAAGGATGATATCAAAAATGTTGATTAAATTAAATGAGGGCATATAAACAATAAATTTTAATGATTTTAATTCTATAAAATCTAAGTGGTGTTTACCTTTTCTACGTGGAGACATGAACGTTTGCTTCTAAGATTGCGAAAATATCGAGTCTACAAGAACTACATTTCGACAGATTATACAGTTACCTCTTCATTTACATTGTAAGTTATACGTGTCTTTCCTCATTCCTTAGTGGCGTGGCCTTAAATGTTTGGCGATTAATTCGACCATGATTTGGCTAGAGAAAAAAATAACGTCGTGGTTATTCTTAAAACTCCCGGTAGTTGAGTCAGTTTATGCCAAAAGGTGTGTTGCAAGGAGTATGGATATGGACTACAAAGTACTTTCGTTAGTTGAGATCGCAAATTCCTGATGCAGTCCTCCCCCAACACAGGTCATTGTTTTCAGTTACGGACAGGTCATAATATCACTAATATGCGATGCAACGAGAACAATTATTGGAATAAACATGTACTTATAACTACTTTTGTAAAACATACATGACAAATTTTTTTTTGGCTATTTCTGCAGAACAGCGACGTAACGATCAGAAAAGTAAAAGAATACTGTTATATCACGATTTCATGAAGGATAAACATAAGAGCCCAGCCCAAGATTGTCATATAAAAAGCCATGAAGACGATTTGAATATATTTGAATAAATTTACCAACGTTTCGTTGCAACGTGCAACATCTTCAATTTGAAAGTGTATCACAATTTCCATTTCACCTTATCACCTTTACCATACGTAAGTACTTAAACTTAAAACTTTCTTTTCAACAATGGTTATCCGGAGGCATTTCTAGATCGTTGTATTCGTATTTTTTTTGATCGTTTGTTTTCTCTACCCACTCACACTCCTAACTTCTCTGACAAAAATATTGTTTACTTTTCCCTTCCATTTACTGGACCTCACGCTCTTCACGTAAGAACACAGTTAAACTATGTTCTTTCCTTTCGAGGTCCGAACACTCATGTTACTGCGATCGCGTATTAATTGTTAACAAATTTACGAGTCAATGCTGCCGAGCGTTGTATTCGAGCCAAACACGGTGCCATTTACACACTCGAATCTCGGAACACGTGGGGGTGTCGCCCTTAACTGGTACGAAATTGGCAACGACTTCACTCCAGAGTATCCAAACTCACTATCGTGAAATTCTTTTATCTTTCAAATAAAGTCTCTAAAGTTGTTATAGGGCTTTGATTTCATTTCATCCACTTGGAAATGATTTCTTCCCATTCCGGTATTAATTTACTATGAATACGATTTCCTCTAATTCTATGCTTCAAAGTTTACATGGGCAGCTTTTTAGCCCTTACTTTAATTTTACGACAGCTATTACCGATTCTTCTGTAAGAAAATTGTGGGGAATACTTAGACTGCGTTTACACTACTCTGGATAGTTTTTTGTGCCGGTATAAAAAGCTGTCTGGTATAGTGTAAACAGGACAGTTGTGTACTGTTGTAATAAAGTTATCAGGTATGATATAAACAGAGGACCTGAAAAAGGCAAAGTATAATCCCGCCCCAAAGAGATTTGCACATGTAACGGCACACTCATTTTCCAGCTCGCCAACGTGTTAAAATACGATCAGTAGCCGTGATTGTGCTATGTAACCCAAAACTGCTCGCAATGATCCAACAATAGTAACACACAAACGCTTGCGTGACTTCATATTGAATACAATCGAAGGCTCAAAGCGCCCCGAAATCCCATCCGACATGGAACGTACCACTTTTAAGAGTGGTGTAGAACAAAGTCGCTCTGTTCCAAAAATCACTCTGAAAATAGCGTTCCAACTGTAAACGTAAGACCTATCCTGTATGGTTTTTCGCGTCGCTACGGAAAGCTATCCGGTACAGTGTAAACGCAGTCTCATGTGAGCTCATGTCATTCCAACGACAGCAACTGGTATTCGAACAAGTGCTTGAAACGCTAGTTCTTTGCAGTTGCTTAAATATTTTATAGCATGAAACGTTTTAAAGGAGCATATACCACCATAAATTTGATCCGCTTTCTCTGTCGCTGAGTCGTTGATATGTAGTCTTGTAGTCCCATGCAGGGCAGTCGTAAGCGGTGTGTATGTAGAGGACGTAACACACCCCTAATATTTATTGGTGATGAAATACAGGTAAATTACAAAACAACCGATTTCGCATTTAATGTCTACGAAAGGAAAAGTCATTAAATGTTTCAAAATGCAAAAGATCTTTCCGTTGCTGGAATCCAAGAATGCCATAGGAAGACAGTTTCACAGCAGTTTCCAGTTTCAGACTTTTTGAAAACAGAAATTTTGTGATCTTTTTGGGGTGAAACCAGGAATTTTGAAAGGCATGGGTCGGAGGGAGGTATGAATACATCATCGAGGCGACTTCGATCATTTCGAGCGCAGTAGATCTACGTGGCTTTGGTGAATGAGGCAAAAAAACTGCCGCTAACAGGATACACATAAGACTTCCCAGTCAAAGAGGAGTGGTGGTGACCCCCAACCCTCCTCTAGTTGTGCTTCAAGTACATGGACAATATTCTCACGTAAATCACAAATAATTTGGGAAATCAGATAAACCTTTGCCTGAAACCACTGCTCTCCCCTTTCGTCGGTTCCCTTCCCAACGGCACTGTTCCCAGGCCATACTGTAATGGTATCCTCATCATGTTATAGGAGAATTTAAGATAGCGGGATGGCGACTCCAACGTCAAGTCAAAACCGGGAAGGATCTGGGGAGAGAACACCGTAGAGGACCTGGCACTTCGACGCTATCACGGCGACGTTAGATAAATAACCGCGATATTGTTAAAATGCCATCTCTTGAATTCACCTCCGATTTACTTCTGGATGGTGTGCAGGAAGGCTTATGCTTCCGAGACGAAGAGGAGTTTTTGTTGCTCTTTGACTGATATAGACCTTCGAGTGCTGAATAACCTCACTAAGACGACGAAACGTTTCACCTACCATCGAAGAATGAAGTTGAGTGTAAGAGCGGATACTCGTAAATTAAGAGATGAAGTGTTGTGACTTATCGATAAATACATTCAGTAATGATTGTTTGCTCCTACCAATCGTTGTAGAACCAGAAATACGCAAAAAAATTAACAGAAATCTCAACCAACGTTCTCACGTCACAGCCACAGCACCAAACCAAGAGTTCTCGCGTTCTCGAAGTCGAGGGTCGAGGGTAAAATGTCGAGGGTCGAGTGTAAGATGTCGAGGGTGGAATGTAAAATGTCGAGGGTAGAGGGTAAAATATCGACATGACAAATAACGACATGCATACTCAAAGTGAATGAATAATTTTTATTCTCGAGGACATTCTCACCCAAACCAATTTCACATCTAAAGATGTCAGTTTGCGGAGTGAAAAAACCTTTAAAAACAGCCCTTAAGATTGAATTCAACCCGAGACTACAGTCGTTTTAGGAGAACTGGAAGGTTTTGCACGGTGGTCAATAAATGCCCAAATTTTGAAGAATGTCGTCGTTTAATTTGAGTTGGCGGATTTTAAGGTCTCCCATCAATTCATGTAAGGGCTCGAGTTGCAGCAGCCATAAGAATGTTTGGAAACGATAATACAACTTTACACTTACATAGCTCGTAGCACCACAACGTTGGACCAAATAATAGTTGAACGTACATGTAATTCTAACGGTCATATATGAAAAAACGCAAAGAAGGAAACTAACCAAGTGAACTAAAAATGAATATTGTCTGAGAAAGAAACAGTTCCATCTTTTCAATTTGAGCTCGCTAATAACATGCTGAAACGAATTTCAAATGAAATGAAGTGCAGTGAGAATAACACCTCAGTTATTATTATTATTATTATTATTATTTACAATATTTTAATACGGTACAATTTCACTGTTATAAAAAGGGAAAAGAAAAGAGCGATCTTCCAACTGGCCGTGCTTATTTACAAGATTTAACAAACTATTCTTAACTACTATTTACAATAATAAAACTAAATTAATAAATAAACAAATCACAATAAAAACAAATATAAATTATATTGAAGTACAGTTATATATATACGCGTGCATCGGTGCATGTAGATAAATGTGTGCATATATATTTTATTATCTCATATTACGTCTTAGCAAAGATTTGAAAATGGTAACGCTTTCTGATTTTTTAAGGCTATTATGTAATTTATTCCAATTTTCTGCGCCTCTATAGCTAAATGAGCATTTCATATAATTTGTTCTTGGCTTTGGTAAAGCCAAATTGACATCTGACTGCCTAGCATTATGATTATGTATATCACTGGTATTTGTAAAAATATCTCCCAAGTAGTCCGGGAACAATTTCTTATTTATTTTGTACATAAGAATCGAAAGTTGCTGATTTCTTCTTTGCTCAAGATTTGGAATATTTAGCCTACTTAGAATGTCAGTTAATCTTGTTGAATAACTCTCTCTAGTAATTATACAAAATCCTCTATTTTGGCGTTTCTGTAGTTTATTTGATAATGTACTACCGAGACAACCCCATATTTGTGCACAATAATCGAAATACGGTTGGATTAACGAATTGTATATGACTACTAAGGTAGAGAAATCAACCGTATCTCGTAACTGTCGAAGAATACCAAGACCTGAAGTGACTTTACTTATAATGTAATCAATGTGCGCATTCCAGCTCAAAGACTCATCTATATTCAGACCCAAGGATTTTGTCTTTTCTACCCTTTTAATACTGGAATTTTCTACATATATAGTTGGGTTAGATGTTAATTGGATCAATCGTCTCTTAGAACCAATGAACATGTACTCCGTTTTGCTTTTATTAAGAGATAATTTGTTTGCGGACAACCAATTCGCAACATTATTTAAATCATCGCTCAATGTTTCAACAATTTCATTTATATCATGGCTTGCTGTTGCAATTTGAGTATCGTCAGCAAACAAATGCGGTTCTGCCTTTCCTAGGCAATTTGGTAAATCATTAATGTATATAAGAAGTAGCAATGGTCCTAAGCCTGAACCTTGTGGTATACCTCTTTTCATTATTAGCGGGCTAGATTGGCTGTCATTCACATAGCAATACTGGGTCCTGTTTGACAGATAAGACTTTAGCCAGGAATACACAAACCCCTTAATTCCATAATATCCAATTTTATCTAACAAAATATCATGATCAACGTACTTCTAACGGAGTACTCCAATCAACGTACTCCTAACGGAAAACGTGTGACTATTGTTCAGTTATATCTTTGTGAAAATACAAAACAAAGTATGAATGTAAAAACCACGTGGAAATGCAATCGATCAACGGATATCAGGAGCAGTCCTAAATGAGTTTTTTTCGCGCTATCTTTTCCTGATGGGTGACAATAAGGTAGACTGACCGTCTGGTGTTTGAGTTGTTTGCAAGCTAGTCAACCGAAAATCAATATTATCTGAGAAAGAAACGGTTTCATTTTTTGGGTTTGCTAATAGTATGCTGAAATGTAGCAAGAAACGCGTGGACAGTCAACCTTTCAACGGATACCGGGAGCAGTCTTATTAAACCTAACCATACTGTTTTTTCGCACAATTTTCCCCCCCTGTGAGGCAATACGGTAGACTCACTTACTGGGGATGCGCAAATAGTTGTGTTGTGTTGGGTATAAATGGTTTGCATTGTCTTCCAACTAGACGCGTTTTCGTTTGCTAGCCTACAGTCCTTACCGTAATTTTCCATAGCGTATTTCATGGCGACTTACTGTGTTTGCCGTAACAAATCCGTTGGTGCCTTACTTAACCCTTGCAATCACGACGTCGTTTTCTTTGGATGTAGCAACATAGTTACACGTTTTGTGTTAGGAGTATGTTGATTGATTGGCTCGAACTGAGGTGCTATTCTCACTGCACTGTGATGTTCATTATATTGTCCGCAAGGTTTTACAAATTCAACAGAGCGCTACAATGTCCCTTTCGAACTTTAAGTCTTTACAGGCTCGTGCGCAATTTAACTAGGTTTAATAAAAAATTTTCACTAACCCTGGACAAGTAAATCCGGACAAGTAACCCTGAACCTTCGACATTTTGCACTCGACCCTCGACATCTTACCCTCAACCCTCGACAATTACCTAGAGTCCACTTGCAATGTGAGAAATATGCAAATTCAGTGTTTCATATGATCTTGATCTCTTCTGGTTGGCATTGGCGTTGCCGTTATCGCGGAATCTTAAAGTCCCTATTTACTTTACTGACACGCGGTGTAACGACCGCAACTGCTATTCGAACAATCTCATTCGAAAACAATAAAATAATAATATCGCAGATACACAAGGAAGTAACTTGACCCGAAGACCGTCGGTTGTTACCGACAGAAAGCACTGCATGACGTATTCTGTTTAATTTCGATAAAATTTGTATTTTCTGTCCGACATGAGTCTTCCTACTTTGTGAAATATGATTATTAAAGTAATTTTCCTCACCATCAGTACCAATTTCTGATCTAAGTCAGAAAAACATCGTTTTATCCCGAAATATGTTGTCAGTTTGGAACTGGAAGGAAAGGATTTATGGCGGAAGGTGCATGTTAATCAGTATTTCCGTTGTAGCTCCATCGGATTGACTCAAGTTTGGTTGTCTATTCAAAACCATTTTTGTTTCCGTTCAGACACTAGGTCGGCATGAGATGCCGTTGATCGAATCAGTAGTTAAATGTAACTAAGGAGCGCGCGTCGTTGAGATCTAATGAAAACCAAGATATTGCAGCATGTAGCCGACCAGGTTTAAAGGTCTGCAGGCTAAATTCGATGACTGCACAAACTGTATCCAATGTTAATCCGAACTTTACAAAAGTGGGAGCCCTATCTAACAGCATTCACCTATTCAGTTTTCACGCTATGTCCCAGGATGTACCTGGTGGCTCAAACACCAAGTTTTCGGAGAAACAAAGCAGAATCGGAGTTGATGATTCAGACTGTCTGTACTGACCGAACAAAGATGATTAAAATAAGTGTTTAGAATACTTTTAAAAGTGACCATGTGTACCATGTGCAATTAAAAACAGAAATCAGGTAATGTGTAAATTCCATTATTTTCCAGCAGGGCAAAAATTCGAAGAACCGAGTGAAGCTCGAGTATACAAAGGACTACAACATTTTTAGCCGCCTGTTCAACTCAGGAAACTTTCGCTCAAAGTGGGCTACATCAACGCTCGAACGGAAAGGTAGTAATTGCAAAGGACTTATTACACGCTTACAGCAATCGCCGATAGAGTTACAACAATTATAACTCGCGTTGCCATTAAGTCGTAACAGTTGTAAAACTTGATCAGCGACAATCGCCAATCGTATAGCAACAATTACTACAATATGGAGAGCATGCTTTACATATACTATTTTGTACGCAATGGCATTCGTTGTGTAATTGCTATGTTCAAAGGTTTCTCATGTAGGGGCAAAGAGGAGGCCATCGTCGCACCGTGTAAAAAGAAAACAACTTCAAAAGCGTTCCTTGTAGCTGATCTTTGAATAAAAGGTACTGATCATCGAATGATTTGTAAACTGCCAGCCCTTGCGTTTCGTAGTGGACCAAACGGTATATCAGGAAGATGGAGATATCATGCATACTGAGCAAATGAACTTAACACCACGCGCGCTCGAAAATAAATCTTTATAATATGGGTATGTTTCCAATTTTTAAAAGGGAACAGAAACATATCATCAGGGAACGAACACACATCACATGAGTCGTTTACTAAATTTAAAGCACTTGTTGATGATTCTATTAATAATTAATATTCAATTGAAGAGCCCATATCACCACACAGTGTTTTACAACAGTGCCGTGAAAACTTAAAATAATTTACAAACCTAAATAAAAATAAAATGTTTAAGTTATATAGATAAAGTTATATAGTTACATCGTTATACAGATAGACAGTTGTAGGGTTAAAAGGTTATATACTTATCGCTTCCAAATCGTTTACTTTATCATAACTGGTGCGACGATGGCTTCCCCTTAAGGCTAGTTTCCACTAAAGAAAATTTGTCTCAGAAAAGGAACGGACAGGAAAGTTTCCATTGTCTTGTGAACTCTTAAGCGGAACCGGTGACTTTAACAAAAAGAAAACCTTACTGTCCGTCCCTTTCCTGAGGCAAATTTCCCTTAATGGAGACCAGCCTTAACGCTCAACCGTGAAGCCTTCGAAGAAAGCAGTTACACAAATGATGCCTAAAGATTGATATACGTAAAAGCGTGTTATAAATACATTGCCTATTACAATCTTTCGTTTGTGCGTTTATTGCAATTGTCGTCAATTTTGGGTGAAATTTTCCTGCGTTGGACCGCATCATGAAAGCAGTCGTTATTTGGGCGCACGAAATCGTCTCGGCATACGTCCCCGCACTAATTCCTAACTTCACTCAGTTCTTAGAATTATTTTCAGTGCTGTAAAACAATGGAATTTACACTCTATCCGTTTTCTGCTTTTAATTGTGCAGTGTGCGCAGCATCACATTTGAACGTGCTTCAAACACTTTCGACGATGCAATAGCGTGTTTCCATAATTGTTGGTTAATTCGGTGTTCAATCGCTTTAAAATTATTTAATAAAGAGCTTTCAATGGAGGAATCAGTCACTGTAATGAGAATTAGCAGGGAAAAAATCTCTTCGGATTGTAGTACATGCAGCCCGCTTTCGTTTACGAGATATTAAATGCAACCTTTCCTATTGACCTTGAGGCAATGATGGATGGGCAAATTTCTAAAATACGGACTGTATAAATGATAAAGCTTTCTTCAGATTTTTCTGCCTATCCCAAACTGTTTATCTCCACATCCTAATGAAATAAACAGTGACGATAAGTCAGAGATTAAATCGAACATTATTATTATTTGAACGCTAAGTAATCTAGCAAAACATGAATCACAACCGTTAGTGGTTATAGAAGTACAAGATCTTCACCGCGTCGTTTAGAGGAGTGAACGATAGAGCAATTTCTCTCTTTATCTTCTCCTGTTAATACAGTTAAGTGGGTTGGAAAGTTTTTTGATTATTTTTCCTGTCATTCTCTTATAATAAAATTGTCGCAATTAATCTTTGAAATACGAGCCAGTTCCTTGAAGTTCAGTGATGTTTCAGGGCACGTGAAATTTTGTAAGGCGCACTGAAATGTGTTTAGATTGCTACTGGACATTCAATGCAGACATCCCTCATTTTGGTTTCAAACAAACCCCCAAGCCGAACAAGTCCTGATTTCAGCTGGAAGTAAGTTGACTGAACGACACGAATCCTCTGCTTTGTAAACTATAACTTTCACCCTAATTTTCCTCACTATTATTATCAGTTTGTGATTTGACTAAAGTAAACATTAGTAGATCTCTCGTATCATGTAAGTTCGCAACTGAAAAGGAAGGATTTATGGCGGAAGAAGTTGGTCGCTATTATTTTCCATGCAATTTGATCGGATTCTTCCATAATATGATGTCCATGCAATACTACAGTATACAAATGATCAGACTTTGAGATTCAAACCATACCATAGTTACTGCGCAGACTGAAGGATAACCTGAAAACAAAGAAGTCGAAGCCTATCCAACACCATTAAAACGGTAAGCCTTTTGAATAGAGCCGTATTTGGACAAAGTGTTCCATTCTCAGTGTGTTTTATTAGATAAAATATTAATTAAAAACCGTTCTTCAGAGAGGATGCATAACTTAAAAAATGAAATGAATTCTAAACAATCTTACGAAGGTATTTTGATTTGTAGGAACGTGAAGAAACGGTTGTAAGAAATAAATTTGTTTTAACCGTTGCGGTTATTTTGGCCACTTTGTGGAGTTGTGTAGAAGGTCATTGTTATTATCACTGCCGCTTCCACTGTGGGCATGATTATCGTTACCAAAGATTTTGCTAGTTCGTGTGTCCTGGTTCCTCTGGAAAACGCTCAATCGAAGGCAGTGAGGCCAAAATACCTTTACCAGACCGATTTGACGTGTACGACCTTAACGGTGATGGAGCTGTCTCTCTGGAAGAATTGGCCAAAGCTATAAACGTGGAAGTACATTCGAAAGAAACAGTGGAAGCATTCAACTTGGCAGGCAAAAACGGTGATGGGAAGATTGACTGCGAAGAATTTAAAGGAGCACCGTTCTTGTTCAAGCATCATCCGTCATGTTAGTCCTTTAATGTATACCATTGTCGTATAACAACAAATTACATGCAACAAAACAACAAATGAAATGACTTAACTGACGAGCTTTTTTATTCGTGCTATCTTATTATGTGTTATTTATTGGGTTCATTTTGTACAATTATAATCATCTTCCACTGAATTCTCTCTGTGTCGTTTCTTCGAAATAAAGTGTTTGAACTTGGTAGCTAGTTTGCATATTTCCTTTCCCTCTCCCGATACAATTCCTCTCGATTCATTATCAACTTATCATGGACACTCGGACTAGAATAAGTTCGCCCTTTTGATAACGATATAGTTCTCTCATAAGTTATTGATTGAGCAAAAATTTAACGAATCATCTTGTAAAACGTTTCCATGCCGTAGCATATCTTAGCTCTTATTGTCTTTAGGAAAACTACGGGTATTTCTAACTAAGGTAAGTCGATTGTCCATGTTCACCTTAATTCTGGGGCTTATTTAACTGCGAGTCCGATGCTCATCTTAAGGGATAACTAAGCATAAAGGCTAGTTCACACAATTCGGCTTTGCGTAGCAAATCAGTATTACTTTTCATGGAATAGCTAATTCCATACAAGTCCTTGTAGTTCTTCAATAGGATTTAAGTTGCTTTTTTTTTCTTCACAAATGCTTTGTTTTGAGTGACGCTTTACTAAACAACTTGGGTCTGGATTTCGAGCATTAATTACTTTTTAAGAGATTTGTACGGGCACTAAGAATTTTGAAAATGGGTAAATCCCAGTCATTTAAATTAACTGGAGGTGCTTCGGCTGTCAAAGAAAATCTGAGTACTCATTTAATCTTTCTCGGTATACATTATCATTGAAAGCCGTGATTTCTAAGGAATGCCGATTAAATTCAATTCCTGATTTGTGAGCTTCACTTGCCTGGTAGTGTGTAGTTATGGTTAGACTTTTCACTGACATCGAAATCCTTGGAACATGTTGTGTAATGTTTACATTGGAATTGCCAGTTTAGGAACAGGTACAAGGAATTTATGGAACTCAGTCACTATGCCCCTGACCCTATGTAGTACATACCAGTGGATACTTGTCCATGCAATAGGTCACAAATGTTAGCACACCACCCTTCGCGCGGACTTCATTAGTCTCCGGTTAATGCACGTGTCAGCACATGTGTAAAATAAAAA
Source organism: Heliopora coerulea (assembly GCA_030142905.1). Lineage (NCBI taxonomy): Eukaryota > Metazoa > Cnidaria > Anthozoa > Scleralcyonacea > Helioporidae > Heliopora > Heliopora coerulea. Next base: position 441,584 of record JASJOG010000247.1, read on the forward strand.
CTTTCTGCATCGAACGAATCCTTGCAAGCGCCATTTCTGCTTTCGTTATTGTAAACTATTTTATTCAACCTTACCCATCAACCGTGAATTGCTCATAACCATAAGTAGGTTACCCTAAGACAAGGACTTGCGGAGCGAAGGCAGATATACAGTAATCCCAGTGAAGCCGCTCTTTGGAAAGACTTCGCTTTTCTCTGCCGGTAGGTCCAGCAGCAACACCTAAATTTGAGCCTCTAAAAACATTTACATTGAACTATCCACCTTACGAACCTGATGATATCCTACAATTTTACCAAAAAGAGCAGCCAAACTTCTACTGAACCAAAGTATTGAAACATCCTCGGTTTAATTGTTCCATCAGCTAAAATAGATCCTGTCCACAATCTAATTAAAATTAGAAAAATTCTCTTGGTGGCTAATGCATTGGGTAACTCAACAGCAATTGAGGTACGTGGTCTATTTACTCTCTGTCGTGATTCCCGTGATGTAAAGACTAGATTACACTCCACTAATCTGACACTTCATTTCGTCAAATCTGATCTGACTAAATCAAAACTGTCATAACGAGGGGTTATATTGTTTAACTCGGCTTCCTGTGGTTCTAACGATGGCTGAGAATTTTACAACCTCTTCTTCTAAAGCTAGACTCAAAACTTTTATCTTTGAATAAAATTTAAAAATTTGCATCATCTTGGAAAATTGGCTTGATGTAATAGTAAATAGTTAGTTGAATGTAATATACTATTATTATTATTATTATTGTTCTGGTTGCTGTTGTTGTTGTTGTTTTTGTTATAGAGCCGACGTCTATGGGCCAGAACCTAAAGATACCAATATTTGTTATCTTTTGTTATAGTGTACTCTACTTGCACTGCTCCAGGCATAATCTTCTTTAAGATAGTTTCACTCTCCATTAGTATGGTCTTTTGCATTTCTCTTTCTATCCATTGTTGTCGAGATTTCCTTTTTATCAGCTTCTTTATCTGTTCTTCCAGTGTCTCCATCTTACCGCCTAAACATCCGATTACCAAGGGTACAATTTCAACCAAGAAGCCTACACGCAACTCGCGAATTTCAAATACTAATTGTTGGTATTTTTGCAATTTTCCCTCCGTTTCTCTGCGATGTTCGCCTCTGTAGGGCAAGTCATATCAATTATTATTGTTATTGCTATTATTATTACAACTCGTACACCACCCAACTAAGGACAGTGGAAGGGGTCTCAGTCTGCCACGGGCTCGTAGTTTGGGTGCCATTTTCATCGACCTCACCTGACGAGTTTGAACCCTTGCTTTTGTCATTTTGCTGAACATTCGATACTAATAGCACTTCGAACAATCAGCTGGCTTTCCTTTAAACACGACCTAAAGTAAGCAATCTACTAGGATCCTAAACACTGAAAAGCTCATGGTCGTTGATTACGACTGGTATAGGCAAATGTCAACTTTGACTGTTATACTAAGAAAATCATTTCAAATTACATAGTGTTTTGAAATCATTCCTCAATACAGTTCTTATACACGTTAATAATCGATGGTTAGTCAGTAAACTGCATGCATTTTGATATCAAACGAAGACCCTTATGAAAATCACTTGTGAATTGGATCATATTTCTTAAGCCTGGTTCGCACTAGTGACATAGGCATATGCATAAGGATAAGGACTAAACAGAATGCAAAACAAAGGAATGAAGTCAAGCCTGCGACATAAGGATCGTCGTAATCATTAGCATAAGATCATAGTCCAAGCATAAACGAGAGCTGAACAAAAGACGAAACAAAGAAAAATTCTTGTTGTTTTATCTTCGCAAGTCACAGAGGATATGTCATGCTTTGTTTTCGTATTGATCTTGTCCTTATGCTTATGCTATAATGTGAACCAGGCTTTAATTTTCATAGTCAAACCAATGAAACGCAGACATGCAATAAATCAATTAGAATACTCGTTTCAGAATCTACAGTGTGTCCCAAAAAACCCGAAAACTATTGAAATCACTTATTGTTAAAATTTGAATGCCCTATGAAAAGGCTGAACGTAATGATGCGTAAAATATTGACAAGGTGCATATATTAAAATTTAGGTAAGAAAATCGCCTTGTAAAGTGCGCGATTTTTTGCCCGTGGGAATTTAAAGCAAATTATAAAATTGTAACAGAATGTATAAAATTACTTATAAAATGATTGATATAAGTAATTTTATACATAATGAAGCTGTCTAAAACAGTAAAATGTTGTTAGTACGCCTCGTTTATTTATGTGAGTTTTATGGTGCGTAAACACAATGGAATCAGATTGTATTCATGATCAACATGTGCTTATTGTGCTGTTGCAGGCTTTTAGGAAGGAAATTTACAACTATGGATACAATCAAGCACCGTGACCTTCGACATGTCCCCCTTCTCTTGCAACACAAAGCATTGTTCGCCTGTGCATTTCACTCACTGCCCGTCGAATGAAGGCAGGCTGCTCTCGTAAGGCATCGAACTCTCTGACGATCCTCTGGCTTAACTTGTCAATATTTTACGCATCATTAAGTTCACCTTTTTCGTAGGGCATTCAAATTTTAACAATAAGTGATTTCAATAGTTTTCGGATTTTTTGGGACACCCTGTAGTTTAAACGCTCGTTTATCGTGTTTGAAACCTCTGATGAAGCAAACGTGTTTGAACTATTACTTCCTGTATTTAAGGATTGCTCCCAAAGGCAACAATTCGATTTACTTAGGCGAATGCCACCGTTTTTTAACTTCACTATATTTTAAACATTTTCCTGCTTTACTTATGGAAACTGTATGACAAAATTGTTCGGCATTGTACAACAACAAGATTTACTACAAATCGAATTGTACATTAATACATGGCAAATTATCCTGACGACATAAAGTGTTAAACGACAAGCACGAGTTCTGAACGGATTAAAATTTACACTGCAGAAACGAGCGAAAGAAACGTAAGATGAACTTAAAGACAACTTAGTTTCCTCCTAAAGTTAAAGTTTTGTCCTACTTTGGGATCTAAGAGGGATAAGATACGACAACCCACCTTACATCAGCTTTTCTTCATTCCCTTCCACCTCGGACTTTAGCTGTGTTTTACTTCAGTTGCCTCACTAAAATGGCTTTTTCCTGCAGTTATATACAGCTTTCTATTAGATCAGACACCAGTATTGTCTTCTCTGTTGAAGATTTGGATTACAAATCAATCGCCGTTGCCTCGTTTCGCTCAATAGTCAAATCCTCGAGAAACGACACTGCTGGATTCTCTTCAAACAATTCACGCTTTCCGATATCTGTTGTTTTATTATTGTCTATTTGTCTTCAGTGGAATGAATATCTAATCTTGTGTGAAAATCTTTGGCCAATCGCACTCAGTGTCTTCGACTTGATTCCCAAATCCCATGTGCAATTATAATACTATATAGGCTGTGCTTCGCAATTTTTAATACGTGGCACACTGGATTTCGAAACCATTTCTAAAAGACTAACTCGGATTTGAAATGGTATGGTTTGGTATGATATGGTAATCTTTCTTTAAACACGGGATCACTTCATTTCAAAATGTTCTTCCAGTGAACCGTGTACTATAATTAAATATAAACACATCAACTATATACAAAACTATACTATATAATTTTTTTTTCCATATTTTTAACATAAATTAGCTAAATATTTAACTATAAAGTTCTTTAAAAGATCTCAGACTGAGTTGACTTAAACATCATTTGAAAGACTATTCCAGAAGACCACCTCTTTATAATGAAAGCTGTTCTTTCCAGCTTCAGTATTTGGTCTTGATACATAGATATTAACATCCGAATGTCGCAGGTTATACAAATGTACCAATTTGACATTTTCAAAAATTCTAGTTAAATAAGTTGGTGTGCTTTTGTTAATGATGTTATACATTATCACAGTTAGTTGTTCATATCATCTAGTTTTTAAATTATCCTACATAAGTTCATCCAATAATTCTGATGAATGCCTGTTATAGTTCGAAAAGGTAAGCACTCTAGCAGCCCTATTTTGTAGCTTTTGAAACTTGTCAGACAGTTCTTTATTACAGTTTCCCCAAAGTGCACTGCAGTAGTCAAAATAAGGCAGTGCAAATGAATTATACATAATAAGTAACGTTTCAGAGGATACAAGGTGTCTGACTCGTTTTAATGCGCCTATTCCCCCAGATATCTTTTTAGAAATTTTGTTTATGTGATCTTTCCCAATGATGGATTCGTCTATTTCAATTCCGAGATATTTGTATACTTTCTCTCTTTTTAATGGTTGACTGCACACTTCAATCCTGAACTGATGTCCGAGACGCCTTATTCGATGACGACTTGCTATTATCATGTATTTTGTTTTTGTGATATACAGATTTAGTTTGTTAGCCTTTAACCATGTATGTACTTTGTATACATCATAGTTGATTTGCCGTTCGAATATATTTGCATTGTCACTAGCTACCGTAAGACTAGTGTCATCGGCATACATTCGTACTTTAGAGAAAACATCACAATTGGGTAAGTCATTTCTATAAACTACAAAAAGTAACGGTCCAATATGACAATGAAAATATGACTTTTCCATGGCCCAATCGACCAAAACTGTCCAGGCCAACAGCAAGCACATACGAAACCCTGACGTATCGTTAACTATACTATTGGAAGCAACTAGAAGCAGAGAAGAATGTACACGTACCTTGGGGAAAATCTATTAAAAAGAGATTCTGTAATTGATAAAGCATTTGCAATATTGGATCAAGTTTATGTGCACATCCTATTAGACGTTCTTATTGATGTTAAAAATTTTTTCTAAGTAGATGTTAGAATGTTGCTTTAAAAGTCGACCTAAGACCTGGAAGAAATGTAACTAATTGCCAGAACTTTGGAGCGATGAAGCCCTTCCTGACTCAACGTTAGAGAAATCAAGATGTCTAATAGTATGTTTCCACATTACTCACCCACAATTATTAGAACGTGGGCTCTTAATTAATCCCACCCCTAAATGTAGAAGACCACTAGCAATCGACTTGGCTTCTAGCGTTCGACTTCTGGAATATGTCCAGTTCACAAATAGACGAACTTAATCTGGTCGACGGGTTCAAGGTAAATTAATGTTGGATGGAGAGGATTAATACAGGAAAACGGAAGGCAATAATGCAAATTAAGTATAAAAGCTGAAACATTTTATTTGAATGAAATAATACAGCAATTATTACATTTAAATAATGATTGTTTTACGAAATTAAACAGATAATCAAAGCACAATATCATAACGGGAATATAAAAGCTCGACAGTTTAGTCCTTTTAACACGTCGGACGATGTTTGAATAAGTACGGGGCCGCTTTAAATTCTTCGCAGTCAATCTTCCCATCGTCGTTTTTGTCTGCCAAGTGGAACGCTTCGACTGTCGATTTGGAATCGGCTTGAACATGTGTAAGTTTAGCCAATTCTTCGAGTGTGAGAGCGCCATCGCCATTCAGGTCGTAGTCGCTAAATCGGTCGGGGAAGGGCTTGTCCGCTTTCTTGTCATCAATCGAGCGCTTTCCCCAAGTGCACCTTACGCCACAAACCACTCGGCAACCATAGAAAACTGAACATCTCAGATAGCAACCATATCTGCAACCGCCTTCCACTTTGCTGCACACGGCGAAAAGGAGCGCGAGAGATAAAATGATAACTTTGCAACTGACAGCCATCTCTTCAACTTTCTACAGAACAAATTATAAAAAAATTACAAAATTAGGTCGCGTTCATGATTTGTGTACATCAAGGTTTAACTTTGCATGCTAAAATGCAAAGCAATATAAAATTATTTAGTATTTTCTTTCGTATTTTTTTCTTGAGCATCTAAAAATCTTAGTTATACATCCTTTTCTAAGAACATTATTAAATTAAGTTTCATATAATGAAACACAGACACATATACATGTAGAATGGATCACAATATCCAAACACCACATATTCAAAAGGCTTACCGTTTTAACAATGTTAAACAGGCTTCGACTTCTGTATTCTTCTTTCTCGAATTCAGATTACCCAACGGTTTCGGCAACAACCAAATTATGACTTGCATCGCAAAGTTGGATCGTTTATATACTGTAGTATCACAGAGAAATATGTTTTTAAATAGACGTCACATGATGGAAACAATACAATCAAACTGCAGTGAGCAAAATAGCGACCAACATCCTCCACAGTAAACCCTTAATTCCCCTTCAGTTATGAACTTACATGACGTGCACGATATCCAGTTTCCTCAGCCAAAATTGACAATGATAAAGTCAGTAAGATAGCTACAGTTTACAAAGAAGATGATTAACCTCATAAAAATAATCACTGATTTTATTCAGTTTAGTTAGTATTCGTTAGATATCGAGCTTTTGGTGGAAAGTTAAAGGTGTTATATCAACTACACTTTCATCTGAGTTTCGGATTACTTGGCTTTGAAAAACTTTCCTGAACCACGCATCGGAATTACTTAAACTTAATGACAGGGAACATAAATAGGAAAATGACTCTCACTTTTACTCGTCTCAATTGTATGCAGGTCTTCCACCTTAATAACCACGAACTTTTCTAATGTATATTCTGGAAAAATACCTAGCATTTTACTAACAATGTTCAGTTAATACACAGTTTAAGATAAGCACATAAGTCTGCCAAGCACTACGAATGGTTCATCATTAACAGAATCCATATTTATAAAAGTCGACTCTCTTTGTCGTGCGAACACATTTCATTCGTGAAATTGTTTGCATTAGTATAGTTAAAGTTACTGTTCAGCCACTGTCGTTTCATCTTCATTGTCCTAGTTTTCTGGCGGATTATTATCTGTAAGTAGTTGAAAGTGAATAGGGGAGGGGCTTTTTAATATTTTCCCACTAGGAAAGCAGACTAAGCCGACTACAATCACAATATGTATTGCAGATACTTGAATCTTGACAGCTGCTTCTTCTAGTTCTCCTGACAACAATACCTTCGATGAAATATTTATTTCTTTTGGTTTTTAAGTTATTGATTAAACAAGGACGACTGATTTTATCTGAAAAACTTGTATGCAAAAAATAAAATAGTTGATAGAGAAGTATATCCTCTTGCATGTCTGGTGATCAACATAGAGGCTCACTTCCGGAATAAAGACCTCCTCTTCTGCCAAAACTCAGAATCCTGCTTTTTCGCGCTACGTCCCACGTGGCCCAAACCATTGTTTTCAAATCAACGTTGACAAGCATATCAGCACGCACGACTTTGACGGTCATAACTCCCACGGAATCAGTCCTTTCCTTTCAGTTCCGAACTGACAACATATCTCGTTTTTTCGGAATGTTTTTTTTAGTCAGATCACTTGTGCAGACGGGGAACGGGTAGGGAGGCAATTCTTCCCCCCCGTCCCTACTTTTCGTCCCCAGACCAGACCTATCAGTACATCCACCGCATTTGTTGGTGTATTAAGCTTGTTCCGTGCAAGGATTCTGAATGAAAAATTTAAAAAGCATCGGAATGAAAAATTGCTAAATAAGTTCAGGCTTTTAAACATCTGAAAACCGGGGAAAATTTGGCCGTTCTTTGACTTAGAAGTAGGCCAACTTTTCTATGCTTATAGGGTCTGTGCAATCGCCGAGGCTTACTAGAAATATCAAACTCGGTTGAACGTGGTCTCCTATTTTGCCCTGTTCTCGACGCCAGTTTTACCTTGTTGAAAAACCTCAGTCACAGGTAGCATTTATACTTGAATGTATCAATTAAAGAGATGTGTGCGACCTTACGCTGACCTTCCTTGTACACCCGCACTGCGGTGGCATCGTCAAATAACTATATCTTCTAAAAGAGTAGGCGCAGCTCATTTCGTTCAATTGAGTTGTGTAGTTCAGTATTCAGCCATTATTTTTGATCGCGTACATACTGTTCAACCGAATCGTGTAAATTTACGAGGTGTTCTCGACTATATGATAATCTATTTACAATGACAGGGAGTAAATTAACATAAAGACTGGTGAGAACCAGTGAATAATTAAGTGTGAGATAAAGTGTATGCATGAGTGAATCCAGGTGTGTGTGTGTGTCAGAAAAACCATATAACAAGGGAAAATAATCAGTTAGAACAAGGTTAAAGGAAGAGAAGGTCAACGCCAAGATCAGTTCTCTTCCTTTAACCTTGTTCTAACTGATAATTTTTCCTTGTTATATGTTTTTTCTGACACACACACACCGAATCGTGTAACTTGAAATGGGATTATGGCCGGGATTTCTAGTCACGGTAAACATTGGTCAACTGAGTCCTGTAGTTCTAAATATGGCCATAATTTGTTGTGATATAAATACTGTTTAACAACGTTCTAGAGCTCAACAAGTGGTAATGATTATACACCGAATATCGTAAAACTTTTTGTTAAACCTTTCGACTAATGTACATGCAATGACTGCGAGGATATAATGTTGCCACTGTAATTTGATTGGCTTTTATACCGTATAAGGAAAAGAGAACTAGTCGTGTCATGCATGATAAATAGAATACGTTTTGGTTACATATGTGCATTTATAACAATATTTTTCAGTTGCAGTACAAAACGACTTTGAATAAACGTGATCTACAAATAATTGTTGTAATCTTAAGCTTCCAACTTGAAAACAGACCGTCCTTAACATAATGTCTATTCGAATGCACTTTATTTACCTCTCATTACTAATAGACTAACTTTAAGTAATTCCTCTGGCCTAACTAAAATTGAGCTACTTCAAATCCTAAAGTTAATATTCATTAGCTTTAAAAATATAGCTTTGTGAATTTGCTTTGGGATCTGTTGTTCAATTGAGTATAACTTCAATAATTAACATCTTTATTTCCGTAGTTTCGTAATACCACAATAGTAGTCAGACATTTCAAATAAACGACAAATTTTTTAATAGTAAACATGTTTCGGCATACTTATGCCATCTTCAGTACAGTGGAAGAGATCTAATTATAATTTACATAAGGATATATATTCATAACATTTCAAGTGATGTGGATATTGAATTACAATGTTGAGAAGGCGGAAAGTATTTACAAGTTGAAAACGGTGTTAAGTATCTGGTGGTGTATCTGTTTATTAAGGTCTGGTTAAAGTTTCTTAGACAGATACACCACCTTAACACCGTTTCCAACTTGTAAATATTTTCCGCCTTCTCAACATTGTAATTCAATATCCACATCACTTGAAATGTTATGAATATATATCCTATTGTAAATTATAATTAGATCTCTTCCACTGTACTGAAGATGGCATAAGTATGCCGAAACATGTTTACTATTAAAAAATTTGTCGTTTATTTGAAGTGTCTAACATCTTTACATTTTCACGACAAACTCCTTTCCAAGTGACTACTACGCCTATTGTTTAAGGCTATCAATGGTATCGCTAAGCTTGATGATTTTGACTCGACTGTTTACATTTTGGTGTGTGCAAGATTAGCCACGAAATTTTGACACTTGAACGATAACCACAAATCCCCAAATTTATATTAACTACAACATGCTTGCTCGTTCTCAACGAGTTCGTACTTTTTAAAAGCAGCTCCAGTTAAAGAAAAGTTTGGAGACC